>CAUJNA010003513.1:497500-513120 GCA_963377175.1 Effrenium voratum | reverse complement strand
AGAACGCTGTGCTTGTGGACCCCCTGACTCACAAGCGGCACGTCAGGCTCAATTGCACGAGCTCCATGCATGATGAAACAATCTGACGGGTCGCACTGCTGATCTTTTGCCTCAAGCAAAGTGAGCACATGCGACTGCTGGGTACTGGCATCAACGTCAATGGGCACGTGTTGGCCATTTGGCAGATGTACGAAAACCTGAAACGCAAGCTCTTCGGGTATGGGCTGGCTAATCTTGAGGTCCTCAATTCCGACACAAAGCCGTCCTTGGTGGTCACACAGGTTTGAGACTGGCTCTGATGAAAGCACAGGCCTTGGCCATCGGATGGTTTTTGATGGGAAGATGCATGAAAGCATTGCCTCAAGCGCCGACCTGGTTGTCGTGTCACGGATTCCGACCTCTGCCACAAGTGAATCCTGAAGGAAAACCTGTACAGGAATGGTGTCACTACAGCCAACAGTGAATGGGACCGTGGGGGTAATCTCACTCTGAGGGTGGGGTCCGGCACCCGTTCTGGAACGCTGCGAGTGCCTGGCTCGTTTGGCTGTCTGGCATGCGGTCACGTCACTAACGGCATGATGTCGTTGCACTTGGAGTTCGCATTCAATGGTGCACGTAATGCGATTCACAACTAGGCCGTTGTTGCCTCTTGTGAGCACATATTGCCCCTCTTCGGATGGCAATGCTGGTGTCGGTATGCTTCTCAAAACTATGGAGGCCGATGCACCGATTTCGACGGGGATCCTGAGCGTTGAGTTCCCTGCCTTGACGAAAACAAATGCAACATGGGCCGGCACTTCGATTTCTGGCACCTCCACTGCCTGCTCATTGATGACCCGAATGCCATCTACATCTTTGGTCCACCGAACTGATGGTTCTCTGGCTCTTTTCTCCTGAAACACCTGCATGATCTGGTGGAAAGCAAAGGGAAGAACCCGGCTCTCGTACTTTGCAACGGTTTCCGAAGCCACGTATAGGGGCAGCAATGCATGAGCTTCCGTGATGGAGTTGCCTACGGATTTGCATGCCAACTCTGGCCACGAGTGGATCCAGATATCACCACTCCATCCCATTGCACACATGATTTCTGCAGCATTGAAAAAGGACCACGTGCACCTATCCAGCCGTTTCACACACCCCAAAATGCCCTTTGCTCGCAAAAACCGCTCCGGGAGTTCGTGCTGACGCGTGTATGACGCCATGGCGACAGTGCCAGGCAATATCTGGTTTCCATCGACTCTCCTAGAACTCAATCCAAGAAACAAGGAATCTCGCCGTTTCGGACCCAAATGTGGATTGTCATAAATGTACATCAGCTCCTGGTCCAAGATGTATTGATCCTGTGCATATGTGGGCAGAGATTCAAACCATGCCTGATGCGAATGCAACGTTCCCGGCTGGGTTGATGGCCACTCAGCAACACTCGTAGGTGCTACAAAACCCTTGCGGTACGCCACACCGAGGAAACGTCTGCGGTCAATCGGGGACACGTGCTTCATGTTTACACACCAGGAGTTTCCAAGCATATACCCGTGGTCATCCAGGTTGGATTGCAATTTCCTGCAGAAATCACTCTTCTCCCAAACCGGCGGCACGTTCTCCAAAAGCAGAATTGGTACCTTGGCGAGCTGGCAGTACTTCAATGCTCCGTTGAATTTGGATGTGATGGTGTCATGCCATCCACTGCCTCCGCCTGAGTTAGCAAAACTCTGGCACGGCCATGATAATGTGACACAGTTCGTATCCAACAGAAGCGAATGTCCAGATCTTCGGGGTTCTCACATCTGTGTGAACTACAACCGGTGCGGCTGCATGGGCAGGTCCGAGATCCTTGATGGGGATCATGGCAATTCTGTGCATCTTACTGTATGCCACACATGCGTCAAAGCATGAGTCACAGGCGGCTGCCACGCGGCATGGGATGCCCACAGATGTCAAAAGCTTTGAGGCTTGCGTCCAACCCGAAACACCTCCTGCGAACGGCACGAAAACGACAAGGCCCTGGTCGGCAATGACACTATGCAACAGAAAAACGGCCTCCGGGGGGCACAAAAGCACCGATCTGTTGTCTCTCTGTACGATCTGACTGCTTGCAACAGTGACTTCCCGGGCGCAACGATGAGCTTGCATCAAGATGCGTGCATGCAAGTCGCGATCTTGTTTCGATGCCCACCACGCTGGCCCTGTGAAAACCGTCTGACCACAAGGTGTCTCGAGCACAAAGAGGAATTCTTTGGTGCATGTGCCATGGACTGCTTTGACCGCAAAACTGACACACTCAGAGGCTCCCGACTCCATTGGCTCGGCCCTCCCCACGGCCGGGCCGGTGGCTCCGCTCGAGGTAGTGTGCTGGTGGCAACTCAGGTTTTTGGTACCAACCTGAAAAACCCCAGGGCACCCGCCAGTGGTGTAAACTTGCGGTTTGGAAGGGATATTGCTATTGAACGTGCAATGCTTGTGCTGCAACGGATGTTGGTGTTTACTAAACATGGCTCACGTTCGCATGCCCCAACCTACACCCCGCCATCGCCGTGCCTCAGCTGGAGGCCTGAGCCGAGATGGCTTGCCCGGCCGCGCGTTCTCGGCCATACGTGCAGGTATACCCGGGGGAGAATAGCTCGTTTCGCGGCATGTGCCTCCCAAACCCCGAAGTTTTTTGTCAGGCTGGTCGTGCGTGGCGCTGGAGGAGTCTCCAGCCGTGTAGGAAGGCCAGGAGTGCCGAGCAGGCGCAGTGCCGGGACGCCGAACAGACTTTTTTTTCGCCCGCCCAGTCCACCGTTCCAGCCTCGCGATTTCCGTCTTCCTCCGAGAAGCTCGCGCCCGACACCGTAGTTGCGGCGCGTCCGACCGGTGGCCACTTCGGTTCGCAAATTCGTGAGTCCGCGCAAGAGAGGCAACATGTATTGTTTCGCCATGGCGAAATGAAGGTCGGCTTGCGTTGCTCGCTTTCTGTCACAGCCTTTTAAAGTTTGAGCCTCAGAACGCGCGGCTGAGAACGTCGGTTTTGTATGACGGGGCAGTGCTCGGTCAGGAAAGGGGCTCTGCAAAGAAGCGTGCTCTGCCAGGAAGGGAATGGGGGCGAGTCAGCTTCCGGGGGGCGAAGGGCGAGTCAGCTTTGGAGTTGGGTGTTGTTGTTGTCTACTTTCTTTTTTTTTGGGGGCGGGGCTGAGTCAGCTTCCGGGGGTGCGAAGGGGGATGGGGGCGAGTCAGCTTTGGAGTTGGGTGTTGTTGTTGTCTACTTTCTTTTTTTGGAGGGCGGGGGTGAGTCAGCTTCCGGGGGGCGAAGGGGAATGGGGGCGAGTCAGCTTTGGAGTTGGGTGTTGTTGTTGTCTACTTTCTTTTTTTCGGGGCGAGTCAGCTTTGGAGTTGGGTGTTGTTGTCTTCTGCGGGGAATGGAGGCGAGTCAGCTTCCGGGGTGTGTGTGTGTTGTCTTCTGCGGGGAATGGAGGCGAGTCAGCTTCCGGGTTGGGTGTGTGTTGTCTTCTGCGGGGAATGGAGGCGAGTCAGCTTCCAGGGGGGCGAAGGGGAATGGGGGCGAGTCAGCTTTGGAGTTGGTGTTGTTGTTGTCTACTTTGTTTTTTTGGGGGGCGGGGCGAGTCAGCTTTGGAGTTGGGTGTTGTTGTTGTCTACTTTCCTTTTTTCGGGGGGTGGGGGGCGAGTCAGCTTTGGAGTTGTGTGTGTTGTTGTCTTCTGCGGGGAATGGAGGCGAGTCAGCTTCCGGGGTGTGTGTGTGTTGTCTTCTGCGGGGAATGGAGGCGAGTCAGCTTCCGGGTTGGGTGTGTGTTGTCTTCTGCGGGGAATGGAGGCGAGTCAGCTTCCAGGGGGGCGAAGGGGAATGGAGGCGAGTCAGCTTTGGAGTTGGGTGTTGTTGTTGTCTACTTTCTTTTTTTTGGAGGGCGGGGCTGAGTCAGCTTCCAGGGGGGCGAAGGGGAATGGAGGCGAGTCAGCTTTGGAGTTGGGTGTTGTTGTTGTCTACTTTCTTTTTTTTGGGGGCGGGGGTGAGTCAGCTTCCGGGTTGGGTGTGTTGTCTTCTGCGGGGAATGGAGGCGAGTCAGCTTCCGGGTTGGGTGTGTTGTCTTCTGCAGCTTCCGGGTTGTGTGATGTCGTCTTCTGCGGGGGATGGAGGCGAGTCAGCTTTGGAGTTGTGTGTGATGTTGTCTTCTTCTTTTGGGGGGAACGGTGTGAAAAATTGGAAGCTGACTGACGCCGCTTGACGACAATGTCAAGTGTACCTTGACCATGTGTAACTTTTGTGCGTCGTAAAAGGAGAAAACATCATCATTGCCATAATGTCTAATGTTTTCTTTAAACCCACAAACTACAAACTTTCCTGGTTGATCCTGCCAGTAGTCATATATGCTTGTCTCAAAGACGGTCATCAACACTTGGCCACATCCAGTGTGGACACGATGGTCGACTTGGTGTGTGCAATTTCTTTTGCCGCCTGCAGCCACTCTTTGCGCCGTCGTTGCCTCGCTTCCCCTTGCGCCGACGATGTCTGCCCCTGCGGGCGCTTTGACTGCGCACGAGCGCCTGCTCGCCGCCGTGAGCGCGGCTGACGCACTGCCGAGAGGCACCACCTTTGAGAAGGTGAAGGGGGCCAGGGATCGGCTCTGGGGGGAACTCTCCTCCGTGCAGCGCATGGACGGAGACGAGCTGGTGAAAAGCGCAACGGCCTGCGCGCACCGGCTCAACCAACGCCTGAGCCAGATGAGGAAGCTCGGCGTGGATGCCACGACTGAGCCCGCTCCTGCCGATGCGCCTGAGCCCGCTCCTGCCAAGGCGCCCATCAAAAGTGAGCCCGCTCCTGCCGTGGGCTCCTAGGCGCCTGAGCCCGCTCCTGCCGAGGCGCCCGAGCCCGCTCCTGAGGCGCCTGAGCCCGCTCCTGCTGAGGCGCCTGAGCCCGCTCTTGCTGAGGCGCCCGAGCCCGCTCCTGCGCCCGAGCCCGCTCCTGCCAAGGCGCCCGAGCCCACTCCTGCGCGCCATCCAGAGTCTCTGGCACACGCTGGCCACAGAGAAAACGCCGGGCAATATCGAGATGTACAGATTATTTCGGCGCTTGGGCAGCACCATAAGCAGTGCTGACCTACATGTTGAGGATCTCCGGGTCATCCGGCGGGAACTGCGAAAGTTTCGCAAGTTCATGGAGTCTCATTACAAACAATTTTTCGGCCCTTGCCTTCTCCGCGTCTCGGTGAGCACAGGCATATTTTGCCTCACTACTCTGTTCGCCGAAGTGCAAGCGAGGATGTACAACGCCTCGCTTGCCCGCGGCAAGAAGCGCAAGGCGGACGAGCCGTAGCTTTTCAGGCGAACACGTGGCGCAGAGAAAAAAGATCGTGATTGCGTCGTTTGGCAACGAGTGCCCCAAACCCTAAAGGGACATGTGTGCGGTTTTGCGCAACAAAATGCTATTCCTCCAGGGTGGATGTGTATGTCCACCCTGTAAGAATAGCTCGTTTTGCACGGTTTTGCGCAACAAAAATGCTATTCTTCCAGGCCGTTTATTCATATACACCCTAGACTAATAGCGTTTTGCACGGTTTTGCACGGGTTGCCCATGCCAGCCCCGCTCATTTGATTGGTTCGCCCAACCCGTTGGTTTCCCGAGCACCCCAAACCCTAACCCAAAAAAAGGAGATGAGCAGGCCCCGGGAATTCCGACGGGCCCGCGCAATGTTTTTTTCTCCCAGTTTTTTCGCTCGATCAGGATCAGGCAATTCCAACTTGAGTGTGATCAAAGTTTTTTTTTGCGCCAAAACGGGTCCGACCGAGGTTCCCTGGACGCAGGGAGGCCGGGTCGTGCCTAAAAAATCATTTTCAAAGGAGGCTAGTCGAGGGTCCTGGGCCTCGGAGGCGCCAGGAAGTCGTCCAGCTGCCTCACAGCCGCCGGCCTGCGTCTCGTCAGCCGGCCCGCCGCATTGCCGCTGCCCGGCGCCGGCAGCGCCAGCTTCAGCAGGGTCTCCCGGCCCTCCGTGCTGCGGACGGTCATGGAGTCCACGGCCCCCAGCCGCTGCACGTCGCCGTACTGAGGGTTGAAGCTCCTCGCCGCGTTCGTCGGCGCTCGGAAGGCGCCTGCGTCCTGCACGGCCTTCACGCGCCGGTCGGTGAGGTCCTGGTTGTGCTGGAACTTGTCGGCGTTGTCTTGGAGGACCCTGAACTCTGTGGCCGGCTGCTTCTCCACGTCCTCGGGCGCGCCGTGCACCGTCTTGTGGGGCCGCGCGTTGTAGGCCCCGGCCGCCCGCTCGAAGTGGTCGCTCCACTGCCCGCCCTTGCGCGCCACCCTCGTGGCCAGGTCCTTCTTCAGCGTCTGGATGCCCCGGTCCACCACGGCAATGGCGCTGCGGTCCTCGGGCCGCTTCGTCCGGCGCACGGCTTCGGGCAGCTCCCGGTCCAGCGTGGCGAACTCGTTGCCCAGGTCCGTCGTGACCACAAAGTTCCCGTCGTCCCCCGTCAGCTCCCGCGCGGCGCGCTGGGTGAAGACGTCCATCACACCAGGCCGTACTTCGTCTTCCCCCGCGTGTTCTGGCTGAAGTTGATGAGGTCGGCCTGCAGCCGGTCGTTCGGCCCCTCGGCGGCCGACTTGCCCAGCGCGCGCGGCCGGGGCGCCTGCACCTGCCGGCCCACGTCGGCCTTCAGCGCCTCGAAGGCCAGGCCTGCGTCGCATCGAGGTCGCGCTGCCGTGCGAGTCGGTACAGCTTCCGCGGGTCCCTCACGTTGTCAGCGCCTCCATTTCAAAAACAGCTTTGTTGCCCCAAAAAGGAGCTTGCGCTGGCGTTCCGGGATGCCGGGAGGCCTGCGCACACCAACTTCTTGCCCCAAAAGGGAGCTTGAGCAAGGCTCCGCTAGAACGAGGAAGCCTGCAACACAGCTACTTGTTCTTCGGCCCCCGCTGGGTGTGCCAGGCTTCCACCTCGTCCAGCCGGCCTGGAAGCCCTTGCACACCCCCCACAGCACGCTGGTAAGGTGAGAGTAGTCGAGAGTAACCATCTCCGTGCCGTCGCTCCACCGGGCGGTGCCCGTCAAACTCTTCCACTTCGTTCCTGCAAAGTCGTCCGAGGCGAAGCCCAGCCTCAGGTCCTCGTTCATGTCCGGGCGCTTGTACTGCTTGGCCTCCACGGAGAAGAGCTGCTGGAGCGCCACGTCGGCCTCGGCCATCTCCGTCTTCACCCTGCTGTCCGACAAATTCGTGAAGCTCGTGTTGCAGACCACGTTGCCCGTGTTGCCCGCGATCACGAGGCAGCCGGGGTTCCTCTGGTTCGTGGTCAGGGACAGCTGCTGGAGAGGCTCTTCGTCTGCACCAGCGCCTCGTCGTTGATCATGATGAGCTCGCACTGCCCAGCAGCCGCAGCTCCGGGCCGCTGTCGGGGGCCGCGCTGTTGTTGGACACTTGCAGCTTGCTCCAGCCCGCCCAGTTCTTCGTCAGGAAGAGATCGTCCGAGAAGTCGGAGGTGTTGGTCACGGTGAGCGTGTTGGACGCGAAGAGCTGCGGCGCGGAGACCGTGCCCGAGCTCGCCACGTCGCCGCACACCACGCTGCCCGTCGACACTCCGCCGCTCGTGGCCGTGAAGGTGCAGTCCAGGCTCTCGCAGTCCAGCGGGCCCGCGGAGGCCGCCCCGGTGATGGTCAGCGTGGCGCCCGGTGGCTGCGAAGCTCGCCGCGGTTGCTGCGCCCGAGGCCGTCAGCGTGCCCGTGGACACGTCGCCCACCGTGGTGAAGTTCCCGGCGTTGGCGGTGTTGTTAATGGTGAGAGTGCTGCCCGTGATTCCGGTGGCGGAGCTCAGCAGGCCCACGCTGGCCGCGCCGCTGATGCTCAGCGAGCTGCCTGACACGGCCCCTGTGGACGTCAGCGCGGCCCCGGCGACGGTGCCTGTGGCTGTGAGCGCTGCGCAGGAGACTGTGCCCGAGGCGTCCACGCCCGTGGTGAACACGTCGGTGCAGTTCACGTCGTTGCACAGCAGCTGGTCGCAGCCCACGTTGCCCTGCACGGTGAGCCCGTCCAGCGTGGCCGAGCCCGTGAGGGCCAGCGAGTCCGCCAGCAGGTCCGTTACCGAGACAGACTCTCCCTCGAAGGCGCTGGCCCTGATCTGCATGCTGTACAGGTCCATCGTGCCCGCCGACTGCTGCACCAGCCCGGGGATAGAGCCGCCGAAGGCTCCGAAGTGCAGCTTCGCGATTCCGCCCGGCGGCACCGAGAAGTCCAGGCGCGCCGTGCTCCAGACGCCCTGCGAGGGCGTGCCGAGGAAGGTGCCGGTGACGCCCTCGTAGTCGTTGTCGGCCGCGCTGACGTACATCACCAAGTTGGAGGCCGTGCCCAGCCGGTACCGGCAGCCGAAGGAGTAGCGTCTCCCCGGCGTCAGCGTGTAGGTGCGCACAATGTTCCAGGCGAAGGCGCTCAGGTCATGGCGTAGCCCTCCAGCTGGAAGCCTCCCACAGTGAAGCTGGCCGAGGCCACGGAGCTCTGGCTGTTGGAGCGCACCAGAAAATTTCCTACTGTGGTGAGCGTGGGCTCCAGCAGCACCTCGCCCAGGGTGGCCAGCGTGACGTCGTCGGCCCCTCCGTCGAGGAACTCGTGCTTCAGCAGCAGGGCCGAGGCCGCCGTGTCCTCCTCCGCCGTGTTGCCGGCCTCCAGGGTTGCGTCCAGGATCTGGAGGCCGTAGACGTCCACCGTTCCTGCCGTCTGGTTGGGCAGGCCCGGCGCCTGGAAGTGCGCCCCGAAGTGCTTTGCAACTCCGTTTGGTGGCACTGTGAAGTACATCTTGGCCGTGCTCCAGGCGCCCTGGTCGCCCACGAAGCTACCGTACAATGGGTCGTAGACGTTGTCGGCCTCGGACATGTGGCCGAGCCGAGGCGAAGAGCAGCTCTCGGCCCGGGGTCAAGTTGTAGGTGCGCACAATGTTCCACGGGTTCGCCGCCAGGGTCAGGGTGTAGCCGTCCACACTTACTCCCGCGGTGTGCGTGGCCAGGACCACGCTGCAGCCGCTGCTGGGGCGAACCGTCCAGTTTGACAGTGAGACGTCCGTGGGGCCCAGGATCTGCTCTCCTAGGGCGGCCACCACCTCGTCGGCCCCTCCGTCGTCCGGAAAGCGCACGGCTATTTGCAGGGCCGAGGCCGCCTCCGTGACTCCGAGCTTGCCCGCAAGGAGGCCGTCCACCTGCGTGATGGTGTAGTAGCTGAGCAGCGCGGCGGCGATGCTTGAGGCCGTCGCCGTGTCCTGGTCTGCGGCTGAGCGGTACGCCACCAGCGCCGAGGTGATTTGGTTGGTTGTGAAGACGTCCTGGTCCGGGCCCGTCCGGTAGGCCCGCAGCGCGCCCGCGATGGCGGCCTGCGTCTGCGTGTCCTGCGCGCTTGCCGTGCGGTAGTCTCCCAACAGCGCGTCTACCTGCGCCGAGGTGTAGTAGGCCAGCAGCGCTGTGATGGCGCTGGTCGTCTCCGCGTCCTGCGCCGTTCCGGTTCGGTAGTCTCCCAACAGAGTGTCCACTTGTGAGGATGTGTAGTAGGCCAGCAGCGCAGCCGCGAGGGCCGCGTCCGCCGCTGCGACGGAGTAGCAGTCTGCCGTGATGCTCAGCGTGTCGTCGCCGTTGGCCAGCGCAGCAGAGAGAGGAGCCACGAAATGCAGGTTGCGAACGACGTTGCTTCCGTGAAGGAGCTCCCAAGTTGTGAAGCCCGCCCAGGCCGGCGCGTTAACAACTCCGCCGCTGCCGGAACGCTGCAGGGCGGCGAGCTCCGCGAGGATTGCGTCGAGGGCGCTCTGGAGCGCGGTCTCGCTGGCTGAGAGCGCGGCGTTCGTGGCGTAGAGGCCAGCAGCGTCGCGTCGGCCTTGCCCCCCTGGAGCGCCGTGATGCTGGCGTCCCGGCTAGCAAGCTGCGCTGCGACGAAGGCCTCGGTGGCGAGACCCAGCAGGGCATTTGCTATCTTGGTGTCTACCTCCAGCGGCGTGCCCAACCCGTCCACCGTGGAGAGCAGGGCGGCCAGCGCGCTTGCGTCCGCCTTGCCGAGGAGGGCCGCGGGCTGCCGTGGTGACGGCGTCCAAGAGGGCTGTCGCTATCTTCGGGATGTTGCCCGTGACAGGTCCTTCAAACATGTTTACATATGTTCTCGCCGACGCCTTAGTCCAGTGGATATTCCGCAAAGCGCCGGCTCCGCGGCTTCGGTCTTGGAGTGGCATTCCAGCCGTTCGGAGAAGTTTCCTTGTCCTCGTGATTCGGGGGTATTGTGTTTGACACACCACCCCCTCACAGGCGTCACCGCTTGTTGGTGTGTCAAACACACCAACCCCTCTTCGGCGCAAGTTTCCGCAAGTACGTGTCACAGTCCGTGGGTGACCTTGAAAGCGAGGCCCGCGCCAGGCCCGCACCAGGCCCGCACCAGGCCCGCACCAGGCCCGCACCAGGCCCGCACCAGGCCCGCACCAGGCCCGCACCAGCCGCACCAGGCCCACACCAGGCCCGCACCAGGGTTTTTTTTCGGATGTGACTCAATTTGATTTGGCCGGTGGCGCCGGTCAAAAGCGAGACCTGCGCACGATGGAGCCAGTCTCCGACATAATCGGACACTGCTTCGTAGTTGGTGATACGAGACATCAGCTGCGTGCCTCCATGTCGGCGGGCTGGCGCGGCTCTGCCGGGCAGGTTTGCCGAAACTTTAGACAGTTGTCCCCCCACAGGACAACTGGAAAAAATTTTCACAGTTGTCCCCTCACAGGACAACTGGAATTTTTTTCACAGTTGTCCCCCCACAGGACCACTGGAATTTTTTTTCACAGTTGTCGGCTTAGACGACAACCTCGACATTTTTTTCCTGGGAAGAATCCCGACCTTGGCGCGGGCTCGGCAGGAGGCTTCTGTGCCAGGCAGGTGGCGCGGCCGGGCTCCGATGCCGGGCAGGTTCGCCGAAACTGTCGGGTTAGACGACAGTTTCGATTTTTTTTCCTGGGAAGAATCCCGACCTTGGCGCGGGCTCGGCAGGAGGCTTCTATGCCAGGCAGGTGGCGCGGCCGGGGGCTTCTATGCCAGGCAAGTGGCGCGGCAGGGCGGAAGCTTCTACGCCAGGCGCGGGGCAGGCACCAAGCCGCCGAACCCTCACAGTCCCCCGGCTCCTTGCTTTTTGTGCTATATGTGCTATATGGGTCTCACAAGGCAAGCCACTGAACATCCACTCTCCCCCGGGTCCTTGCTATATGTGCTACATGTGCTATATGGCCCTATATAGCACATATACTACAGATTTTCGTGCGTACAGAATAATATAGCACATATAGTACATATAGCAAGGAGGTTCAGCGGCTTGGCGTGTAAGACCCATATAGCACATATAGCACATATAGCAAGGAGCCCGGAGACTGTGGGGGTTCAGCGGCTTGGCGTGTAAGACCCATATAGCACATATAGCACATATAGCAAGGAGCCCGGAGACTGTGGGGGTTCAGCGGCTTGGCGCACTCTGAAATCGTTGGGGGAGTTCAATGCAAGGAATCCCTGCATTTCCGGTTTCCCAAATGGATTCTATTCTACTGAGAGGCTCCTAGCACTTGGCCGTCCAGCATTTGACCTTGTCCTGCGAAGGATTCGAAGTCTAAAACGCTGCGTGCAGGCGTGTGGCTGCAAAATAGTGACCTCTAGATATGCGCCGCAATTTGGCTCCAGGTTGCATTCAAGCGATGCCAAGCTTTGCCAAAGGAAACCCCTTTTCCCTTTTTTTCGGGGACCCCTTTTTTTGGGACCCCTTTTTCTTTTTTTTGTTTTCTTAGCCCTGCAAAGGTTGGCTCGCTTGAAATGCAACCTGGAGCCAAATTGACAAGCATATCTGGGGGTCACAATTTTGCAGCCGCACGCCTGCACGCAGCGTTTTAGACTTCGAATTCTTCGCAGGACAAGGCTGGACGGACGAGTGCTAGGAGCCTCTCAGGTAGAATAGAATCCATTTGGAAAACCCCCTCTAAAGAGAGAGGCCGTTGGCCAGCGCAGCAGAGAGAGGAGCCTCCAGATGCAGGTTGCGAACGACGTTGCTTCCGCGAAGAAGCTCCGTCGTGAAGCCCGCCCAGGCCGGCGCGTTAACAACTCCGCTCCGGAAAGCTGCAGGGCGGCGAGCTCTGTCGAGAATTGCGTCGAGGGCGCTCTCTCGCTGGCTGAGAGCGGTATGGCAAAATGGCAAAATGACCCCTAGATATGCGGTATGGCAAAATGCCCAGCTGCCTTTGTTTCTGCAAGGCGAGCGCCCTCAAAGGAAACCCTGGCTGGCTTTTTTGGTTGGCTTCTGGCTGGCTTGGCTTGGCTTTCTGCTGGCTTTCTGGCTGGTTTGGCTTGGCTTGTGGCTGGCTTTCTGGCTGGTTTGGCTTGGCTTCTGGCTGGCTGTCTGGCTGGTTTGGCTTGGCTTTCTTTTTGTTCCCTGTTTTTTTAGCTCGCCTTGCAGAAACGCAGCTGCTGGGCATTTTGCAAGCATATCTAGGTCAACAATTGCAGCCACACGCCTGCACGCAGCGTTTTAGACTTCGAATCCTTCGCAGGACGATGTCATTTCCTGGACGGACGAGCGCTAGGAGCCTCTCAGGTAGAATGGAATCCATTTGGGAAACCCCCTCTTTAGAGAGAGTCTATGGAAAGCAAATTATTCGGCTCAAGCCAATTCGCGCCATGATCTCCGCTCTGTCCGGGCGCGCGCGCCTAGCGCGAGGCCGCTGTGACCGAACTGCGCCCGCGTGGGGCCTGCGGCCTCTTCCGGGCAGCAGGTCTTCACCATTGACGGCTGCTGGTGGACCAGCTCCGAGACCTGCTGGCCATTCGGCTGCCCTTCCTTGCCAAGGTCAGCTTCCTGCTGACGCGCCCGGCCGTAAACGACAAGGGTGAGGGCACTACCTCAAGCGCCCCCGCCGGCCGCCATGATGGCCATCAGGACGAAGTTCAAGGTCGCGCTCGAGCGCTCCCGCCTCCCCAAGTCGAACTGGAGTCGTGGGCATCACGGCGGCGTTTTTGCTGACTGCTCCCTTGCAGCAGCCCCCGCCCCCCAACGAAGCGGGAGGCTGCTGGAAGGAGCTGCGCGCCGAGCAGGCGCAGCCGAACGCCGAACAGGTGTTTTTTTCACCTGCCTCTCAGCCATCGGTTCAGCCTCGCGATTTCCGTCTTCTTCTGAGAAAGCTCCTCGCCCGGAGCCCGAAACTGTAGCGAGGCGCGTCCGACCGCGGCCACTTCGGTTCGCAAATTCTGGAGTCTGTGCAAGCGAGACGACCTGCTTTGTTTCGCCATGGCGAAATGTCAAAGGTCAGCTTGCGTTGCTTGCTTTCTGTCACAGCCTTCAAAGGTTGAGCTTGAGAACGCATGGCCGAGCGCCAAGGCAGGCCAGCAGCGCAGCCGAGGTGGCGCTGGTCGTCTCGGCGTCCTGCGCCGTCCCCGTTCGCTAGTCGACCAACAGCGCGTCCACTTGCGCCGAGGTGTGGTAGGCCAGCAGCGCGCCGCCGCTGCAACGGAGTAGCAGTCGGCTCAGCGTGAGAGAGGAGCCTTCAGATGCAGGTTGCGAATGACGCTCTTCCGCGAACGATCTCCCAAGCCCGCCCAGGCCGGCGCGTTAACAATTCCCCCTGCCGGAAAGCTGCAGGGCGGGAGCTCCGCGAGGATTGCGTTGAGGGCGCTCTGGAGTGTGGTCTCGCTGCTGAGAGCGCGGCGTTCGTGGCGTACGAGGCAGCGTCGTGTCGGCCTTGGGTTTCTGGAGCGCCGAGATGCTGGCATCCCGAAGGCCTCGGTGGCGAGACCCAGCAGGGCGCTTGCTATCTTGGTGTCTACCTCCAGCGGCGTGTCCAACCCGTCCACTGTGGAGAGCAGGGCGGCCAGCGCACTTGCGTCCGCCTTGCCGACAAGGGCGGCGTCGAGGGCTGCCGTGGTGACTGCGTCCAGGAGGGCGGCTGCTATCTTGGAGTCCACCTCCGAGGAAGTGTCGACGGCCGACTGCCTTGGAGGAACCCCCTCAGCTCGGAGGCCAGCGCTGCGCGGTGACGACGCCCAGCCACCTTGTGTCGACCTGCAGCCTTGCTGCGATGTCGAGGGAGTGCTGGTCCACCACCGTCTTGCGGCCGTAGTTGCCACCGTGGCCAGCGTGGCGTTGTTGGCCGAGGCGATGGAGCCGTTCATGGCTGCCGTGGTGCTGTAGTTCGACAGCTTCAGGTCCACGTCGGGGGTGCTCTTCGTGGCCACCACGCCCTCCACCACGTCAGCCTTGTTCTCTGCAGCGCTGCTGCTCCCGTACGCAGCCACCTGCCCGTCCGTGGTGGCCAGGGCTGCTGCCGCCAGAGGCGCTATTGCCGGCGCCAGCGCGCTGCTGTCCAGCTTCGAAGTCAGATGGCGGCTGCGTTGTTGCCGGATGCTGCCGTGTTTGGTCTGTCACTTGAGCGCAGGGCGTCAGAGCGAGGACCAGCTGCCCTCCTTCAAACATGTTTTCTTAGAGGAGTGACCAAAGTCAGGTCGTGGGTTACGTATTTGTAACGCGGAGCGTGATAAATTTTTAACGTTCTTGTCGTAATTTATAGCGCCCTTGTTGTTTCACAACTACCCCGCTTTGGACCGAAGCCGCGGAGCCGGCCTCGCTTTTGGACCGAAGCCGCGGAGCCGGCCTTGCTTTTGGGCCGAAGCCGCGGAGCCGGCCTTGCTTCTGGACCGAAGCCGCGGAGCCGGTCTCGCTTTGCAGTCGGAGCTTGGAAGATAGCTTGTGTCACGGGGTGACACGGACCGTGGGAGCGGGCTGCTTTTTCCACCCAAAAGCGCCCCGGTGACAAGCGGTGACAAACGGTGACAAGCTCGGCGGGCTGCTTTTTCCAGCCAAAAGCGCCCATGTCCAAAAGATCCATTGGCTCAGTGGTCAAGCCCGGTCTCTGCGATTTGCAGCATTCCGGGGCTCAAATCCCGGCGCCAAAACCCTGCATTTTCGAGCTGTCACTGAAAGGGTGGCGGACCAGTGACATAGCGGTGACAAGCTCGGCGGGCTGCTTTTTCCACCCAAAAACGCGCCCCGGCGACAAGCGGTGACAAGCGGTGACAAGCGGTGACAAACGGTGACAAGCTCGGCGGGCTGCGTTTTCCACCCGAAAAGAAGCTCCCTTGGCTCAGTGGTTAAGCGCTCTCTCTGCACCACCCTGGTCTGGGGCTCGAATCCCGGCTGTGTGCTCGAAACCCGACGACCGGGCAACCTTTGCCCATTAATGAACCAATATTGTTTCAAGCCGACTCAATATTGACTCAATATTGCCGAGATTTTGAACCCTTCTCAGGACGTTCGGCAGGTTGGCGTGTTAGACCCGGGTTGTCGGGGCAGGGGTGAGGACTTCGGCAGGCTGCCGTGCTTGGGCGAAAAACGGAAAATCGTGTGAGGGCCGAAAAGGGAGCGGTGACGTAGCGGTGACAAACGGTGACAAGCTCGGCGGGATGGATCTTGGCAGCTTTTTCGGGCCGAAAACGGAAATCGAGAGGAGCGTACGCGTCTGGAGCTTGTTTTCGGCCGAAAACGAGCAAATCGAGAGGCTGAGGCGCCTCACTTGCCGTCTGACAGAAAAAAACGAGCTTTTCGGGAATTTGGGAAGTTGGCCGTTTTGAGCACTTTTTCGGCCCAAAAGGGAGCGGTGACATCGAACGGTGAC
>CAUJNA010003513.1:285000-492500 GCA_963377175.1 Effrenium voratum | reverse complement strand
ATCCACAGATTGACCGCAAAACCAGACCCCATCGACTGGGATCCGGAGGTTTCTTTTGAAGGATTCCAGGTAAGGATGGCTTCTTCTAGGTTGGACCCCGCCAAAAATGGCTGCGCGTTCTCTTGGTGTCCATTAAAACCACCAAACAAGGGGTACCAACTCCAACAAAAAGACACCCCACCCCATTTTTGTTCGATTTTTTTTAAAGGTTGACCTATACACCAAACCCAGCACTTGTCACAGCACCTTTTTCGGTCACACACACACAGAAAGGGGCAGTGTATGTTTCAGTTTTTCTTTTCTTTTTTGGCGAATTGTTTGTTTGGAAACGAAAGCTCATCCAAGACTTAGGTAGAAGAACCATTCAAGACGCAAATGCGCCAAGCTTGCCTAAGTTTTTGGATTCAATCTTCTACTGGGGACCTCCCTGTTGGGAAGGGGGGGCTTGCTCTTCACATCTCCCACATGGAGCCTTACAGACCCTCTGGTCGGACTTTCTTTGCCGCATCGGATGCCCCCCCCCCCCGATGTCGGGGCGCCTTTTGCAGTAAAGCCGGGCAAGGCAGGGCTCAAACCGTGAATGGTGGGCCAAAGGGGCATCTTGGATTGGAAAAGAAGGGCATCACTTTTGGGTTGCCAGTTCAAAGATCAGCTTCCTTCCAGTGAAGCGCTTGGAAGTCGAGGTCGACCCCCGTCCCGAGGAATTCGCAAAGCAAATTGCCTTCCATCCACAAACATTTTGAGCTTAACAGGGGGTCCTGGAAGACTGTTCCATGCTAGTGGACCCAGGGTTCTACTTTTTTGCTACCCCAAGATAGACCTGAACCCAGAAAGCGGTTCCTTTTCCTTTTGGGGGTAATGCGCCATCCCCGGGCTTAAGTCTAGCCTGTAGTCAAAAAGTGGAGCCTTGCTGGTTCTCAGCAGGGAAAAGGGAATGTCCCTTAACCATTCCTTGTGGTTTCCAAGGGAATCGCTGTGTTCATTCCATTTCTCCTTCCCTAGCTATCGCACCAGCGAGATTACTTTTGGGGGCGGTTTGAACTGCCATGTTGGATCAGTTGATTTTGATCGGTCGAGAGCGGAAACAGGCAGCACTAGCAAGGAGCCCTGAGAGGTCCGCGGATTTTGGGAAGGGCCCAGTGGATCCATATGGGTAACCAAGGGCTTGCCACCCAAGAAAAAACCTGAAGGATGATAGCGCAGGGTTGACTACTATATGGGCTTGCCTGGGATATCCACAGGCAGGATGAGGGATCCTCCACTTGGTTCCATGCTTTTTTGCGTGGTACCTTTTCTTTTGTGGTTTTTACAGGGAAACCACTGGGGGGGCCACCCACGGCACACACCTCTCCCTGAGCACTCGAATCTAGCTCGCGCGCGTTCGCCTGGCTCAGGCGGTGCGGTATTGGCGCAGCGTGGGCCTGGGCTTCGCAGTGCCGAAGGAGGCCAAGGAGGGGAACTTCGTGGACAAGAAGTGCCCCTTCACCGGGCGCCTCAGCGATATTTTTCCGCGTCGGCCGGTTTGCTCGGAAGGAAAGGACACGGATGCGTCTGCTGAAGGGGTTGGATGGGGGCAAGTTGAGGTTATTTTGTTGGTTAAATTCACTGGTGTTTTTCTTGGACAAGATGTCTTGCCAACTTATGAAAGGGCTTAAACGCACTCCTTTCAAGGACACTTCACAGGGCACCTTTGGTCTTTCTCTCAAGAGCTTGCCCACATGGGCTTCGGGCGCCTGAGGCTGAAGTTGGTGGGGTATCAGTTCTCACCATCCCAGTAGTGCCTTTTACCCTTTTTTGGGGGAGGGTTCCCCTACTAAAATAGACTACAGACAAAAGGGTACCCTTATTAAGTCTAACCTCTCCACTGGAGGACCTAGAGGGCGTATTTGACTGCCCCCCTTTCTCGAAGTCGCACCCGCTCCAATTAGTTTTGAAGCCGCTTAGGGTGTTCTCAGACTTTCCAGTTGGCAAGCCGCCCCGATGTTGACCCGGATCAAGAACCCCGGCTTTTTAATAGGGGGTGTTCACCTCCAAATGTGATGAACCCACATTAAAAACCAGGGGACGCCCCCATGTGATTAGATTGGCGTTTATTCATCCGGGGTCACAAGTTGCCTTGGACAAGCCCACCCTTTCCGAGCCAGTGTTGGGTTGTGAGGCGTTTTTTCAATTTGTGACTTTCCACATTGCTTACCAACCCCAGAAACGGAATCTTCGAAAAGGACCATACATTTTTGAGAGTCAGTCGGAGCACTTTATCAAGGGGTTTCTGACTTTTCCAGCGGTCCCGGCACCGCTGGCTTTGCACAGAAGCCTGCTCCTGGGGTCCACACTTTTACTTTTCACACCCATAGGGCTGTGGGTCAAAACCAATGGGATCCCATTGTGGGGTAGGTGCACCACCCATTTTAGTCGATTTTAGTGGGGATTGGGATGTTCACTAAAGGTACGGGATTTTGACCCATGGCCATATGACTGTGGCTTTTTCTGAGGGTGCCTTTGTTTTGGTGGAAAAAAGTCACTTTGATTTTTTTGGGGGGGTCCCCTAAACATCTGAAGGGACAATGGCGGCCTAAGGTTGATTTGGGGAGAACATGGATGGGGCGTTGTCCGTTTCCGCTGGTTTCTTCGCAAAGTCGGGGCTTCACCCCATATCAATGAACCATGAGGAAGTCATTTAAGTCCATCACTCATGTCATGTTTTGGAAGCTAGAACCAAAGCACAACCAAGGGAAACTCTCCAACAGAAAACAAGCATTCAAGCATGCCAATGTTTGATTCGAAATTGGGCAGAGCGCGCCAAAAGCTAAGCCAGTATCCGTGGACAGACCCGTTGCCGAGCGAAGAACACACCCTTCCGCTCACCCAGTGTCTCATGTGGCTTTGTCAGACTTGACCAAGTGGTTTTCTTTTAGGGGTTCCAACTGAACTTTGTGTGGGTGCACCGATCCGTCTGGCCCCCTCGGTTGGCCAGAAAAGGGACCAAGGGTCCCGAGGGCCGGTATGTGTCTGGTTGTTAACGCCTGTCTCAAAACGAGACGAATGGGGACTCGATTTCTCTGGTCATTTTGTCCGGCAAGCAGCCTGCGCTTGAGGAATGTGAGCATCCGCGGGGCTGTGGTGAAGGGCATGTGCGTCTCTACCAAGATGAAGCGGACCATCATCATCCGCCGCAACTACCTGCACTACATCAAGAGCCTGGGTCGTCCCTGAAACTGGTGACCTTTTTTCATGGAATTGGCATTCCTCAAAGTCAGTCTTGGCAAAGGCTGTCAGCAGGAAGAATCAGTGATTGAGAGGGGGTGCGAATTTTCCTGCAAGAGGAACCTTTTGAGGGAAATGATTTCATACCCCGCATATGTCCACCAACCATTTTTGAGGTGGTTTCTCAACAGATTTCGATGCTTCTTCAAGAACTCATGTCATCTCATTTTTGTAAGTTCGGAGTACTGGTGTTGTTTGGAGCTCAGTTTGAAGAGGGCTCCTATGTAATATTACCTTTTCTTCAACCATCACAGAGGGAATACGATGAACAGTATTTTTCTCTATGTCATATTCCTCTAATGTTTTGTTTTTCCTTTGAAATGGTTCCAAAAACATGGATCCCGTATGAATTCTATGTCGGCCATGTTTGTGGACATCATCCATTCAGGATTTATGTCCCACAACCGCTGTTCAGGAGGTGTACTATCAAAATGCATAACCATGTGGGCCTACAGCCATTCGCTTGCCATAAGCATCAAAGACTGTGGACCGTTTTTGATGGGTTCGGGAAACAATTGCAGGCCGATCAAGACAAGGGCCTGGACACACTCACAACCACTTTTGAGGTGGTGCAACTGCTCTGAGTCTGTCCTTTATTTGCGGGTACCCTTTTCGGGGTGGGTGGCTTTTTGAGGGTACCACCCAAAGGAAAGAACCATTTGACGTCCTTCTCGGGACTTGATGTTTAAGACTTGGGCCGGATGCTCGGTTTCCAAGTTGAGTCGAGCTGGGGCGGTGTTTTTTCAAGGCTTGTTTCCCTTGAAGGACATCACATGTTGAAACAGTTTGTTTTTTGGTCCAGTAGGTATGTTACATCCCAAAAGGGCTGGCTACGGGTTTCCGTTTTTTGCCCGCCTTACTGTAGAATGACAGATTCCTGTTCGCACCGGTTGGCAGGTGGCTTGCATTCAGTACTAACCACACCAAGTGCCGGATGTTGTTTTGTGTTTTTTTTGCTTTTGTTTTTCTGGTATCCCCTTTTTGGTTTTGTTTCAACGGGAAACCACAACCGCCCAAAATTGGTCCCGGAGCCCTAAAACACACAAAACACACCCATTTGTATCCATTCTTCGTCTTTGTGTTTGTTTTTTGCAACCCCTTTTAGTTGGTTTTAATGGGACACCAAAAGGACCACCGTTGCGCCGCTTTGGGGGAAGAGACGCGCAGATTCGAATTTGGGCCCATTGGCTCGTGAGGAAGTTCAACCGATTCGAGAAGCGTCACAGCAACATGGCGGTGCACTGCAGCCCTGCCTTCGAGCCCAAGGATGGGATGGAATCGGATTGAATTGGGTGGTTGGCGGCTGGTGGGCTACAAGTGGTTGGGTGGTTGGTGGTGGGGTTGGGGTGGGCTTGGGTGGTGGTTGGTGGTTGGTGGGGGGCTATCAGCAGGCCCTTGGTCCAATTAAGGCAAGCCAAAAGGAGGTGAAGCTCAAACGATGGATAGTAAATGGGAAATGCATGGGCCCGCTCTAAGCCTCCCTCGGATGTATATATAGATTATCCCGTCCCATTTGGGAGGCTTTAAACACGAATTATCCTTTCGAGAGGGGGGTCCCCTGTTAGCTTTTATCATGCTGCGTCGCTACCAAGTCTCTACCGATTGTTTAAACGTGCGGAACAAAGGGGATTGAATCGCCCAACCCCGGGATGGTCGGAAGGCGAAAACGCCATTCGGCCAGGAAAAGCTTGCGGTTCACAGTTGGTTGGAGGATTCTCAAAGGATACATCCCAAACCCATCTCCCAAATCAGGTGATGGTAGAGGTCATTTTTTTAACTGGCCCAAATGTAACCTTCAATATTCAGCGGACCCTAGACAGGTTCTCGCAAACGGGTTTCTTGCACCAAAAGACGTTCTTAGGTGTAGCATCGTTCCCATTTGTGATGGAACCCATTCAATTGGCAACCCACCGGACCTCAAACCCTTGAATGGAGATCCTGACCCCTACGAAGTGCTTGATGCTTCGGCTTGGACCGGCTTGGATACGGGCCCTTTAAATGATACACCCAAACAGAACCTGGTACAGACACCGATCGAAAGGCTGGTATAGTTGGGTGGAGTTTGTTTTGGCCAACATCTATCCTAGAAGGAACTGCTTGGTATCCGAGGCACTCGAAAAGGGTTGCTTTCCATTTGGGTGGGCCCTTCTTTGGCCCCCCCAAAATGGCTGGTTTTCCTTTTGGTTTCCGTTTGAAACCATGAAAGCAAAGGCCCCCTCAGCAAAGAGACTCCCATCTACGAAGTATCCGTTGGCCTGGTGCCGTCAAAGGTGGCTGCTGGTCAGGACTCTCTAGATGGCTTCCACAGGAACAATGGGTATAAACTGTCGTGCTGCAAGTCGAGTTGGATGCTTTTCGGTGCGAGGAAGGAGACATCATCACGGCGGGGCAGTGCCGGCCCTTGGCGAAGACGGTGCGCTTCAACGTGGTGAAGGCGGGCGAGAACGGTTGCGGAAAGCCTGGGTCAAGACCGCGGAACCCCAAACAAAAAAAGAGGGGTACCTTCAACAAAAAGACACCCCCAAAACGGGTTGCCCTGGTATACATGGACTCAAATCTACGCATCTGGCGGTTTAAAGACTGAGCCATAGCCTTTGGGATACGGGGGTGAGGTAGCTGGTTTACCTCGGTTGGAAGGGTTCATCAAGTAGGGTTATTTGGCGATTGCTCAACGCCGTGTCTGGGCCATCTCAGATAAGCGCTCAGGTGGAAGTTATAGGGGGGAGGGGTGATAGGTGATAAGGGGGATGAGCTCTTTCGGGTGGTTGGGGGTTGGGGGGGGGGGTTTGGCGGAATCATTCGGGGGTTTGAGGGTTGGGGGTTGGGTGGAATGGTTCCACTCCGATTGTGTCCCAAGCTTTGGCGACTCCTCCCGAACCTTAGCCTCATGTTTTTGGATCCACCATCCACGCAGATTCCAAAAATCAGCCACATCCATATCCCAGCTCGAAAATGTGGATTGGGCGACCTTCCTCTAGGTTCAGTTGCAATGAAGACCGTTCAGGTGGGCAACTGCAAGTGGTAGCTCACCAAATTTTTACTAGACAATGGGGGTTATTCGCCAAAGTTCTATGTTGGAGACACAAGACATGTTGACTATGGCCAGGTGGACAAGAACCAGATCTTCGGATCTGCGCGAAAGCAGTTCGCCCTCTTCTGAGTACCCGACGACCGCAAAGCAAGTTTTGGGTGCGGAGAGGCTAGATGGGATCGAGATCGAGGCGAAAAGCTCCGGAGAGAGCCTTTGCGAGCAGCATGTCACAAAGGCCTTTTCGATATTGGCCGTGGATCAAAACCAATGGTGCCATTTTGGGGCACCACCCATTTTTAGTCTATTTTGGTGGGGATTGGGATGTTCACTGGGGGTACGGGGTTTTGAGGGAACCTAATTCGAGAAAAATGCCCCCGGAGGCCCAAGCCGAGAGGTGTTGAGGGAGGGTTTGAGGTTGTGCTGGATAATTGATCGAACCTGGCACCGTTTGACCTGAACGCTTAGGTTTTCAGGGGTCTGCCCAGCTTCTAGATTGAAGGGTTTGTGATGCTCTTGTAGTGTTCTCTTTGCGCGATCTCTGCTCGTTTTCAACGAGTTGTTCCGGCATTGCCTTGTGAGGGTTTGTGGGGGTGGCTTCCCTTTTCGGTTTGCCAGGTTCCATGGGCCGAATGGCTTGGAGGTGCCAACCACTTTTGCCCAGAAATGAAGCACCCGTAGCGGGGGGAACCCCCTAAAAAGGGTTTTTCCTCTAGGAACCCCTCGCTCTGGGAACCCCTATCTGGGAACCCCCTCCTAGGAATCCTTCTAGGAATCCCCTCTAGGAACCTCCTTCCAAGAACCCCCTTCCAGGAACCCCCTTCCAGGAACCCCCTTCCAAACAGCTCTTGAGAGCTCGTCTCTGCGAAACACAACGCCTCTGAACACCGAACGGCCTGGCTCGGGCTTTTCCTGGAAGCCCGAGGGAAGTCCACAAGGAACCTGGACCATTCTGACCATCTACCATCTACCTTAGCAGCTACCAAAGCCTTTGTGAACCCATCTTACCAAACTATCTGACCATCTAACCATCTACCACCTACTTTTAAAAAAGGCTGTGCCATTTTTCACGAGACATGGACAGAAGAGCAATTCAAGCCTCTGACCGGGCCTTCTTTTTTGACAGGGGCCTCAGTTGTGAGAGTGTTGTGAGCCCATCCTTCGTGCTGCTGGATCGCACCCTTCCGCACTCCTGGCACTTTCGGCTCGAGGAGAAAAGGCGGTCGAAAACCTCCTTTTCTGAAACCCCTCCAGCGGCACAGGGTAACAAAAAGGGGGTCCATTGGGTTTGACTCCAAATGACGACTGTTTCCACCTGGGTCAAAACCTACGTGCCCTGGTGTTTAGGGCCCATGTCTGCATTGAGTTTACAAGGAGGGCTCTGGTTGAGTTGATTGAGCGCAAAGCCGCCGCGCTGCTTTTTCGCCCTTGTCCGTCCCATACTCGGGAACTCGATTTTGACTGAAAGGAGTACCAAACAGTAGGGGAAACTCGTCACAAAACGAATAAGCGGGTTTTTTGAATGGGGCACCAAAAGGCAAGGCAAAGCCCATGGTTCATTTGGAGGTGCTTTGAGAGGACAAGGCGTGCTGGCAACAACCGGATTCCGCTGGTTTCCGCTTTCTGCTTAAGCCGATCTTGTTCCCCTTCACATGGAAAGCCACGACCCTTCAAAACGCAGGTTCTGCCAGCCCTATGTTTTGCTTAGAAAGCCCGTAGCCTAAGGCGGGGGCGTTTTAAGTGGGGCCGTTTTTCAACCCAGCGGTTCTCCCACGGGACCTACCCAAGCGGACGGTTCTATCGCCGCCATGGCACGGCGCCCGAACTTCGGCTCTGAGAGGCCGAGATCGGTCGGCTGAAATGCGGCGGGGCGTGTTTTTTTTGGGGGGGTTGGAGCTGGGTTTCAGAATAATTTGTGGAGCAATTGGAAGCATCTGTCTCTGTGTTCCGTTGTTTTCATTTGGTTTTGAATGGGTTTTCTTCAATATCAACACAGACACATGCGCATGCTTGTTTCTCCCAGCTTTCTGGCTCGGGGTTTTTTGAAATCAACCAACTAAGAACACTCTCGCCCATTTTCCCTTTGTTTAAATTTGGATGCTCAGTCAAGCAACACACGTGCGTCTTTTTTTCCAGTACATGTTTGTTGTCTGATTTCGCCTTTTAAGTACAAACATCATGGCGCGCTTCCTTTTTCCCTGCTTGCCAACAGGCAAGCCTAGGTCGCTTTGTTCTCAGTCAGCGACAGCTATGTGGGCTGGAACCCTCCGGCGGGTTGTGGGAGCTCCTTGTTTGGTGCTAGAGTCTGCTGCTAGAGTGTCCCTCCTTCCCTTGCCGGGTTGGGATGTTCAACAAAGCAAGAGCGCTTCCCTTGTAAGGTGCCTGTCAAAGTCACAAGTCCCTCGCTCAAAATCCCGATGTTTCCGGTGTCGAAAGCTCAAACGGAGAGGCTGAAGGAGGGCATTCACAAGCCGGAAAGGGAGAACGCAGGGTGTCGGGCATGGCAGAAAGTTGAGGGACTCAGTCCGTCTGCTGCGACGGTCTTTTTATTTGTATTTTCCAAAAGTGAAGGGATCCAACGGAAACATGTCATTCCCCCATATGGGTGGATTGTCTTTTTTTGGGCTCGGTGCCCGTTTCACCCTTTCTTTCCTCTTTTTTTCCTGCCCAAACCTCCAAATCTTGAGACACACCCTTCTCCGACTTAAGCAGGGGTGTGCGCGAAAGACTGACATCTTCAACCGTCGAGCCAAGGAAAAGCCCACTTCGTTCAGAAAAAATAGTCGTACCCACCTCGGCCGGTGATTAAGTTGACAAGGACATGGGGGTCGAAATGTGTGCGTCTTGGTTTCGGGGCCCATCTGTGGTTTTCCTGCTGGTTTTTACTTTCAAACCCACCCCCCAAGATACAACTAACCCCCAAAAGCAGTGGTGGTTCTTCTCGTTTCATTTCAAACAAGAACCCCAAAATCGGTGGTTGTTCTTCTGGTTTTACTTCAAACAAAGACCCAAAACTAGGGGGTAAAAACCCCTCCAAGACCCGCCCCTCAGCCGAGCCGGGGGGAGTGCTTCGGCTTCGCTCCGCCCGCCGCTTCGCGCGGTTTTCGTGTCTCAGGTGGGCGCAGTTCATGGGCCCGGAGGGCGCCATGCACGTGGAGGCGGGTTCCCCGCTCCGCGCGGTTTGGCCTCGGTTGCCTCGGTGCCGGGGTCTGGTCTACGCCTCGGTGCCGATGCAGCGACCAGCCACGGCAGCTTCTGTACCAAGTTAGGATTATCCCTACTGTGGATGGACGAAATCCTGCACCACCTAAGAAACCCCGGAATGATGATTCCCCTGTGAATACCAACTAAACTTGTTTTACCATGGTTTCCAAGTGGTGCAGGATTTCGTCTATCCACAGTATGACTAATCGGCTGGAGAATCACATGCTGCCCGAGAAGGGGTCCCCCAAGATAGGATTCCTGTGTAAATGCGTGTTGTTTGTTGGCTCCATGTCAATCAGGAGAGTTTTCATTACTCTAACAGGGATTCCCGCAGAAAAAAGGAAGAAGAAGCACATTCGCCTTCACCTCCGTGCCACTTTGATAAGGGAAACCGAAAGCAAACCGGACATCAAGTGCTTCGGTTTGAGGGAATGGGTTCTCTACAAATGCTCCCGGCTTCCAGGGTTTGCCTGTTGACGCAAAAAAAGCAACAGACTTTTAAACCCCTTCAAACATGTCCCCTAAAAAACCTTTTCTTTCCTACAACCTGTCAAGAAAGTGGATGGGCACCCCAAAAAATCGCTGATCTCCCGCTGAACAAAGAAAAGAGTCATGTTGAGAAAGGTTCCGTCATGTTCGGCCTGGGACAACCAGAATCCCCTGGAAATATGGGGACAGTCAAGCTTCCGCCACCTAATGTCGACCCCACATTAACGTGGGGCAATCGCTTTTGGCGGGGCCATGCGTTGCTTTTTTTGGTTGCCACACTCTGCAGCTTCCAGCTGATTGTTTCCGGACAAGTTTCCCACAGTCACCTGCAAATATCAACAACTTTTTGCACATGTCCGTTTTTTTTTTTTTTGAGAGAATCCTTTTAGGGGTCTTTCGAAAACAAATTCACGGAATACAACCCCTCTTGTGAACTCTCCAAAAAGAGCTAGAACAGAACGTTTTTGCAAATTGAGCAGATGTGCTATTTTACAACCCCAAGCAGCAAAGGAGTCATTGGAGCCATTGGAGCCGGCAAAAAAAAGCGAACGAGAGGCAACGGGCTTCATCAACCTGCAGCTCTTCTGGGACAAGGACCAGAACAAGCGCGTTTGGGCCCTAGAAAGGGGTTTTTACAGAGCCCATGGAGGTGAGGGGCAGTTTTTTTTCCTTTTTACAGGAGCGAAGCCGCTGCGATCTTCAAAAACGGCGTTTCGCCACCAGCGAATTGGAAGTTATGAAGGGGGATTGCCAGTGACCCCTGTTTTAGGGAACAACTTTCCAGATACGAAAGGAAGACCCCTTTATATCGACAAAGTAGTGAGGAGGATGGTCCAGTGCGGTCTGACAACAAGGATTATGCCGTGATTCCCAAGTTTTTTTTTTTGGGGGGGGGGGCAGTTTGGAGGTTCTCTAATTTTTCCTCCAACAGGAGAGAATACACATTCATGTCATTTGAGCACAAACACGTGAAACGAGCTGGTGACTTCCTCACCTCGCTTCGGGACAAAGCCTTTAGCGGCGAAATCCCGGGGTCAGCTTTGCAATGATTCCCAGCGTCAACCAGGGCGTCTAGGATGCAACTCAGACCAAAAGGAGACCGCCATTCTTTGCCTTCCCGGATCTGCGAAAGGAAGCAAGGACCCCCTTTGTCACAAAAGGGTGGAGATTGGGATTTGCGAAGCATTCATGTGGGATCGGTCTGAACATGGGGGGAGCCCTCAATGAGTGGTCTCCTTTTGGCTTCCTTCAAAGCAACCCACAGGA
Organism: Effrenium voratum; assembly: GCA_963377175.1. NCBI lineage: Eukaryota > Dinophyceae > Suessiales > Symbiodiniaceae > Effrenium > Effrenium voratum. The sequence goes on along the minus strand of CAUJNA010003513.1, from coordinate 481,249 downwards.
GTATATACTCTAAACAACGACACTCATTTTGAATTGCCCAGCTTTTGCTGCCTCGGTCCTCAGGTTGTGTCGCCCTCGAACTACATCATTATGTGGTCGAACAGGGAGAAGGGTGGCAAGTTGAGGCCGGCATCGGGGACTTTCGAGGCCCAAAGACGCCACAAGGAGCGCGTCTGACCTCGCAACCAAAGTTGTGATCGCCTTTGATGCAACAAGGCCATGTTTGGCACGCTTCTAAGATCTCATTTTTGGGACATCACCCTGCTTTTGTGGGCAAGAACCATGTTCTCAACAGCAGAACCCCAGAAAGAATGGTTGTGAGGTAGTTGGGGACTGCTCGCAAGGCTTGCAGGTCCTTCAGGCCGTGAGAGACGGCGGTTTGTTTTGCTCGTACGGCTCGTGCGCGGCTGGACTGGCGACTGGAAACAAGTTTGGGTTTGCGCTGGTTTGAGGGTAGCGTTTCTGGGCTGGTTTGAAGGGACATCTAAAAGAAAGAAGTCATGTTCTGGAGTTGACACACCCACATTGTGGATGGACAAGTCAGCGAATTTTGTCCATCCACAGTATTTGCCCTCCTAGAGATATTTTCCGAAGACGGAAGGTCTTTGACAGACTTCTGGTCCATACACATTATTCACATTTATATCCCATCGACTGTTCTTGTAAGCTACATACCTCCATGTCTCCTGCATTCCCTAGCGATGCCGTCACACTTCCTCGTATGAAACCTGACTGGAGGATGGAAGACCATTGTCTTCGAAAAGGGATCCTCTGGTGGGTTCTAGGGTTCTATATTGATTGTTGCGGGCAACTATGTTTTTCGCTGGAGGAAACCTCTTTAAATTGACAAAGCAGTCATCAGGATGGCCGACTGACATCACTGATTTCGGGTTAGTTCCCCAGCCATGGTCCAATGTTCCACGAAAGTGGTGGTTTGGATCGGCGGTTAGGTGATTCAGGGTTTCCCATTTACCCTGAACAAGAACCAGGGGGCCAATTGCCCTAACCACACATCGTAATTTGCCTGAACTCAACCATTGTGGCAAATCACCTTTTCTGAGATACCAGCGTGGGCCATCGTTAGGGCCAAGCTTGTCCTGCTGTGGATGGTTGCGCAATCCACTTCGCACCACCTTGAAACCATGGCTGAAATCGATGTTTGTTGCTATTTGCAGGGGAATCATATATCGCCTCATCGCAGGGTTTCCGAATTAGGTGGTGCGTTTGGATCTCGATTTCAACCCATCCGCAGTAGGGGCTTCCCCCCAAAACGAGTGGTCTCCTCTTGGTTTCCCTTGAACCCAAGCCCCCCCCAAAAAAGCCTGGGGTTGCCCTGCAAACCAAAAAGGGTTCCCCTTCAAACCAAACACGGTGGTGCGTTTTCTATGGGTTTCGATGTCGAAACCAGCGGCGGTCACCTCTCAGGTACACCAGCTCCCTGCTGACTCTGCGCCTGGTGGGCGAGCAGAAGCTGCCCGAAGGGTGGGAGGCCGGGACGGCCCGCCAAGGGCTGGAGGTGACCAGAACGAAGCGAGGTGAGCTCCAGAAGGGCTGAATCAGCTCCAGGGGGAACATGTCCATGTTTTATTATTATTTATCCCCCATGTTTTGTGTGTGTGCGTGTTGTTATTATTATTATTACTATTATTATTATTATTATTATTATTATCATTACTTCGGTTTGAGACTTGGGTGGCTCGAAGTTCTTTTTTGTCTTGTTTTGAGGCTCGGCACCCACATCTTGTCTTGAAGGATGGTTTTGACGGGAAACTCAAGGGAGAACCGAAGCAATGTGTGGGGCCTAGCAAAAAGACACTCGTTTGTTTGGTCAAAGCCTCTGGGAAGCCGTGAAGAGCCTCTGTTGAGTTTTTTTTTTTTGCATTTTGAGGTTCACCAATTTTAGCCCAGAATCAAAGATCTGGGTTTTGGGTCCGGGCAGAAGCTGAGGATCGTTTTGTCCATTGGGATCCGCTGAAACGCCCCGAGTTGGGAAAGCCGCTCCCAGGATGGGGCGCCGAACACCTGCTTGCCAAACGCAAGCCCAAAGCCCATTTTGCTGCGGGGGGTACTTGGGTGTTCAAACCATGGTTACAAGGGTAAGGTTACAAGTGGCTTAGCTAGGGTAAGTAGGTTACAATAAATCGCCAGGTAAGTAGGCTATAACCATGGGTACACGTGGCTGGTAGCTGGGGTTGGTCTCCTTATAACTATGGTTATAGCCTACTTAACTGACGCTTTTATTGAACGCCCAGGTAGGGGACCACATTTCCCCGATTCGGTTAGTTGAGCTTTGGACCCCGGGAGGCGCAGGCCCACCTTTTTTTTCCACATCCGCTTAGTGGAAGGAACTTTTGATTGCTTGTTCGGCGCGCTTGGTTTCTTGTTTCCTTGCCAGTTGGCTTCTGGAAAAATGGGTCACGGACTGGCCAATGTGCTCAGTGGCACGAAGTTGGACGCCGGAGTCCTTGCAACCGAACAGGGGATCAACAGATGATACTGTGGATGGACGAAATCCTGCACCACCTAAGAACTCCTGGAATGACGATTCCCTTGCAAATGCCAGCAACCCATGGTTTCAACCGTGGTTTTGAAGTGGTGATACTGTGGATTTTGTCCATCCACAGTATCACCAGGGCAAGAGATGGTCCGGCGTTTTGGTCCAAGTCTTGAGTTGGAGTAAGATGCACCAGGTAGGTGCCGATCGATTTGCGATGAATCCCTCAGTGTGCCTCAGGGAGAACGATAGAAAAGACGACTGGTCCCTTGTGAGAAAACCTCCAAACACCGATGGCCCCGGTTTTTGGTTCCTTCAGCATCAGGAAGGACCATCAATTGAAGGCCTCTAGTGGACGGTTTTGGGCAGGAGTTGCCTTTTGAGGGCTTACTTAGATGGGTGTGGCTCAAAATTAAACAGGAGGGGTTACGCAGGTTTTGGTCCATGTTTGCAGCAGGGTTACCAGGGTTCAATTTTGGTACAGGTTTTTTGAGCCACAGCCAGATGGTCCGGGAGGAATCGCTGAATGGTTAGTACCTTTGGTTTTCTTCAAAACTTGCAACCATGGCTTTGGTGGCTTACATCCAGGGCAAAGCCAACCACTCAGCGATTCAATTTCCAGACCATTCAAGTAGGGTAACCCCCGTTTTTTGTTTTAAACCATGTCTTACTCTAACCTTCCTAGAATAACCCCACAGACGAGACCTTCGCTCGGACAGGCCTTCGAGCTGCGCGCGTCCCGCGAGAAGGACGGCGGGGAGCCGGGGGCCCCAAGACGCGCAGGCCGTGGAGTGAAGGGTTGCGAATGAGGTGTTTACATCCCAAAGTGAGGATTTCATGGGGGCGGGGGGGGACCAAAAAAGCCCTTATTTCAAGCGAGCGAGCAAGCGAGCGAGCCAGTGAGCGAGTGGACGCACTGAATTGTGCCATAAATTGGTAGGGGGCTAAAAAAAATGTGCCATCTATTTTGCATCCCGTTTGACCCCCAATTATCTGGCCCCGACGCCCGAAGTGTAAAGCCCTTATTGGAGCCACAGTAGATGAGATGGCACAAACCGCTTTTTTTGAGCCATCTATCTGCCGGGCAGAGTAAGCCCTTTTTTGGGGCTTATAGGTGACTTTTTTCCCGTCATGCAAATCGATTTGTAGGTGTTTCAGCCCAAGGGCCCTATCTGCTCTTTTTCTGGAAGTTTGGGACGAGGGTACATGCGGAGATATCTCTTGAAGTTCGGGGGACATGTTTTGAGAACTCGAAAGTTGAGAGGGTCTCTAGCCTTAGGATCGGTGCATTCTTTAAATTGGTGTGGCTCAAAATTAAACACGGGGGGTTACGCAGGTTTTGGTCCATATTTCCACTTGCCAGGGTACCATTTTGGTACCGGTTTTTTGAGCCAGAGCCAAATCCCGCCCACCAGTCAAGGGCTTATTTGGCCATGTCGACCACCGATTGCGGATGACTAGGGCGCGTTCCCCGCATGGTGGACACTTTTCAGAGCTCAGGCGGTTTTCAAAACAAGGCAAATCAAGCGGATCTGATCTTAGGCTTTCCAGCTACTTGGGCTGTTCTTTTTGGGTCCACGGGGGATCTTCATGTTTCCGGTTTTTTGGGGTGATTTGAACATTGCGCTTTGGTTGCCATGTTAATATGGGCCGTTTGTTTTGGACGACTAGAATATTTGTTGGTTTTCCAGCACCCTCATTGAGTAGTTTTGAGTGGATGTCAGGCGTGGCGTAGTTTCTTTGGGGGGTTGTGGCACTAGCTTCTTGGGCCAATGGCAGATCATACAAGGAACCCTGATACTGGTAGGGGGTCTTTCGGAATTGCTATTTCTGACATATCTCAGCAAAAGTTGAACCAGCCGGGGATCAACAACCCCCCGGTCAAAACAAAGAACAAATAACAGCCCTTTGACAAGTAGAAGTCGGGTTTCGGGGAAGTGCCGTACACCACTCGGGTTTCCACCCCCTCTCGGGGTTTTCACTCTGCGATTCGCGGAGCGTGGGAGCGCGGCAGCGCGGGAGCTACTGCGGATGGACGAAATCCACTTCGCACCACCTCGGAAACCATGGTTGAAACCATGGTTTGCTTTAAAAAGAAACCGTGGACTCATCAAGCACCAGGGTTTCTTAGGTGGTGCGAAATGGATTGGGAAACCGTTGTTTGCTGCCAAAAAAGTGGAATCCTCAGACACCAGGGTTTCTTCACTGGTGCGAAACGGATTGCGCAACCATCCACAGTAGGGCTTTCTGCCCTCACCACTTTTGTTTCAACCGCTTTGGGGTTTTTACTCAGCGATTCACGGAGCGTGGGAGCGCGGCATCGAGGTACATCGAGTTCGAGCTGCTGACGCTGCCCTCGGACTTGTCCAAGACGCCCCTGGCCATCGTGGCAGGCGGCGGCCGGCCTGCGCAAAAACTGGGGCGAGAGAGAGGAGACTCGAGATGGGAAGCCTGAACCTGTTTTGGGTTGCTTTGAAGGGAACAATTCACAAGGGATGGGCTTGAAAAGGAAGGGACCATGAAACCACTAGTTGTCTCCTCACAAGTTTGACACTGCAAAGGGAGGACCACTCTCCGAGCGCAACTGCATGCGTTTTCCGGCAGTATGTTGGTGGAAGTTCGGCGCTGTTTACCCAAAGGCCCCAGGGAGCTTTCCAAGAAGCGGGGGCGTAGGTTTCTTCCCTTAGGTTTCTTTGTTTGGAGCTGGCTTCGACAGCTCAAGTGATCGGGGGTTTGTGGTTCTGTCGATGTAGTAAGTAGAGGACCAGGAGTCCTTTTAGACCTCGTTAAACGGCCTACCAAAAAGTGTATGTTTCCTCTTGTTCCAAGCGGGTGTCAAAAGCATCCTGGAGCATGAACCAACCAAAGCGCCTCTGAAGACCGGTGCCTTTTCACGAGCAAGTGTGTTTTTGGAGAAACATGGGAAAGGCAGGTACTCCAATTCCAGTGTTCTAGTGCTACCTTTCCCATTCTTTCCAGGGGTCCTTCTTTCTGGAAAACCTCCGGAAACCCAGAGAAAAGAAACGGATCCGGTTTTCGAAAAGAAGGATGGATGGAAATAATGGGGACTCAACCCTTAGTGTGCCATCTGGGGGCGCCACGACCCGCGCGCTGCCTCAAAACTGAACTCGAGAGGCCCGGTGCGGGTGAACGCCGACACGGATCTCCGGGAGTTCATGCGCATCGATATGGGCAGGCGGACGGGTGGGGCCGGCCATGGGTCAAAATCCCAAACATCCCAATGCCCACTAAAATAGACCAAACTGGGTGGTGCACCTACCCCAAAATGGGATGCCATTGGTTTTGACCCACAGCCAAATGCCAGCCTTGGAGGATGTTCTGTGGTTTTTGGACGTATCCTTTTTGAGGAACCCGGCGAAAAGGTTCCCTATGTCTGGGGCTGTCAGTTTCAACCAACAGAAGTGGCAAGTCCTTTTTCAGAGGTCGCCTTCTTTGCTGAATGAACCGTGTGGTATCACACATGAGTTTTCGTGTGGTGGTGCTGGGTGATGCTTCTGGATTGAACATAATCGACGCCTGTTCTCGACTCTCCGTTTTTGCCGAGATCTGAGCTCAGCGTTCAACCTTGAAGCGCTTGGTCGTAGGACATGGTCGGTTTGGGTACCCACAAACCTGGAAGTGCCTTTGGACTCCCCGTTGGAAGACGACTGTCCCCGTGGAAACGGAGCAAGTACGCCCCAAGCCAAAAAAATTTGGGAGGGCCCGATACTCTTGGACCATCCTGCCAGTGGTAAAGTGGTCATACGCATAGTCAAAACTGCCCTTTGCTTGGGGATGGTCATGGACCATTTGCATTGGTTTTAGCCACTTCTCCTTTTTTGCAAGGCGCTTCCTCGGCCAACCCAGGCCCGAACCCCCGTGGGTGAAGGCTACTGAATGGGAAAGCTGCCTGGCCACAAAGTTGTTTAACTTCGGAGGCATGCCAAGCTCGGCCCAAAACAGGTGGCAAAAGAAGAGCCCCTGAGCCCTCGTTCGGGCTGTAGCGGAGAGTCCCACACCAAAGCTGGAAAGCAGGCTGGTTTCTACTTCTTCCATGCTTCGAGGTTCCATTCCATGACAATTTGACAGACCTCAACTTGGAAAGCGTACTTTAGGAGTCCTCAAACTTACTTGGGTGTGATTTTTATTGGGTCCCGAACCCTTTAGTGGACATCGTAAATTGGTGTTCCTTCCTGGGTTGCCAACCCACCATGCCCGATCACCATTCTTCGGAAGACCATTCTTGTCGTTGGTGTTCAACTGCCACCATGTGTCATGTATCATCTTCCCAATCCAGTCTGACACACACGGAGATTTGAACAGCCTCCTGGTTTCCAGTCGGGGGCGGGGGGAAAACCACCAGGTGACACGCTTGGCGGTTGGAAGCACCTCCTTCCAGTCTAGCAAAACACAGAGCACCGGAATTCCCTTACTCTTTGGTGCATTTTGCTTGGATGTTAGGACTTTAACTTTTTGCCAACTAATGGGTTTTCCGTATTAAACCACTAAAAGTTAAAAACTTTAGCAGGGGAGCAGAGTTTGCAACCAAGTACTGGCCATCAATCAATCTGGCCAGGTGCCTGAAAGATGTCGCCGCGATCCCAGCGCTGAATCGGAATGTGTGAAGATCCGGGCTTTATTGCTGGTTGCCTGGAAGAAGGACCTAAATGGCCATGGGGGCGGGTGAACGCTCATGTACCACCTATTTTGATGTTCACCAGGGGTACAGGGTTTTGACCGTCAAAATTTGACCACAAGAATTGGACAGATTTTTGTCCTTGGCTCCATTACCCAAGCCTTGAGCCATTTTTGGGCTTTGGGGTACCCAGTTTTGACCCAAATTTTCATCAGAATCCATTTTCGGAACCCACCTGTGATCGAAGCCATGGATCACTGCCGATCCCGTGGGTTTAAGAGCTGTATGCAAAAAAGCAGAGCCCTGGCGAAGTCTCAGAAGCCCTTCTGAATAGTTCGTGGAAATGGTGAAAGATGAGAAGAAAGAACGGACATTTGACATGCCTTGAATAATGTGAGAAGTTTATTCTTGACTTTGTTGGTTCAATGGTTTCCAGACTCGCTTTGTGGCGCCCGGAACCTTCGCACTGTGCTTGGCCGGTTGCGCATGCGCTTCTCCCGGTGGCTTCCCTTTAAGCCACCATTTGTAGCTCCGGCAACTTCGCTCGGACATGACGTGGACGTTTAGACCGTTTGGCTCAGACCCGTCCGCATTCGCGATCTCGCCCTCGACCTCGACTCGCAAGCCATGTCGTCCAAGCAAGCCATGGTTGCCTTGCCCGCCGCGGCCGCCGGCCTCGTCCTTTTGAACGGCCCCGGCTTCGTGGCTCCGCAGGCTGCTCAGGCGGGGCTGGGAATTGAATTGGTCAAAGCAAAAACATCCCTGTCCCTAGAAGTGCAAGTTTACACCAGTGCTTCCAGTGAAGCCACGACTATAGTAGCCGATCGGTATGGATACCGCTAGGTTTTACAACACATGGCTGCGGGTCAAAAATATGTACCAAAAATGGAATCCTGGTAAATGGAAACATGGACCAAAACCTGCGGTGCCCTGGTGGTGTACTTTTGACCCATACCCACATGTTTCAACACTTGTTCTGCGACCAGAGCCAGGCGGCCCGCGTGACTCCGACCGTGGCGACCATTGCGGGCCAATCCAGTTCCGCCTCCTTCAGTGCCGCCGCAACCTGCGCCGCAGCTGCGGGCGCGACGGCCGTGGCGGGCGCTAAGGCTAGGCGCGGAAAGGCGGCTCGGCCGGACTTTGGCCGAAGCGTTTTTGCCGAACTGTGTCCCAGGTGTCCGTCATGTGTCCTTTTCCAGCAGGAAGCGAAGTGATGTGAAGCCATTCTTTTTGCCAGGCTCAAGTGACCTTTGCGGGCCTCAACATGTTGGGTTTCCTTTTGCTTTTCCGACCGCCCACAAAGAGCGAACCTTTTCGCAGCCGAATCGGTCGAAAGTGCCAAGGTGGCCAGGAAGTATGACAGCTTCAACTTCACCCCGGTGGTGTGCCAGAATCTTTGCATCAAACGACTTGCCAGGCTTTTTTTAGGTGCACTTTTCTCGCCGTAAAGCAATTCTATTCATTACTCTTGCTTTATATGATCGTTGTGCGTTTCCTCTGTGCCTGTTGATTTTCCAGTGTGCGTCTTGCTTTGCCTTTGTGCCGTTCTTTTGGCGCGTCTCTGTGGGTCTCTCTGTGTGTGTTTTTGGGGAATGACTTGGTTTGACTTGTCTGGCAAATCGGCTCGGGTGTATCAACCATGTTCCTTTGTAGTGGGACTCCCTCCACAAATCAGCGGCTGATTCCCCGGTCGACAGTACCGGGGACCTCCCTCTCCAAAGGTCGCAGAGGATTCCATGTTTTTGGAGAGTTTTCCACGCCAGGAAGACGCGACCATAGTTTAGTCGGCTTTGAGTTGCGCCAGGACTTCCTGGATTTCCGCTTTGTTAGATGTGAACATCACCTTTAAAGTGAGCTTGTCTTTCATGGCTTCGTGTTACAGAGGACCACTGTTCTTCCCACGTAACAAAAGCAGCCAGGGATGGATCTTGAGCAAAGTAAAACCATGGACCCGCCGTTTTTCCGGCAGTTTTCTGTGATCTTCCAGGGAAAGATTCAGAATGGAATCGAATATTTGGGAAGCTACTCGTGCATTGGGCCACCTTGTTAACACCCCTTATCGGGAAGCCAGGGAGGGTAAAAAATCATAGCTTGATGCTGTCAAGGTGCTCGGAACGCTATCAAGGGCTCTCTTGAGTCCTGCTGGTTTCCGAGGAACAGAGTTTGATGCTATCAAGGGCTCTCTTGAGTGTTGTTTTTTTCTGAGGAACAACGAGTACACCAACGACACGGGGTACCTGCCAGATGGCACTCCCTTGAGCTCCGCCGGCAACAAGATCAACCACCCCGAGCGCAACCAGCCGGAGCCGCCGGTGCAGGCCTACTCCGCGCAAGGCGCCTGCGCGAGCCGGCGCGAGCGGACTGGCGGAGGGGGATGCTGGGCGAGGGGTGGGGGAAGGAGGGAGACAGGGTGTCAAGGGAATGCTGCTTTCTGTGATACTGATGGTTGAAATCGAAATCCATTTCGCGCCACCTGAGAAACCTTGGTTTCTGATGATTCCCCTGCAAATAGCAAGAAAGAATGGTTGCCCTTGGTTTCAAAGTGGTGCAGAGTTTTTGTCCATGCACAGTACCGAAGGAACATGGTCCACTTGGGTATTGCAGACGTCGGGAGCAAGTGTTTTTTTGTGGTAGATTCAGCGAGACCCCCATGTCCCCACTGGACATTTTGACCAACCTCATTTGACAATTGTGTCCCTCTTTGCAACCACTATGGAAGTGGACAGGGCCTTTTTGAAGAACGTTGCAGTAATCCAAAACCCGACGTAGTGCACTTCTGCGATTGAAGAAGAAGTGGATGGCTGACAAGCTGGCAATGACCATGGACGTCATCAGCTTCCTGGTTTGTTTGGTGGTTTCGACTTTAGGGGATAGCTTCCCCATCAAACCACTGATCCAAATCACCAACTCGGGGCAACCTGAAACATGAGCAAGGAAATCAAGAGTACCCTCTTGCCCATGAAGTTGTTTTTCCGGCGCTCCCACTGGTTCTTTACAGGGATGGACATGACAACTCAACCGGCAAAATGGGCCGGATTCATAGTTGTGAAAATCAGGACCCTTCTGATACCTTCCGACACCTGCACCACAGTATGAACCTGCCAGGCTCCTACGTGAACGACGTCGGGTACCTGCCGGATGGCACCCCCATCAACATGGCGGGCAACGCCGCACGGCTGAAGCCGAATACTCTGAATCTGTCGCCAGTTGTTTTCTCACTATTATTGTTATTATTATTGTTATTATTATTGTTACTATTATTGTTATTATTATTATTATTGTTATTATTATTATTATTATTATTGTCATTATTCTTATTATTATTATTATAATAATACTATATATATATATGTATAGATGTGGGGGTTGATATAGCTGAACCATTCAGGGGCCGCAGCCATCCGGCGAGCCAAGAAAAGCAACACGTACGGCATTCCAGAAAGTACACTCATGCAACTGTCTGTGCGTGTGTGTCAACAGAAGGGTCCCTTCTGGGATGGTTTTAAGACCTGCAAGGGTCCCACAATTTGAGAAACGCTGCGTGTTAGTATGTCTACACCATCTTGAATATGCATACACTTAGATGGGAACATCAACATTTTGTGTGTGTGCAATACCCATCTTTGAGTACGCAAGCCAAGCACAAAAGAACACAATTGGAGCTTGACCCCACCCAACAAAACAGCCGTAGGATCTGATTCCTTGCGTGATTGATTATATCGCTTTAAGCCGCCGGGTGTTGGCTGTGATTGTTGAGACACATGGGCTTTGTTGTGGTCCTTCTTGCATTATTTTTTCTTTCAAGGTTCACTACTTATGAGCCACGATCCAAAGCGTGATTTTAGGCTTGGCAAAAGTTGACGCGGGGTTGCGTCGTTCTTTTTGAAGGGACAACCATTTGGGGGGTCCCTTCTTTTTGACGCATGTCCAGATAGGCAAGAGCACCTCTACTTGCTTGTCTCGCTGACTGCGCTTGGCTTTTGAGGCGATCAACCATATGCCGGCCTCTGCGCCCACTGCGCCCTACCGGGCGGATGCCGGATACGTGCCGGCAGCCGGCAACCAGGCGCGCTTTCTTGTGGGCCGGGTTTCCGTCGACCCAATCGGAGCCGCTGAGAAGCTGGGAAGTCTACCAAAGGGTCCGTTTTGGAGAGCTTAGGGGAAACTCTATGGCTGTGGGTCAAAACCAATGGGATGTTCACTGGGGGTACGGGATTTTGACCCCTGGCCATATGGGTTTTGGGCGGTTCTGGGCGGTAGCAGAAGGGCTGGGAGGGTTGAAAAGGCTGAGAGTCGGGCCAATGGGCGCTCCAAATGGACCGCCCATCTGCCAGCCAATGTCTCATCTGCTAAGCCACATCATTTTGCGCTCTGCAAGGCAAAGCTTCAAAGAAGCCGAAGAACATGGCGGGTAAGGGTACGAGCGGTAAAGACTCTCCCATAGACACTTTTGTCCACCACAGCAGCAGGGTACTTGGCAGATGTGCCATAGCCTCCAGTCCCCCAAGTCACATCGTGCCCAGGTCCTGAAGCTTCGAACCCCAATGAAAGCGGAGAGACCCTCTGGAGATTTGGACACAGAGACATCTTTGCCCTCAAAATGACGAACGACGGACGGCTGTGGGTCCAAAATAGGGGCACCCCCAAAATGGCGCAAGCCCTGGTAAGTTGAAGCATGGACATCATCCTGCAGTCCAATTCCTGGTGGTGCCTAATGTTGACCACCCAGATGTACGTCCTCCCTGGGTAGGTCAGAGTGGAGACACCCTTTGGCTCAACATTTGGCTCAACAATTTGAGACTTCTTCTTGCCCTTGACCAAAATGATGAACCAACCACGTCCAACCAACCAGAGATGGACCAACCTGAACCAAACAACCTGAAGCAACCACACACGGACCAGCCAAAATCTCGTCAGGCCACTCCGCCCCCAGTTCCTTCAACGCCTCCGGCAGCAGCGGCCTACGTGGGAGCCGTGAGCGCGGGCCCCGAAGTGTCGCACGGGATCTCCTTCCAGTACTCCTTCCAGAAGGACGAGTTTTTGGTTTCCACGGGGGTTTGGGGGCTCCCTCTAAGTGTGAGAGGCCAAAAATCTCAGGATGCCAAGCCTGATCGGGGGTCCCGAATCCTACGCCTCCAAACATGGGTTTGACTTGGGCGTATCTTTTCTTAGGGGACCCTCCACAGAAAAACAACGGTGGTTTTCCTTTTGGTTTCTCTTTCAAACCACCAAAAACAGGCTGCCAACTCAAAAAAGAGCCATCCACTTTATCTCCCCCCCCAAACCAGCTCCGACGTTTCCCTTTATATCAATGAAAAAAGGGAATGTCAACTCAACAAAAAACACTGAGAGACCCTCTTCCCCACGTTGAGTCAGGACGCCTACGCGGACCTGGAGTTCCAGAACGACGTGGGCTACTTGGCCGATGGCACGCCCATGAACCGCGCGGGCAACGCGTTGAACCACCCCGAGACCATCACGCCGGACCGGGCCCCGCGCGATGCATGCGATTTGTTTGTTTTGTTTCTGAAACCAAGAACACGAAGAACACACATATCTAACAACGTTTTTTTCTCTTCTTTTTTCTTCTTTTTCTTTTCCAAATGTTCCTTTTCCAAGGAACCAGTGTTTCGTTTTTGTTTCCTTGGCCAAATGGACCGTCTCCCGTCTTTCTGAAGGGCCGATTTTTTGTGTGCAGAGGACCTGCACACGCCCGGATCTCCGCTGCCCAGGGCCAACTTCACCAACTCCGTGGGGCGGCTCGGAGCGAGCCAAGTGGCGGTCGTCCCGGTGGCTCGGGGGGTCGGAAGCGTGCGCTTCGGGGGGTCGGTGGCGAGAAGTAGGAAACCACTTGCTGGGAAACAGCTTGGGATCGGCGCTAGAAGTAGGGAATGACCGACCCCGGGTTTTTTGGGAAAGCCCAGGGAACCCTAGGACACCACCAGTCATTCCCTTTCTCATTCACTGCCGATTCCGCACCAGCAAGTAATTCAAGTGCAGATAGTATCGGATGTGGTTTTGAAGCCGCCCTGGCTTTTGTTGAGGCTAAAGGGGATGCCTCCCAAGCTCCAAACCACCCAATACAAGCCACCAATTAGTGAGAAGGTCAGATGGGTGCACTTTGTAGGCAAGCTTCTTGTTGAATCCCGATTTCATTTGCCAGTCAAACCCATGGATCTTTCCACCACGTGTAGAGGCGAGTCAAGCAGAACCTTGGTCGTGGTGTAAAACAGTTGGTGGGCTGCCGCTTTCTCCTTGAGTGGTTAGGGATTCTGCCGATTTCATGGTGAGCGATTCCACCGGAGATGAAGATGCTTTTCCGGATGCAATTCTTATTTCAGGTCTTGGATATTGTAAACTTTGCCGAGCGGTTCGATCCCCCTTCAAGGTGAGGAAATGGTCTTGGAGACGGCACGGGGATTTCCATTCAACGCGCGCTTTTTCGGCCGAGAACGAGCCGGAGAAAAGGGCCCAGAGGGGGGGGTTTTCTGGACGTCGCAGCAACGAGGGGTCCTCTTCATTTTGATAGATGCGCGATGTTTTTGCGGGCATTTTTCAATATTCACCACAATCTACCACTTTCAAGCTGACGTTTTGTGAGCAGCCAATGTCATTGGTCGACTGCTGTTGGTTTGGACTGAGCGGCTTAGCATCTCGACCGTTCTTTTGCGTGGTTTGGATTGATGGTTTGCTGAATTGAACCCTACCTTTTGAAAGCAAGCAGGAAAGGCATTTCCCAAGCTCCAAACCACCAACAACACCAACTCAAGAGTAATGAAGGTAAGGTCGGGTTACGGTTGGTTCGGGCTGAGTACCCCGGAAGGTACCCCTAGAAATGTTTGGCGTGCCGCTTTGTCGGAGTTCCCCAAAGGTACCTGCCGGACGGCACCCCGATGCACGCGGCGGGCAACGCCATCAACCACCCCGAGCGCATGCAGCCGGACATCCACGCGCCGGGCTCGCCTCTGCCCAAGTCGGTCTACGCCGCAGATGCAGCTTGGACTCGAACCGGGGGGGACTTGGGACTTGGGGGGCAGAAGTGTTGAAACAAGCCCCTTGGAACCTAAAAACAACTACAAGGAGGTTTTTTCAACCATGTTCTTGGACAAATCATAATGTAGTTCACACAGGGGTCCAAATCGAGCGGTTCCACCCGTGATGCAGATCCTCTCTTGCTTCTTGCAGGTGGGGTACCTCATGGACGGCACCCCCTTGAGCTTCGCGGGGAACAACTCCCTGAAGCCCGGCGCCCCATCCTTCACTGGCGGCTCGGCGCAGACGGCCAACGCCCCCGGCACCTTCGCGTCGACCTCCACGGCGGCCAGCGGCGATCGCCGCATGCAGCCGGCGAGCTTTGCGTACTCCATGCAGCGGGACGCTTCCATTTGCTTAAGAATACTTTTTTTTTGTTGGTCATTTCCCCTTGTTGGGTTTAAAAGGAATGTATCCCTACTTTTTTTTCTTCTTCCAGGGGTCTTAACCAAATGGAAGGACGTCTACGCGGACTTGAGCTTCACCAACGAGGTCACGGTTCTCGGGGTTGTGGGGCCCGGGTTGGTTCGCACTTCTGTGATACACGGCCTTGCATTGGTATCACAGAAGTTGCTTGCAATTGGCGCATTCCATTTCTCATTCCCTGCAGTCTTTGGGGGCTAAGACTCGATTCCAAGGCCCGATGGAATGCGTATGGAAGCAACTCTTCGCACGAGGTTGGATCGCTCAAGTGCCAGCGTTTCTTTCCTTCTACCGTAGGCTCCTGGGGTTGTATCAGGTATCCCGTAAACTGGTGGGTGGGATTGTTTGGGGATTTGAACCCCTGGTTCTTGTAGAGGGCAAATGACCACCACACCATCAGTCCCAACCACCAACCAGGGGGAGCCTGATATAAGGTTGTTTTTGGACGTGAGAAGGAGCGACTACAAAGAGTGCGGTGAAAAGGAACAACACAGAAACTCCCAGCAGCTCATGGCCTTGAAATCACACGACCAGTCGAAAGAAGATACATCAAGGACAGAGTCGTTGCACAGCTAGATAGTCCGGTTGCCCGGAGTGAATCTACCTTTTGACCTGTTTTGGTCCATAGTTATTCAAGGTCGCAAAAGGTGCTCACCCCTTTTGTTTCCGCTTCGCTGTTGTTGGCAAATCTTTAGGTTTTTTGTTGTTTTGGTTCTGTTCATTCTTGGGTGGGGGCTGCAAGAAACAAAGCTTTTTCCTACCATACCAAGGGTTGGTCTGAAAAGGGTACCCTTCGCCACAAACAAAACAAGCCACACAGACTTCTAGTTGGATCGAACCCTGATATGCAGGCTTTCCTTTAGACAGCTGGGCTCTTTGCTTCTACACAAAAGACGATATGGTTAAAGACCCTCTTACTACAAATTGACAGAAGGAACCCCAAAAGCGGTTCCGTCCCCTGAAGGGAGTTTCCTCAAATCCCGGCTTTGCGGGTTCCATGTGGGCCCACTCTAGAAGGGAAATGCAGGGTGTCCTTTTAAAATAAGCTGGTTGGAACAAACTAATGCTTCCCCTAGAGTAGGAAGTCTTTTGAATACGACATACTTTTAGAAGAGGCGCCGCAAAGGACGAGCCTGCGGGTTGCACGGGGCACATCTTGCCTCTATGGCTTCCTGCGTTTTGTTCACAGCTCAAACACCATCTCTTCTAAGTTTTCTTGGAGTTTAGGCAGCCAGGCCGACTCTTCCTAAAAACATGACGACGGTTCGTTTGGTGGGGGTCCACTAAGACACGCAGCGCGCTCCCTCCCTCCCTCCCTCCCTCCCTCCCCTCCCTCCCTCCCTCCCTCCCTCTCTCTCTCTCTCTCTCTCTCTCTCTCTCCTCCCTCTCTCTCTCTCTCTTTCTCTCTCTCTCTCTCTCTCTCTCTCTCTCTCTCTCTCTCTCTCTCTCCCCTTTCCCAAAAACATGACAACGGTTCGTTTGTTGGGGCTCACCAAGCCAGCTCTGTTCTTTCCCAGGCGGGCTACCTGCCTGACGGCACCCCTCTGAACCGCGCGGGCAACGCGCTGAACCACCCGGAGACCATCCAGCCGGACAGCCATGCGCCAGGATCCCCGCTGCCCAGGCCTGGAGCCGAGGGCCTGGGAGCTTCCTGGAACCGCCCCGACAGGCCGAGTCGGGCTGACACCCCAAAGGGTACTCGGATGGTCGAGGAATCGCTAAGTGGTTAGCTTTGCCCTGGTTGTAACCCACTTACCATGGTTGTAAGACCCCAAAAACCAGGGTTACGTTTAGCTAAGTCCCAGGCCATCTAAGAAAGGGTAGAATATGGTTTTGCTTCCTCCAGTTTGCGAGGACCCCCAAATTTGTACCTTCTGCCGAACTGGTCTTGAAACCCTTCTGGAAACAGCACGCGCCTTGGCGGATTTCTGTCCCGGTTGTCTCGGGTCATCATTCTGCGGCTCTGGGTAGGGGACGCCATCGAACCGTCAGCCAGCCACGAAACATCTGGGGATGCGGCGCTGTAAGTTTTCTGTTCCCATTGTGGACAGGGGACCCGGATTGCTTTTCCAAGGGAACATCAATGAATCCATCCACCGAAACGGGTGCCCGGCTTTGTTTTAGGAGGCAGTCTACTTGGTAAGAACTTGCTTCTCCCGTTGTAACCCATGTACCTCCTTGACCCTGCCGTGCCTGCGAAACTTCCTTGGCCTGACCTGCAGCACGCTTACTCCTAGCCACCAAGAGGATATCATGACACCTGAATGGCTGGAAGTTGGCTCGGTGGTCTTGGGTTTCCTTCAGGGTCCAATTTTGCGGCAGCTTTCACGGAACGCCATTCTTCTTCTTGCGATCGGATCGGTCGCACCCGATCGCAGGGCCAACTTCGTGAACGACGTGGGCTACCTGCCGGACGGCACCCCGATGAACCTGGCCGGCAACGCCGTGAACCACCCCGAGACCATCCAGGCGCGGCCTCGCTGCTCGCGGCGTCGCTGGCGCCGGTTCGCTTTTCGCTTGGTCTTTGGATCGGAAGACCTGAGTTTAGGCTTCGGAGTGATCAGGTGGTTCCTGGTTTAAGAAAAGTAGTGAGATGTTCGCGGGGAAACAACGGAGTCTTTGGAGTCTTTGGACGCCTACGTGGCAGAGTCGTTCCCCAATGAGGCTTATGAGCATCTTCACAGGGTTTCGGAAAGGATTGAAGGTTGCTCCGAACCTCTGAAAGGTCCGACAACTTGTGCCGATCGGGTCGTAGAACCAACCCAGTGAGTCAGAAGCAAACCGTGCTCTTCGAATGATAAAGGGCTTTCATGCGCCTTAGGACCAAACAAGGCCAACTCCGGCTCTACCGTGTACATGTATATATATATATATAATATAATATATATATAGAGTTTGATATTGCTATGCCGAGTTACTTGCAGCCACATTTTTGGCCAACCGCTTTTTTCGTGTTTTGCGAAGGCCGACCCCCACTCCCCCGGGTCCCCGCTGCCCAAATCCTCCTACGCCGCGGACGTGGGGTACCTGGTGGACGGCACACCGCTCAACGCGGCAGGGAACAACTCCATCTAGGACTGTGTGTGTGTGTCACTGTGTGTCAGTGTGTGTGTTTGTTTGTCTTCTTTTGTTTGTCTTCTTTTGTTTGTTTGTTTGTTTGTTTTTTTCATTGCTTTCCATTCCTAGCTAGAAGTGCCCAAGACCAACTCGGGCCGAAAAAGTGCTCGTTTCGCAATTGTCCATGTCAATAAATTTGAAGCGGCGTGGTTCCTTTCCATTTCTTTAAGATTCAGTTTCATGTCCTTTCCGTTCCATATTTGTTTCATTCCTTTCCATATTTATTTTGATTAAATTTATATTATATTCCTTTGCTTATATTTCCTTCCCATTTCCTCTCCTGTCCATTTCTGTGACTTTCTCTCCCTGTCTTGTTCATTCCTGTCCATTCTTTTCTATCCCTTCCTTTCCATTGCTTTCCATTGCTTTCCATTCCTAGCTAGAAGTGCCCAAGGCCAGGCCGGGCCGAGAAAGTGCTCGTTTCGCAATTTACACTCCTTTCTTTTTCACGTCCTTTCCATTTCTTTCCAATTCCTTGTCATGCCTTGTTTCCATTGCTATTTCCTGTTATTACATTTGCAATTGTGCTTCCATTAGCTTTCATGTGTTCCAAATATCTTCTTTCTTTCTCCATTCTTTTCTTTCTTTCTTTCTTTCTTTCTTTCTTTTTTCCTTCCTTCCTTCCTTCCTTCCTTTCTTTCTTTCTTTCTTTCTTTCTTTCTTTCTTTCTTTCTTTCTTTCTTTCTTTCATTTTTTCTTCTTTCTTTCTTTATTTATTTTTTCCTTCCTTCCTTCCTTCCTTCCTTTCTTTCTTTCTTTCTTTCTTTCTTTCTTTCTTTCTTTCTTTCTTTCTTTCTTTTTTCCTTCCTTCCTTCCTTCCTTCCTTTCTTTCTTTCTTTCTTTCTTTCTTTCTTTCTTTCTTTCTTTCTTTCTTTCTTTCATTTTTTCTTCTTTCTTTCTTTATTTATTTTTTTCTTTCTTTATGTTTTTTCCTTTCTTTCTTTCTTGCATTCTTTCTGTCTTTCTTTCTTTCTTGCTTTCTTGCTTTCTTGCTTTCTTGCTTTCTTGCTTTCTTGCTTTCTTGCTTTCTTGCTTTCTTGCTTTCTTGCTTTCTTGCTTTCTTGCTTTCTTGCTTTCTTGCTTTCTTGCTTTCTTGCTTTCTTGCTTTCTCTCTCTCTTTCTTTCTTTCTTTCTTTCTTTCTTTCTTTCTTTCTTTCTTTCTTTCTTTCTTTCTTTCTGTGTGTTTGTGTGTGTGTGCTTTTGAAACTTTTGTTTTGGGTATAAGTTGACTGTTTTGCTCTTAGTCTGTTTCCCCACTTACTGTTCTCCCAGGTTCAGTTTTGTTTTGGACCGTTCTTGGAAGGGGGCAAGGGGGTGGAAAGTCCAGGTCTGCTTGTTGGTTCATGTTGGTCTTGTTGCACTCGATTTCTATTGCTCTTGGTGCATGTATGTTTCCCTGTTTGTTCCAGGTTACGTATGTGTTTTCATGTTTGGAGAAAAACACTTCCCGTCCTGGTTGATTCTTACAAGGCAGGCATGCACACACAGAGACACACACGCTTTTTGTTTGTCGTTTTGTGGATGCAATCATGGTAAGGGCTCCTGTGAAAGGAGCCATGATCCATAATAATACAGGCGGGGATTGTATTGGTTCCTGGATACATTTTCAGAGATCCCTCAGGCAGGTACCGCTCCCCCCATTCGCAGAGATTCAGGGAAACCTTAATTGGTGGTTTGGATGAGTGGTTGGATGGGATTTGACCCCCTGGTCGTAGAGGGTTAACCTTCAAACCGGCGTCTATATGTATCCAAACCACCACTTAGAGGGACGCTGAGAGATGGTCCGACACCGGTCTGTTTGCGCGGGGCTTAGCCTGACGAACATGTGGCTTGGGCTGCATCTTTAAGTCCATGATACTGTGGTGTGGACAAATCCTGCGCCAGTGAGAATGGTTCTGAAACCAGGATTTTGTCCCTCCACTCCACAGTACCAACCCTTGGGACTCGTATAGCTACTGTGGATGGACGAAATCTTGCACCATCTAAGAAGCCCTTGAATGATGATTTCCCTGTACATGCCCAAAAGCAATGTTTCTTAGGTGGTGCAGGATTTCGTCCATCAACAGTATCACAGATTTCGCGTGTTTTTCGCCCAGGTTGCCACATGGCTCTGGTTTTCCTTTTGGTTCCCCTTGAAAAGCTAACCTGGAAAAGGGTACCCTGCTCAAAAGAAGACGAGCCCAAATGGCACCTTTCCTCCGCAAGAAGGCTGCCCATGTTTTGGGCGGGAGATGATCCAAACCGGGGGTTTCTGGTTGTTCGGTTGTTCGGCCGGTCGGCCGGTCGAGCGGCCGGTCGATCGTCGGTGAGGGGGTGTCCTGTTTGGCTTTCTCGGCTGCTGGTTCTCTTTGGAAGCTTGTGGCGGTTATAGCTTTGATGCTTTCTTCTCAAGCATCACTGCCAGGATAGTTTGCAACCCATCCCAAACCAGCACTAGACAATCCCTAAACCGCCAAACTCCATCCCTAAACAAGCCCTAATCAAACCCTATACCAAACCTAAACCCACCCGAAACCAATTCTAAACCAACCCTAAACCCACATGCAACCAGCACGTACGCATCCCTGCAAGCCTACCATCATCCCCCCAAACCCACCCCAAAACAGTACCAAACAAACAAACCGCCCTAAACCAACTCTAAACTCCCACCAAACCCCTCTTAAACCGCAAATAAATCCCCACCCTGAGCCCTCACTAAAGAAACCCTACAGAAATCTTAAACCCACCCCAAACCAACCGCAATCCAACCCTAGCCAACCCCAACCGAGCCCTAAACACCCTGAACCAAACCTAAACCCACTTTTCCAGCCCTAACCAACCCCAAACCAACCATCTTGCTCTGCATGGCTGCCTAAGTCAACCCTTTTGAAGTTATTGGTGGGCGGGTTTTCGCTTGCACATGACCCCAAAACCCCAACCGTTGAGGCCACGAGTTTTGGTCGAAGGCTTTCTATGCCCAAGTAACCCTTTGCTGGTTTGGAGTTCTTGTAGAGGGTATTTCTGGTGAGTGGGACACCAGATTTTTGAACAGCAAACCACAATTCCAAGAAAGCAGATTAACTGTTGGGGCGTCTTGGGGCGGTGCACTGTAATGTCGGTTTTCGTTTTGGCTTCCAGATCACAACTGTTCGATGGCGTTTTCTGTTTGTGCAGCCAAAGGTAAGCAGATCAGCGGATTTCTCCAAATTGGCTGCTTGGAATCATCCTGGACCCCCCGACCCTTTTTCCGGGACCCCTTTCTTGAAGTTTTGGCCGGCGACTTTGGATGCGCATGAAACATGCAGCAGGAACTTGCGGTGTGGTGAGCGCATCGCCTGAGTAATCTTGAGAAATTGCGAAGCAGGGTGCGGGCAAAGAAGAGGAACCAGAGGAAGTCCACCATTTATTGGTCAAGTACTGGTGTCATTGTTTCGACAGTTTCTGGGGATTATAAAAGTCAGAAAATGGGATTGTTTCCCCTTAACCCATCACTAGGGGGTGACTTTGATCATGGTAAATTAATGAGGCCACAAGTATGGCAAAGGTTTCCCATTGAGCCGCAACAAGTGGATGGCTTTGTTGGCAAATGGGCGAAGCCTTCCGACGGCTATTTAGCTATATCATCAGTTTTCATTTGTGGGGCGTCAAAGAGCTCGGTTCGCCTTCACTTTGGCCGAAACGCCAAGCCAACCCAGCAAAGGTGAAGTCAGCCCAGTTCACCTTCGAACGTTGTGAAGGTTGCCAAGCAAAAGAAGTCATTTGATTGCAGGGACCCGATCCTTCGGCCAGCAAGCCTCCGCTTTTGCTTGCTAGGCCCTTTGACAGCCCCCACCCTGGAGGGTCTGGAAAACCCTTCTGAGGTTCGTGCAGGATCTCAGAGTACAATGACGTAGAGACACAAAAAGTCAAAAAAAATAGCTAAAAAAGCGGGTTGGGCCAACTGCCACGAAGAATGAAAACAACCCTCCTTTTGGTTTCCCTTTACAGGGGCCATGGCCAAGTTGTGCCCAACCCCGAAACACGTCGCGAATCGCCGCAGTTTGACGAATCGAGTCAAACCGTCCCAGTGTCCCTCCAGTTGATTGGGTGTTTCTCGAAATTTTCTGCTTCTCCGGGTTGGTTTCCTCTTGATTTCCCTTAAGCCATCCAAACAGGTGTCCCGTATTTTGAGAAATACCCAGTTGGGGAATCCTTCCCCAGCGGCCGGTTCCCTTCGCTGCGCGCAATTCGGTCTTGCGCACCCTCGCAATCATGGGGTGCAGAGGCCGTCTTCGCTGCGCGGCGATCCCGTCCGGGTGGTTTCGGCAGATCAGGTCCCATGGCAAACCGAACAAGCTGTAAACCGAAGCGTTTGAAAAACGAGCCACACGTTTAACAAGCCAAAGAAGGGCCTGAGCAATCAACCTGTGTTTCTCAAAAGGAGGACGGCACATCCACCAAGTCGCGCTCGCTCCGGCGCGCTGTTTCGCCGCTGCTCCTTTTGCGAAAAGTATCCGGGTGACCCAAAACGAGTTCTAACAAATGGGTTCCTTTGGGATGCTACGCATGAAAACCGCACACATGATGGTCCCAAGCGATCGGAACCCGTTTACTAGAACCCGCTTCGGGTCCCCGACTGGGACCGTTTCAGATCTGCGCCGGGACAGTTTCAGGCCACGAGGGCGTACAGCCTGGGAGAGCGCGCGGTACATATGCTTTGAACATCTCTTCGATGCGCGGAGAAGTGAAAAGGGCCTCCCTGGCTGCCCGACTGGGGTCCGTCTCAACATTTCCCGCAACATCCAAACAAAAGCAGGACTTTCCCTTTGGTTTCCTGAAGGTTTTTGGGCTAAGGTCTGTGAGCCCCTTGCTTCCGGGACCGCTCGGAATTCCTTTGGTTTTTCTTCACACCGGCGTTGCAGCTCTTTCGCTGCACCAAAAAGGAAGTCTGTTCGACCTTTGGCTTGGTGGACGAAGCAGTCCCGAAAGCGACTCTTTGGGGTCCCGCAAGGTTTTACCAATTCGTCCAGTGACGCTCACCTGAATCCAAAGTGACGCTCAGAGAGCTCGAATCCATCCCGAAAAAGTCCTCTCTAAATGGTCAAGTGATGGTGTTTTCGTCGTTTGGTCATTTTTGTGATATCCAGTGAATCCTCCTCAAAGTGATGAAGTAGTCATAGCCGTGGTCTGTCCATTTCTAGAACCCTGAAGGGTAGCGTCAGAAACTGCATCAGGGCACCAACATTCATGGAGCCAAGCAACTAAAGGATGACACAAGGCGTAGACCCCTCTACCCCGCAGCATTCGCCAATTTCGACCTACTCCAAATACCCTCCTTGTCCAAAATGAGGTCACCGTGTTCGCCATTCTCCTTGTTTGTTTGGAGTCAATGAAGCACAGAACCACGCCACACGCGAAACGAGCCCCACGGAAACCTTCCAGGGGCTTTGAATGTTAATCAACCCCAGTTCATTGTTAGGGGGCAGTTCCTCTCCAATAGTGATGATTCTCCACCAAACCCAGGGACACCCCATACTGTCGATGGACGAAATCCTGCACCTAAGAAACCCTGGAATGGTGATTCCTCTGTAAATACCGACAACCATTGCTTTCCCATGGTTTCGAAGTGGTGCGAAACGGATTTCGTCCATCCACAGTAGTGATGATTCTCCACTAATCCCAGGGACACCCCCAAATGGCTATGGGTCAGAATTAGACCACCAGGGGACCGCAGATTTTAGTCCTTGGTTCCAACATCCAGGGTTCCATTTTGGGCTTTTTTGGGTACCCATTTTTGACCCACACCCATATTACTAAACAGTGGCTTATGAATCTGGGTCAACATTACTTTGAGACCATTCTCGCGGACAAAAAGTCCAGTTGGGCTTCGGCCACTCCATCCATTCATCACTTCTTTCTGGCTATTTGGCAACGGATCTTTGGACTGGAAACCTTTTTGTTTGAAATCGCGGCTGGTCTCCGAATTGGACCGACCAATCGTGGACTTTCCGAATTGGGCCCAAAAGAAAGCGAGCCTTTTTTATGAGGGGTCGTCGCAAGCACGGCTTGAGCTTGTCCGTTCGGACCCCGGCGAACTCGCTCGACGGAGGTCTGCGACTTCGTGGAGGATCCCAAGCACAAGAGCCAGCTCTCCAGGCGGCGGTGGTGCCCCCCGCCGACAATTTTCTCGCCCCCGCGAGATCTCGGGGTTTGAAGGTTTTGAAGCAGGTCGAGACGTGGGTTGACTCAAGAGGTGGAGCTGTGTTCGCGCGGGTTTTTTGGAGGTCTGAGTCAGTGGCAAATTAAAGGAGGTCATTTTCGGTCCCGGCGCCCTTGAAGCTGAGTCTTTGTCGCTTAGATTTTGAGGGGCTCCTACTTGTCATTCGCGGCTGACGTGGAGTTTTTTGGGGGGTTTCTTAAATTTCAAGAGCTCTTTGGGTGGCTGGCTTCCTTTTGGTTCGATCAAAACACAAGTTAGTGGAACGGATGCTGAAGCGTTTCTTTTGCTTGTTATTTAACCAGCGTTTCCAAGGTCTATCGCCACATCCCCGCGATTCGTTTCGCAAAGATTAGAGAACAGATGAGTGAAGCAACTGTTGTCGCCAGTGCTTTCATTGCTAAGCGCCTAAATGTTGATTGGGGTAGTGAGGGGTGGTTTGCAATTACATTGAATCATATTCTGGGAGCAACTTGTCAAGCCCCTAACATGCAATTTGATTGGTCCTGGCATTCAATCAGTGGAGGGCCCCAGCATGTCTATGATACTGTGGATGGGCGAAATCCTGCACCACCTAAGAAACCCAGGAATGATGACTCCCTTGTAAATACCAACAACCCATGGTTTCAACCATGGTTCCATTTCGTGGTGCGGTCTGGCCTTCGGAACTGAACAAACAAACAACTTAGGGCACAGAGCACCTGAGGCGCATTGCCAGAAAGGCTTATCTGAACCTCTGGCCCTTTTTCGGGTTTCCTTCATGTTCCGACTAGCCGCAAGGTATCCATAAATCTGGCCGAGCTCAAGGTTCCTTTTTCAAGTGGTGCTTTTCAGTTTGTTATCTTTTGCCTCGATGAGCTCTAGCATTTTGCATTTTGAAGTTGCTTTTCAAGCAAGTCGCACAGTACGAGCAAGAAAATGTGGGGCTTCCTTTTGGCTTTCCTCCCAATTCTAAAGAACATGCATGCACAATCCAAAAGAATGTCACCAAACCCACGGCACAGGTCGCACTGCCACTTAAACGGTTGAGGCTATGCCTCTGCCCGTGTTTGAGGGTAGGTTGAGCAGGAAACCAGCTATCTGTGTGAATAATTGTGACTCCCAACAGCACATTTGCTATCTTTATCTCCTATGATGACAGAGATTGCTGGAGCATCGTGCACTCCCACCACCATGTGGGCTCCGTTTCCTCTTGGTGTATTTTTTGTTCATGGAAAGCGAAAGGATGGCCGAAGCCATTTGTGGGGGTCCATGCCATGCCCCAATTTTGACAACGCCCACGTCCCCCCAAGGCGCCGCAAAACATCTCGAGGTACATTTGCGTGGAGGTGATGCGCCTGATTTGCGGCCCGGGCCTTGCAGGGGCCCATCCCGGTGTGGTCATATGGCTGTGTCTTAGGATACCGCAAAGAATCGTGTGGTTTCCCTTGGTTTTCCTTTAAAACCACCCCAAAAAGATTGACGTCAACAAAGACACGGCCATGTGGTCGTGGACATCGTTTTTGTTTTTGTTTATGCCACTTTTGGTGAATACCAAAGGGACCTTTTAAAGTGACGACACAGTAGTCATACGTTGACGCGCTAGAACGAGGCTTTCAGGTTTGGGTCCCAGGTTCGTGGCCGGAGATTTTTGAACCTCTGGTTGATTTTGGTTGGGGTGTCCCATTTGCGTTCTGGAATCCTTCGATGGGCAAACGCTCCATTCATAGGTGTCCCTTTTAGGCTAGTTTGGCTGCAAATGGCTTCATTCATTTGCCAGACTGATTATTCCTGGGCACACAACAAATGGCGATGGTCGGGGGTTGAACAGCATTTCTTTGGGTCGAGAGACATGGCAGTGACAAGCGCATGGCACGGTTGTCAGGTCAGGTCAGAAGGAGTTGGTCTGTTGCTTATTAGTCCATAGGGGCTGGAGCTTCGAGCGGCGCGGGCTGAGCTTTTCCTTGAGAAGGTCCGTGTCATTTGACGGAGTTGAGGAATCTGACGGATGAAGCCCAGACGTTTGCACATTGGCCCCAGCAAGTCCAAGCTTCTTGACATTGGTTCTTCACTAAGAGGCAGAGGACCCTTCTAAAAAAAGAGAGAGTATATAGTCCAGGCAAAGTGCAACTCGTGTTATCAGTGGGGAACATCTCGCCATTCGACAGACTTGGTTGGACTGCAATGGCTACGTCTTTTTGCAACGTGGTGTTGAGATCCATCCGTTTTCATTTGTGGGGCCTTCCTTTGTTGTTTGGCCCGAATCCTTTTGTCCCCTCACGAATTGGTGTTTGGAGCGGGTTGGCGATTTTACTAGGTGGTACCAATACCTGGTATTGCTTTTATAGCAAGGCCTAAATCTTTACAACCATCATCGTAGGACCAATGGTCAATGGGTTTTGGGGTGCTCGTTTGGTTTTAACAGGAGGGGACTCCCTAAGCCGCCAAGTAAGAGAGAGCAACTGGCCTGGGGCCTACCCTCCCCTTCATCAAATGGGTGTGTCTCAAAATAGGGGACCCCAAAACCGTTCTTGACATGTTTTTTGGTTTTGCGAACATACCAAGTCTTCGATAGGTGCGGTCCGTAGGGTTACCTGCCGGAACCTCCGATTTTCGCCCGAATTTCTTTCGCCGCATACACCCCTCTACTAACATGGGACCTGACAGAAGGTCCCTTTCAGAGTTCCGAAAATGGTCGTCCAAGGGTTTTTTCCTCAGGCGCCATGGTGGGAGGAAGGGAACATGCCCTCCTATTTGAATCATCATTTTGTTTGACCCGCGTGGACCCGCCAGCTACGATGTTTGAAAACGATGCTGGGGATGTTGACGGGCTAATGTAAAATGCGTCAATTTCGCGAGAAAATGCTGTAAAATACGGCATTTTCCTGGCCCGGACGAAAAACAAAAAATCAAAAAACAATCCCAAAGAATCGGAAAAAATATATAAATAGAATCCCAAAACTCCGCTCCCTAAATTAAACCAGGGCACCGCAGGTTTTAGTCCTTGGTTCCAAGCACCAGGGCAAGCGATTTCACTTTCGGCACCCATTTTTTGACCCACCCCGGTAGAGGCCTAAGACTCATTTCGGGTTTTGACCCCCAGCCATGTGGGGAGAGGAGCCATGTGGGGAGAGGCGCCAACGGCCTGGACTGCGCGGCCCTGGACCAAGCAGACGCCACGCCTCTAGCGCCTCGGCGCCTTCCGAGGCTCCACTTCCCCCCAGCTCAGTGGATATATATGGGGGGGGTTTTCTCAACATGGGGGACCCCTTTGTGGAGGGTTCTAAAAGGAAGCCGCAAGGAAACAAGCCATAACATGGGTGCCGAATTTTGAGGTAAGCCGCCCCCTCACACGGTCAGTGGGTTGGTCAAGGGTGGGTTCAGGATTGGTTGTGTACTCTTTATCGTGGCTACATAGCGAGCTTGTGTTTGAAGGGCTTCGACTTTTCTTTTATCCTCCATACCTCCATATCCTCCATTCCTAGCGATATGCTCATACCCACTTCCATGAAACTGGAGGATGAGCCTCTGGGCGGGTTTCGTGTTCATGGATGCCAGAACTGGGGGTTCTAGCTTACTTTCAGTGCGCGGTCAAAGGCAATGTGGCATGGTCATACGGATGGTCCACCTCGATGCCACAGAAAGGGTTGCTTCCCACAGCCATGTTCCCCTACAACTGAAGAAGTGGTTTTCCACAGATTTTGCAACCATGCTGAAAGGAACCACCGTGCAAATCTGTGAGAGTTAACCCTTCCCTGGTGCTCATGGGGAATACATTTGGGTTTCTCGTTTGTTTTGGAGGCGAAGGCTACTTTTGCTGGGCTTGGTGACAAAAGGGACACCAAAAGGAAACCCATCATTTTGGGGGTTCCCGTATTTTGAGACAAACCCATTTGCCCATTCCGTGGTTACGTTCAAGTTCTCACGAACCTATGCTGCGTGTACGCTTTTGGCCGGAACACACTGTGTCACGACGTTGAGTGAATCCCCAAAAAAACCGAGGATCGGCCGGCCAAAGCAGTATCCCTCGTGGTTCAGCTGATCCCCTGAACTCTTTTCTGCCGTCGAGTAGAGGTACCAAGCATCCGGTTCCTTAGGCTTGCAGTTTTTTTCTCTTTTTTTTCTTCCCCCGTGGTTTGGTGGTGTCCATCTAACACACTAAAAGTTAACAGCTTTTTTTTGCAACAAATCTGAGAATATAAAAATGAGGGAAGCTTCAGACAAATCAATGTCTTCCAGGTGGTGCCTTAGTTTCTGTTCAACAAAGCGCAAACCATATGGTGTCGCCGTCGATCCTCGATCCGTCTCCTTGCTGCGCAAGGAGTGGGTGCTGTGCCTGGCGGACGAGCGAGCAGCCTCCGGTCCCGACAACGCGGGGACCCCCGGGTACACAACGTGGGTATTTCCTTACGGCTTCCCTTTAAACAAACCTGCTTTCAGGGGTTCCAAGAAACCCGGGCAAATGCTGAGAACCGTTCTTTCTGGCTTTCATGGAGAAGTGGTTGTTCTCCCATTCTTTCCACTGGTTTTCTGGAGAATTTGCAGAAGTCCCGTTTTTTTTCTTCCTCGGGGGTCTCCCTTTGTTTCCATTTGCTTTTCGAGAATTTGCTGAAGCCCTGTTTTTTTTTGTTTTTTTTGGGGGGGGGTTCTCAAAAGATGGCAGAAAAGAAAACTGGAGGCAGCAACCTTGAGATAGGTGCTCCGAGATTCTTGAAGCGATCTGAGTTGTTGGGTGACATTAGATGGCCCCATGGCCCCCCCAAGTTGCCCAAATCAGCGCAATGGTGCGATTTGGTGTACAAAGACGTGAATCGTTGTTGAAGCATCACCAACTGGATGTCTTTCTTGGCCATTTGTTGGCTCAGCATTGATCTGGGGCTTCAAGGGTCTTTTTTTGGTTTGCGATTTTGTTGGGAGCTCAAACACTGTGGTTCTTATAGAAAGTGATGGAAGGGGAATTCCACATCCTCACCTAACCACCTTTCTTTCGTCTTTCTGGATCTCTGTTCACTTTTTGCTCACGCCATTCCTCTCACTCTAGAAGTTACCGAAAGAAAGAGATGACTCGCCCTCACTTATCTTCTACTGGCGTGTCTTATCCCTTTGGTCACTCTCCTATCTCTTGCCTCCGTCATGTTCACCCCGGTTTGCTTCACGGTTCTTGGTATTTTTCTCTTCCTCTGCTTTTGGGCTTTGCCTCGTGCGCTTCATTTTTGGTGCACAACTGGAAAGGCCCAGGTTTTTGCTCAACATGCCGGCAAGTTGGAAGACAAGCAGACTTATTTTGGCTTCCCTTTGGCGCCTTTCGACCAGGTGCACTTTATACGTTTGGGATGGAAGACCATTTTGGCATGGAACCTTTCAGACATCTTTGGGCAAAGCCACGGCAGTTGAGTGGCGGTTGCTGACGTCTTGGGTCGGCTTATCTAGCTGAAACCCTCGAAACCTGCAAACGACGGACAAGATGTGTTTCTGGCGCCGCCCGCTTTAGGCCGGTCAACGTTTGTTGCCCTTGGCCTGATCTTGGGAACCTTCGCGGCTTATGTTGGATTCGAGGGCTCTTTTAGTCGCACGCTGGTAACTCCCCAAACCAATCCAAAGAAGCCCTTGGTGGTTTGGGGGTTCAACTCCGAGCAAGCCAAACCAACTGGGGGTTCCCTGATCCAATGGGACGAGGAAACCAGATCGACTTCTGTCCCCGGAACCGTTCCGGGTCTGAGCTTCTGCATCGGAACACAGACAATGTGAGTGCCGTCTCAGGGTGTAATTCAGAAACCGGAATGGGAACCCATTCTGTCCCCGTAAAAATGGAGTTGAGGGGGTGCGGGCGTGAAGTAACCCCTGGAATTCCATGGCATGGTTCAATTTTCCCCATCCAAAGACTAGAAGAATTGAATTGGGGGACCCCCGATCCCATTCTGGGGCTATTTCCTTTTTCTTGCAGATTCGTTTAGGCGAGTTACAGTTCGGGGTTTGAAATCCCCGACCGACCAGCAAGATTCGGGAAAAGAAATGAACCTTAAAAGCGGAGAAATGAACCTGAAAAGCGGTATTCTTCGCCTCAAAACGCCACCGTCCCACAAAAAGAGGGTCTCTTTTTTGCTCGGCACCTGTTCCGGGCTGGTTTTTTTCCAGGGAAGCCGAAATGCATGGGGGGTTCTCTTCCAAGAGGACTCCTCGTGCCGAGGCACACCTGCAGGACAAGAGCATCGACGAGCTCACGCGCTTCATCGATGGCAAGAAGCCCAAGGCGTCTTTGTGGGTGGTTCGCTGTCCGCGGACGCGTCCGGTGGCCCCCCAAAGGGGTTGCATGGCGTTAGTTTTTTTTTTGAAGAACCAACGAACGAACGACTCCGGGTCTCTGAGCATTGAGTGCGCGACCTTTAGGGAGTTTGGGGGTGGACAAATAGAAAGCTCAGGAGTTTCTACAGCTTCAGCTCAGCGAAACTTCCGGTAAATCTTTGGTCAATGGAGAATCTGGGTCCCAACATGCGGGTCTGTCTGTCTTTTGCAGAAATCCTCCCGTTTTTCCAGGTGTGAGGGGCTACATAATTGCACTGAGTTTATCCCTATAATCATGACCAAATGTGGCCCTAACGTATCCTTGGTAGAGCATCTCGGCACTTACTTGTTTTTGGGGACTGTTTCCCCTTGGTTTCCCTCTGGTTTCGCTTTGGCTTCTCTTTACACCAGCTAAGCGATGTCATCGAGAAAGCGACACTCCCATGCAAAGAGTTGAGGCATCAAAACCGATTCGGGTAGGAGGATGGATAGTCCCAATGGTTGTGAGGGCTTCCGCCCTTTTAGTTGGTTGCCATTGATTTGGGATAGACCATTTTGCTCCCCCTATGAACATGGGCCTCCATTTCTCAAAAGGAGATTCCGACCCTCAAAGTGGTGGGTTGTGGTTGAGCACCATATTAATCTGCAGAGTACCATACCTTGGTTGCTTGGTTTTGGGCTCGATCGGCCCAGAAAGGCCCCTTGGCAGGCCAAGAAGAAGAAGAAGGACGAGGCTGGCCGGAATGCGTTGGATTCAGAAATGGGTGTGCGTCTCTGCGCGCGCGCGTGTGTGTGTGTGTGTGTGTGTGTGTGTGTGTGTGTGTGTGTGTGTGTGTCGTGCAACTCAACAAGAAGCACACTCGAGTGTGCCTGGTGGACAGGCCATTGTTGGATCCGAATCTCTGAACATGAATCGGGTTGCCCACAGGGGTCGCTTTATTTTCGGAGAAGTCCTCTGGGTGGCGTGATGTTCTGGTCAAAAGACCTTACCTCCGGCGATTCTGCGGAAGCTGCCAAAAGACCACTCTGACGGATAAACAGCTGGTTAGTTGTTTGAGGTCGACATTCACCAGGCCAAAACTCAAAACCAAATTCCGCGCGGAATGTGCGCCAATCCAAACAAGCCTGGCCAATTTGGGTGGAAAGTCTTGGGGTGAATCCCCTGGGTCGACTATTCCTGGGTTCCGTTTTTTTTTTTTGCCTTCCCTTGTTTCTGAAAAAAAGAAAGGCCTCGATGTTTTGGGGGTTCCGGTATATGAGGGCTCAATATCTCAGGCAACCTCCCAACATGGAACCAGACCAATCTCCGGATAGGCCAAGGGACGAATGGACCAGTGCTGGATGGAACATGGTCCCCCAGGTTTGGTCCTGTTTTTGGACCAATTTCCTCAAGTGGGCCTCTGTTGGAGACGGTTTCTTGGAGAAAAAAACCATGGTAAGTACCTGATGCATGAGGTTGCAAATCCCATCCGAACGACTGAGCGACTGGGGTTGGTGGTTTGGGGGCGGAAGCCCCTTTGAGACAATCCCATTCGCCTGGCGGAATCCACCGGAAAATCCGCCAGGAAGAGCGGGATTCGAAAGGCGAGCGGCCGGTCTTCCCGGAGGCCACGCTTGAAAGTGGGAGGGGGTGGGAAGGGTCAGTCCCTGAAGGGATACGTATGGGTGGCTCGTCTCAACACAAGGAACGTGTTTGTTCTTTTGGTGTCCCTTTGAAACCATCAAAGCAGGGGTACCCTTTAAAACAGAGAGACACCCGTTTGTGTCTTAAAAGATCGGGGCCCACAATTATTGGTTTCCTTTTGGTTCCCGTCGTTCCAAAAAAGACCCCTCAACAAAATGATAGGCCCATCTGGACCAGTGGCAAAAGTCCCCTTCGGCGATTTGCAAGGGTGGTTTTGGATGAATCCTTCTACCGGAACATAGTCGTAGCCTAGCACAGAAATGACATCCACCCTGCTCCCACGAACGTAGCACCTGTGGGAGGGTATCTTGAAAATCAATTTCTCCTGCAGGGGCCCTTTGTGCCATGGCAACCTGGGAAGGAGGGACCCCTTTCGTCAGGAAAGTCCCACTTGTGTCAAAACGACCAGTCACAGACTGCTGCGAGAAAAAAACGCGTCAGCCGCCTGTCGAAATGACCCGCTGCAAAGGTGGCCTGGTGGCTGTGCTTGGAAACATCGATTTTTGAGGGCACCCTTTCAAGCCGCCATTTTTTGTCCCCGCATTTTGACAATCGCAGAAAGGAATATGTCCACAACCATGGCGGGTCAACCTCGTGTTTGCGAGCTCAAGTTTACTTCACGACACGGTGTCAGCTGATTTGGAACAGCTGATTTCATTTCGCGATCCACACTTTTCCAGTCAACTCGGCCCTTCGGTTTCTGGTTTCCTGACCACCCGACCAAGCACTGAATGCAGAAAGGGATTCTGCAGCACGTGGAAGTCAGCCTCAAATCCGCAAACTCAGCATGAAGGGTGCTGTGGACAATTGGGTTCTGGGCCACTTTCTGTGATACCAAGGGAGTTTCCTTGAAAGTGACAAAGGAGTGAACACATGGCTCCACAACCCCCGCAACTGGATCCATGTGCTTGCATTCTGAATGCGCGTACATGACACGTGTTCATGACTGCACATCTATTCGTCCATTTTCAAGTCTTGTTCGTCCATGCACTCTTTGAAGAAGATGAACAAAAAGGAGAAGAAGAAAGAAAAGAAGAAAGAGGAAAATAACAAAACAAAGAGAAAGACAAGAAAAAGGAAAACAACAAAAAAAGAACAAGAGAAGGACAAGAAACAGCAAGTCGGTTTTTGTTTCTTCGTTTTGTTTTCTTCTTCTCCTATGCTCCACAGTCAATTTCAATTTGATCCATTTGCACCTTTCGCGGCTTCAGGGCACCCGGTGGCAGCTGCCACTGGGCTGGATGGAGGCGAGAGGAAGCGGATCGGTCAAACCGCTGGGTGCATGTTCAGGTTGTTTAAATGTAGCCACGTCTATGTCTTTTTCTTGGCGTTTTTTTTCCCCCAACAGCTGAAAGCTTTGGAGTCTCAGCCCAGATAGGCTCCGGGGTGGTCAGGGGCGGCCCTGATTTAAGGTTCCACGAGGGTTCCACCAGGGTTCCACGAGGGCTCGAGGTTCTGCGAGGGCTGAAAGGTGGTGGTTCGAGCACAAAAAAGAGAGAGCACCGCATGCTGTTGGGAGATCACCTGAGCTTATTTTGGTGGTTTTTCTCGAGGCTTGCCTTAAATACGGTTGGTACTTTGACCTGGATACATTTACCCTTTGTCCAACAATCATGGAAGTGGACAAAGGGGTTGCCCAAAAGGAAAATCGTCTTCCAAAACCCTCCTGTCAGCTTCCATGATTGTTGGAGGGAGGGTACCTGTTTCTTCTTTGCATTTCAGGTTCTTTGACCCGCGGAGCCGGATGTTTTTGGCCTTCTGGCCAGCCCACGCCGAGCCATCGAGCCATCCAATGCCCGAATAGATAGCTGTGGGTGTCAAAACCCAGAAGTTTCCCTTGGTGAACATCAACATTGATGGCAAATGGATGTTCATCCAGCCCAAAATGGGATCGCAGGTTATGCATGGCCATATAGGGCTGCCTCAATTCCCTTAAAGGTTTGAAGGGAAGCCCTTTTTGCAGCTGGTCACCGAGCCCGCCTTGGTCTCCTCTTCGGGACCGGAACCGGGCCCGTCGAATCGGCGCTTCGAGACCTCGCGCGTGGATGAGCCAAGCGAATGCCCTACTGTTTGGTGGGTTCCTGACGATCTTTTCAGGCATTAGTTGGTGGTTTGGATTGGCGGTTTGGGATGTTTGGGGATTTGGACTGGCTCTTGTAGTATCCCCAACTTGGTGGTTTGGATCGGTGGTTTGGGGATTCTGGTTCTTGACGATTTTTAGGGTATTAGTTGGTGGTTTGGATTGGTGGCTTGGGGATTTGAACTGTTTCTTGTAGAGGGTAACTGGGAGACCGTTCTTAACCAAACCGTCAATTAGAGGGCAAACTGAACGACGGTCCTCGGCGCCCCGTGAATTCCTGTTCTTGGGTCACCGGTCTCAACCAGCGCCGGCCGATTTGTCCACTGATACTGTGGTTGCGAAATCCACTTCGCACCACCTAAGAAACCCGGGAATGATTGCCTTGCAAATACCCACAAACAATAATTTCCCATGGTTTCAAAGTGGTGCAGGATGTTGTCCATCCTGGTCTCCGTGACCCAAAAAGGGGCAATTGAAATCAAGGACTTGCGGCTGTCCCTCAGTCCTTTGCTTGCTGCGATAGGCAGGGAATGAGGGAATGAACTGTTTTGGGATTCCCTTAAAAGGAAGCCAAATCGGGGATGGTTTATAGGGTCATTGCCTCATCCCCTACTGAGCACCAGCAAATGTAGTTCGAATAAGGTTGTAAAATGTGTGTTCCTGCATATTGACTGCTTAGCGATCGTTTGTTTGGAAATCAGCGCGAAGAAATGCATCCCGCCCAAGCCGGCACTGTGGTTTCCCCTGTCGAAAAGGGAAACACTAGGAAGGAGAAGGGCATTGAATCAGTTTTCCCGAAAATGGCAAAGAGGTTGCTATGAGGGGGCACTAGAAGGATACCAGAGAAGCGCCCTTGGTTTTGCGTAAGAGTTTTTTGAGTTTCACCCCGCGATTAAATCCTTTGGGACATTCATTTTCGATCTGTGTTCTTGCCAGAAGGGATCGGATTGACTTGTCAAAGTCTGAAACAGATATGTTGTTTGTTGGATTTGGGTTTTGGTCGTGATGGTTAAGACGAAAGGAGCCCGGGCAGCTGGGCACAGCCTGCCCCGGCCACGTGCAGGGCGCACGTGGTGCGACGAGGAGCGCCCGCAAGGAGACGATGCGCGGCCAGGAGCTTCGAGACATCCTGCGCTTGCTGGAGCAGTTTCAGAAGATGCAGGAAACCCATGAACGACAGCTGGAGCAGTGGCGGCAAGCAGGAGCAGCTGCGGCGGGATGTCCGGGGCTGGTTGTCTCAAAAAGACTATGAAGACCGTCGCTTAAACAACTTGGGATAAGAGTTTTAGCACGGGTTTATTTTTCCAGCTCACATGGAGAAGCCTGGATTTGGCTTTTGGTTTCCCTGTCAGACGAGATTCTCCACCCGCCTGAAGGAAAACCAGTCCGGATACCCCGCAGCCAACTGGATTCTCCAGCCTCAACTTAGGATATGAGCCAACTGGAAAGAACTAGTCCGGATCTACACCCCAGCTCTGAATGCACCCCAGTCCGCGGACGTGGCGGCGCACCTGCGGTGCTGGCGGGAGCTGGGGCAGTCGGGAAGCCCAGCCACAACGTCGAGGCGTTTTTTTTGGAAGCCCCTGGCGTGTGTGTGTGTGTGGTGTTGGGGATATCGCCTGAGCTTATTTTTTGTTTTTCTTTTTCGAGGAGCCCGCTTTTAGAGTGGGCCACTTTAAGTCACGCCACTGATGGCCCGATTTTAGACCCTCCTCGTGCTCCTAATTGTTTGACAGCCTTCCGCATGGCTGCACCTCGAAAAGTGGTTGGGCACGAATCGGGACCCCTACACGATGTCCACCAAAGCGCACGGGACCCATGAACAACTGCATAGCCACATCAAGCTTTTGGATCGCTCAGAGGTTTAGGGTCGATTTTGCTTTCTAGCCACAAGCCGCATGGGATGGATGAGTTGCCGCCAGAAGCCGCGGCTCCGGGATGATTTTAATGGTTCAGCTGTCCAGGGCTTGGTGTTTGCTTTACATACAGGGTACGTACCCCAACGAATTCACGATCCAGTTTGGGTAAGCCGTAACCAAAAGGCTCCCACTCTGTGCTGAATACCCCAAACTTTTCTTTTAGCAGCTCTAAAAAGACACCAACGGTATGGGCATTTTCTCACCCAGACGTTTCGTTTAGCATCCAGTTATCATCTGTTGTTGTTAGAGCCTAAAGTTTGGGGGTGCTATTTCTTTTGGTGGGGCTTTTGTCGACTGGTGAGGCCAAACCATGTTCTGGCCTGATTCTTACCTGAGCACCCTCTGAGGGCTTTTGGGAAGGGGTCGTTCAGTTTATCCCGGGTCAGAGGGTGCTGATGGCTTTTGAGAAGGGGTCGTTCAGTTTATCCTTAGGTACCAAGGGACCCTCTGGGATGTTATTCCGAACCAGAGATGGGTTCAAAGGTCAACCATCCACCCGGCACATCCGTTTCGCAGACAATCACCTCTGCTTGCCTTTGACATCCACTGGCTAGAGATAAGAGGGGGGCAACCCAGCTATTCTTGGTCGCTTTTCTTCGCTTCCTGTTTGCGCCACCTACTCCGTGGTTTTGAGACCCCCTTCAGGGGAAATCAATCTCCAGGATGGGCAGAAACCCAACCTTATGGTGAAGCGTTCTGTCCTTGGGCTTCGTTGCACCTGCGGATGCGCTTGTGTGCACAGTAGATGAACGAATCCTGCACCAGTTGGCAGGGATCAGTTTTCCAAGACTCAATTGCGCCTGATTATAACCCACTTAGACTTGCAACCAAGGGACTTGGGTTCTGGCCATGGTTCTTCCCCTTAAGTACCCGATCGCCCCTTGAAGTCGGGACCATGGACAGTCCGCTATGAGTTTTGAGCGCCCGGGGTTTAGGATCTTGGGGCTTGAGGTGCCAGCTTGGCTCGGTCATCGAGGCTTTCGCCGGGATGGCTCCTTTCGATGAACCCCCCTGGCTGTTTGGGCGGGGGAGATCCAAGTCCTTGCCGAAGAGATGATTAGTGTGATGATCACAACCTGGTTTGGGTAGCTGGTCAACACCTTTTTTTGGTAAAGCATGGGCTGGGTTGGCTTGGTTTCATTTCTTCAGGTGCCAGATGAACAAACAACGACCGCTTTGGTAGAGTATTCAACTAGTTACTTTGGTTTTCCTACACCCAATCCCAAACATGCCGATTGGGTAGAATGAGAGCAATTCAGCAGTAGGCTTGTGATTCATGGTCATGGCCGGCCACTCACGAGCATCCAGACTTCAGGTTGGCTGTGCTCTACAAACCTAAAACCAAAGGGATGAGTCACACGTCTGATGTGTTGGTTGGACCGAAACCTTTACTACCCTCTTCGTACAATCATAGAAGTCAGCAGGGGGTGTTGGACGACACCCATTCCACTTGAGAAGGCTTTTTTGGACAGGTTCCAAATGACATTATAATTTGAATTGCAAACCCCTTGGTAGACATCATTTACATCGAACAGATTGTCCTGCCGGCAAAACGCAGACACACTGCAAGCAGTCTTCAACCAAAAAGCGAAGAGCGAAAGGGTTAGTTCAGTCAACCCAAGCTACGTACACCTGACCAGAGTTGGGATTTTCATCGGATGCTCTGGGGGACCATATTGATCCAAGGAATTCCCCTAAAATGAACTCATACCCCAGCAAGTAGTCTCCTCTAGTTCGGATGTTCCTTTCGATGCCTCCGAAGTTGACTTTTCCCGCGTAGCAGATGTTTTCCCGGCAAATCGCGCACTTGGGACCAGTAAAACGAGTTCACCCATGACGGTCCCGTGCCGGGGTTCCCTTCTTTCGGGCTGATTTGCCATTTGGCTTCGTCTCGCAATAGGAATTGAATTTTGGGGTGTCCTTTAGAATGTCCCTTTGAAGCCAACCAAAAAGAGTACCTTGGTTGCGCGTGTGTGTGTGTGTATGTGTGTGTGTGTGTTTCTTGGGAGGGTACCTTTTGGGGTGAATTGAAAGGGACAGAAAAAGGAGGAACCTCCATTTCCAAGTCTTCCAGTGCGACAAAAAGGGCCACCCCAGCCAGCTGGCCATGGGTCAAAAGCCCCGACCCCCAGTGAACATCCCAATCCAACCACTAAAATAGGTTCTAAAATGGGTGGTGAATTCACCGCAAACCCCAAAATGGGATCCCAAAACGGTTTTGAACCACAGGCATCTCCAGGTCTCCCGTTCGGCTCCCGCGCAGCGCGCGCAGGGGAACCGCTACCTGCGGCTGATGCTGCGCCCGGAGGGCACGCGGCTTGTGTCGACTCCGGCCAGCTGCGCCGCTCGACAAAACGACGGGAGGGTCCTTCAGTAGTGCCCTTGAATTGGTGGGTTGTTATTGGGGGTAAATGGGAAACCACCTGTCAACCACAAATCCAAACAGAGGGTAGCAGGGTCTCCCAGTAGTGCCCTTCTACCATTTTTTTTGTTGGGAGATTCGGTTCCCCTACTAAAATTTCCACCAAAAAGAAAAAGCAAGGGTAGCCGTAGCCTTTTTCGAACCTCTCTACTGGAGGACCTAGACGACAACGGTGCCAAGGGAAGAGGAGTCGGTCCAGTTTTGGGGGACGATTTTGGTTTGATTCATAAAGCTATCCCTCCAAACATACCCCCAACAAATCACAGCTTCAGTTTTGGTATGTTTTCGTTGGGAGGTCAGCCAAAGGGATCAGACAAGCAACGCCCCATCGGTTTGCGGGGGTTTCCCTTGCAGCATTCAATCGCAGCCCCCCAAAGAACCCTTGCCCCAACCGTTGAGGCTTTGCATCCCCCGCAATCAGGGTTTTGGTTGCTCGGCTGGCCTGGCAAGCACGTTCGGTTCGGTCAAACTATCCTGTTTCGCCGAAGCCGGGGACCGACTCATTTTCCCATGCCCAGCAGAGCAACCGCACAATTTTGACCACGGAGTACGGAGCACTTGTGATTGCCTTGGGCGGGACCTCATAAGAAAGGGTTGGGAAGACATGCTCAATGGGCCCTGGTATCCCAACAGCAAACGGGTCCTGGAGAACAGATCCCGTTTGCGCCCAGCAAATCCATAGCAATCACCCCGTTTGGAAGTCCATGGCGGTTGGTCCAAAACCCCATCTTCCTCGCTTTGGCGCAGGGGGCCTCTTAGCCTCCAGAAAGAGCCTTGCGGGCTTGAGTGCCCGTGGAGTTGGCCTATACTCGTGTTGGTGGGAGTGTGCTGTTTGGTTCCCATTGGTTTCCCGAGCACGTTCAAAGATTCAGGTCCTAGCGTTCCCGCGGCACGATGCGGTGAAGAGGCGGGAGAGTTGAGGGAGGTGTGGATATCCGCCCTTTTGACTGGGCCCTTATTACAATTTTAAAGTGGTTGCATTTTTCAGGTATGCTCAAAATTACTTTTGGGTGCGGTTCCCTTTTAACCACCATAGAGGGTGGGATGACGTTTTCAAGGTGGACATCAAACCTAAAGGAGTTTGTTTGCCCGCTTTCCCACAATCATGGAAGCCGACAGGGGAGTTTTGGAAGACTGATTGCAGTCCTGTCCACTTTCATGGTTGGAAGGTGAATACTTGCTTGTTGGATTCTTTGCATGGCCATGCGTGTCAATCAGCGACCCTTTGGTGGACAGCATTCATGCCCACCAACCACTTTTGAGGTCCCCACCAATTCATGATGTCCACCAAAGGGTCCCTAAAAAGAATAATATATATATATATATATACACGCATGCCCATATTCGTCGGTGGGAGGGATTCCTTTGGTGGGTTTTGATGGTGACTCAAGTTGAGACTTTTAACAAGGAACCAGGCACATTTGACGCAACAGAAAGGCTGTTGCACCAGACCTGGGGGCCCGTTTCTTCTTTTTGAAAGGACACGCAAGAAGTTGCCGCAAGGGAGGGGCATCCAGTTTGGAGTTGTAAGGTTGGAAGCCATTTCTCAACCATGGCCCCCCGTTTTTGGGACTTTCCAGAGACCTGGATGGGGCAAGGTGGCTTCCCCTGGCTCTGAGTTCAGAGATGTTTTTTTGGTCGAGAGGGAACTTGAGGCGTTGAACTTGGGGAAGGCGCGACGGAATGAGCCTGGGGGGGGGAATGGTTGATGTGGGTTCACCCATTTCCTATTTCAATGGCGAGATCCGGCCAGGTTTTGCCCAAAGGAGGTGGCTTTTGCATTGAATGGGACTCTCCGTTGTTCAGTTGCACCTTCTTGGTTTTCCCTTTGCAATCGTGGCCATGCCGTGAACAGTGCATCCCCCTAGAAAATTGCCTTATTGTCCACGGCCATGTGGGTGCCTTTTTCCGAGAGAGCACGATTTTGCTGTGGTTTAAACTCAAAGTGAAAAGGAACGCCGCCAGTTTGGCCCCTATTTGAACACATACGCATGTGGCAAGGATGACAGATGCGGAGATGCTGTGTGCGATAAATGTCCCGCCCGGGGCCGAGTGGCCGAGCGGAAGCTGACTCGGGGTGATGGAATGGCAGCCGGGTGCCTCGTACTGCAGAGCTATGAGTTAAACAAGTGTTTGGAATTTGGAACTTGCGCCTTTGATACGGAGCCATTCTCAATTTGCATAAACAAGAGTCCATGAGTAAACAATTCCCGCGGCCATTGTCAATTTGTCAATTACGGACGAGTCAGCGGCACTGCCCTTGAGCCATGTGCGAGATCGCAGCTCACACCTTGGGTTCCCACAGGGAGCGCAAGCTTTGCCAGTCTCAAGTGACTTAAACAAACAAATAAATAAACTAAAACAATAAGAACAAATATGTGCATTTTTCTCGGAAGCCTTTTTTTCCCCCACAGCCCCGCTGCTTTTTTGGGGGAAAATAGGTCGGTGTCCTTCGGTCTTCTTTTTGGACGTCCCCTTCTCCCAGTCTTGGGACGCCAGGCAGCGGGGAATTCGTGTCACCCCTCCGGTGATTTGAAGCCGTGGTTCGGCGAAACCTTCCAACTCGGCAGGCCCATCGGTTCACCTGGAAGTCCTTTCTTTGGCATTGGCGGGCATCCCCGTGTTTTTTTGTTTGACCGGGGGAGAGGTTTTTCGTAAAAGTGGCTCTGTGGCAGGTTTGTCGATTGGGCTTTTTTTCGTTGGCTTGACACGTCTTCCAGCCATAGGGCCGTTTTGAGTTGCTGGTTTTTGCCTGAAGGTCGCCTGGCTTAAAAGGAGCCCACATTTCATTCCCGTTGAACGGGTGACCCGAAAATCTCGGGTTGCCATGTGCCAACCCACTTGAAAAGGAGCCTAGGAGGGGTCCCTCTCGGTGCTTGGGGTGCCATCGACTCGATTGTTTTTTGGGTGGGTGGGTGGGTGGGTGGGTGGTAGGATCAGTTTGACAATCCGATCCGAAACATCCCCTTTCTTTGTTGGAAATTGGACATTCAGGTTTTTCAGAGGAGGTCAGGGAAACCCGGACGATTTGTACTAACCGTTCTGCTTTTTGTACGCCATTTTGGCCCCTTGCCACGGCACAAGGCCAACTTCTGGCAGGGGTTTTGGCTCGCTGGGCCCAGTTTGGTCTTCAGCTCTCAAGGTTCTTCTCGACGCTTCTGAACGTCTTCGTCTTTAGCAACGAAGAGCTTCGGGTGGGGGGCCCCAGCACCTCTCTCTGCCTGTTCTTGTTGTTTGAGCTGTTCTTCACACATGAAAGCCCTCAGCGACTTTTGAAGTTTCCAGAAGGAAGGCTGGAGATCAACATCAATCTGGGGTACCTCCCCCATTCTTTCCAGGATCCTTCTTTCCAGAACACCTCCAGAAACCTGGGGAGAACGGATTCTGTTTCCGAAAAGAACGATGGTTGAAAAGAAAGGTTGGAAACACCCCCTAGAATCAAGAGGGTTGAGCTTTTGGCCCCCAGTGTTCTAGGGGCTCCGGGATAGTCTGCGATGCGGGCGAGCGACAGCTCGAGGTCAACCTGCAAACCCCGCCTTTGGTCAACTCGTGGAGTGATCCGCCATTGACATTTAGCAATCCAAGGAGCCAGGGATCCTGAAGATCTCATAAGGAGCTTAAGAGCCCAACCAAGCGCCCCCAAACATCAGCTAGACACCGAATATGGCGATGCACAGATAGCTTTTCGACATCGCGAAGCGTGAGTTCCGCGCCAAGCCATGCCTCTGTTCAAACTGGACTTGCCTCCCTCCCACAACAGGTGTTCCCAATTGGAATTGCTTTGACAACTCAGGGGTAGCAGCCCCTGTGAATTGGCTTTGAAACGGACAGGGAAACGGAAAACATGTGGGTATGGGTCAAAATTAAACCACCAGGGGACCGCAGTTTTTGGTCCATTTTTCCATTTACCAGGGTTCAAAAAGGGTACCCTTTTTTGACCCACAGCCATGTAGGCCAGCCATATCCCATTTGAGGGTTCCCAGGATTTCCCTTGATTTGAACATCGCTGTATGGGGGCACTTTGGCTCGATTTTTTTTCTCCTTGGTTGGGTGATGTTTAGATGGGACACGGTCATATTGCTGACAGGGCGCAACTCCCCGCAAAATGAGGGGGGTTCACCCGATTTTCCCGAGAGCTTTGGGGGAAAAGAAAACTCCAGACATGCTTCATCTTTTTGGCGCCGATTTTCTCCTGGAACCTCCAAATGGCGATCAATGTCTTGCTTTGGGGTAGGCAAAGTGCCGCTCGGGCTGAAGGTTTGGACCTGTTGACAGGGCTCCGATGATGGCGACTCGCCCTCTCTGTGCAACGAGCATGTCTGGGCAAATGAAACAGGTTGGGACTTCAAGAATTCAGCTGCCCCTCGACTTGGGGTACGGACTTCAAACTGCCGTCTTTTTCCTCTTCTTGTTTTTTTTTTTTTTTTTTTTGGGGGGGGGAGAGACCACCCAGGCCGCTCGCTGCCCACCTTGTCCACTACTTATTCAACAAACAAAAATCGGCTCATTGCAGGGCTCGCCTTGTTCTTTTTTTGGGGGGGGAGGAGCAAGAAAGGGTAAACACCCACCACTCCCGAGCGCTCTGCAACCCCCCCTTTTCCGGGGAAGAAACGCCGCTCTGAGGACCGGGACATGGAGAACAAGGTGCCCCCCAGCGAGGTGCGCGAACTCGAGTTGTTTGGTCGACCGAAATTCAGGTGCAAAGCAGCACCCGGGTCCCACGGGATATGTTGGGCATGGTTGAAAACGCCCCGGGGCATGGGGATTTGTTGGGCATGGTTCAAAAAAGCAGTTGCAAGTTGGGGGTGGTTTCTTTCTTACTGTTTTTTGGAGGGTCCCTTGAAATCTACTGCCAACACGAGGGCCTCTTTTTTCGATGCAGGAAGGAGCACGGTCGTGAGCTTGGTGTGAAGGACACCATGCTTGGAGTGTGTAAGTCACAATATTTCCCTTGTCGTAGCCTTTGCCAGGTCAGCGTGCGTCCGAAGGAGTGTCTTTGTGACTTTCGATTTGGCCGACATGAGTGGACTTTTCTCACTCCCTGCGTTCCTGGACTTTAAGTTTTTTCGGGAAGACCGTTTTAGTTGAGTTCCACTCAGGAAGTGAGTTTTTGACAATAATCCTTGTCTCTTCTTAGCAGCAAGCCGATTCATTTTCTGCGGGTCAAAGACTACGCGTTAAGTGTGTGACAACTCATGTTGCTAAAGAGTGGGCACAGTCCCAGCGTGTAAAGAGTGGGTGTAAGCAGTGGGTGTACTCTTACGGTGTAGTCCCAGAGTATACTAAAGACAAGTTGTGTTCCATGTCCAGGTTTGGGTCATGACCATTAGAAGTCCTAGCCAGAAGTAACATCGGCTACCTTTTTGATTCTCTACATGGTTTTGGGAGTCCTCCTTCATTAAAAACTCAGTTTGCCACTTTAGAGTTGTCAGACGTAAAGAAAGGCAGTCAAGGGCGAACTTTCGAACAGCGCTGGCTGTGCCGCATTTGGCCATGAATTTCAAAATAGTCGCCGCTTCCCACAAATCCAACCATGTATTTTCTGATGTCCACCACAAGGTCCAGTTCCTGGTATCACTAAACGCTCCAGCAAGG
This sequence comes from Effrenium voratum, assembly GCA_963377175.1. Lineage (NCBI taxonomy): Eukaryota > Dinophyceae > Suessiales > Symbiodiniaceae > Effrenium > Effrenium voratum. Next base: position 437,411 of record CAUJNA010003513.1, on the reverse strand, counting down.
ACCGAGTTCAGATTCATGTGCTTGAAAGGCCTCGTCACTTGGGGTGAATTGGCGCGCTCCGTAGGGATTCTACGCAGCAATGAGGGTGTCTTGTTGGCAGGGAACCCTGACCATCGCCCACATGAGGAGTAGAGTTCTTTAGTTTTTTTTGAATATTAAAAGGTGGATTTACAGATTCTGCGCATCCAAGCCGTTTTCCGGAGTTAGAATTCATTTGGCGATAGAGATTGAAATGCATCATATCACATGGTAGCTAAGGATCCCCAGTTCCCACCACAAGGACTCAGTCGTCTTCTTTTGAGTGTACCCTTTTTAGTGGTTTGAAAGGGACTACAAACGACCCCAAACGGAGCAACCCATCATTTTCGGGGTCCAAGCACCCAAAAAAACCCTACCAAAAAAAAACGAGGTCGAGTTTTTGGTTGCTTCAGGTGAGCAAAGGCAACCTCGTGTTCGAGCTCCTGGTGCGGCAGAGAGACTGCCCCGCCTGGGGCCTCAGAACTTCCAGCCCAGAAAAAACGCCGCAGGAGTGGACGACAGCGACAGAAGGGCCCCGACCGACCGAGGGCAGAGTCCAGGATGGGGTACCAAGTCTGTGACTTGGTCGTGCCAAAGGTCTGCCAAGTGTAAAGGGAAGAGAGCCGTGTCTTACCATGCCTTACCACGCTTCTAATTATGTGTTACCACGTCTTACCGCGTCTTGCCACGTCTTGCCAACCAGGCTCGGTACCTAAGAAACTCTTTGCCAGGTTCTCGAAAGTCCACGCCCAAAAAGTCGCGCGCGAGTTTTCTAGCCAGTCGACCCAGCAGGTCAGAATGTGCACCAAATGCCTCCACATGGGACCAAGATGAAGCTTCATGGCTGGAATGTCTTCAAAGGCTTTTAGCGGACATACATGGCTGTGGGTCAAAACCAATGGTACCATTTTGGTGTACTACCCATTTTAGTCTATTTTAGTGGGGATTGGGATGTTCACTGGGGGTACGGGATTTTGACCCATGGCCACATCCCCATGCAAAAATGATGTCCACCAAAGGGCCTCCAATTTCATAATTCAAATTCATACCCCGGGGATTCAAAGGCACAGGCGGATTCCGTTGGGACGTGAAGGAGATGCGTTGGTCCGCCTCAAAGAATGGGAGAGGCAAAAACGGTGCTTGAGTTTTGACAGGCTGATCACAACATGTTGTTTGCTTGCCTTGTGTTTGGCTTGAAATGGATGAGGACAAAGCAGCGGTGACAACTACGACACCACACATCCATGCGGAACATTGCAAGAGCCCTGAAACCTTCACTTCCTTAGTTCGTCGTTTGTGATTCGCTATTTTCCCCAGCTAGTTTGAGGAGAGATGGTCATTACAGGTCAACGCTTCTCAGTTTTTAGTTGCACCATATTCGTGCCCCAACAGAAAACGGCTTGTTGTAGGTTGAAGAACCTGTCAACACGAGGGTCGTGGGATTCATCCAAAGTTGACTTTTCCACAACGACAGATCTGGGTGCCACAAAAACATTGCACACCATGCACTATAGCGCCGCTCTGGCGCGAGGTTTTTCTGTAAGGAGAATCTTTTCTGGACATGAGGCTTTTCTTACAGACAAGGAGACTCCTATGCCGCACTTCATAGCTGTAGGTCAATCTAGCTCAGTTTGTTTTTTTCTTCCGGAGGAGTCGGAGCCTGGCATGGCACAGCAAAGAAGTGGTTTTCACTTTATCCGGTGGCAACCTCAAAGGGCCAGAAACTGGTTTCAGGGCGGGTCTTGGTTGACCTTCCTGAAACATCACCCTTTTTGGGCCGTTTAAGGGATTTGCCTCAACGGTACTTGGGGTTGGTGGGCAATAGGAACCCTGTGCTTTTCAGGGTGATTGTTTTTGGGAAGACCAAAGGGAACACCAAGCATGTGGAGACCAAACACCATGGAGCGCTTGCGCCAGACCCCGCCGCCGCTGCGGTTTTCCTCAGGCTGGAGAGGGAGACTGAGTCGTAGCCAAAAGTTGAGTAGAGGGTGGCTGGATAGAACCCCGACCAACACCAGGCTGCTCTTTGATTGGCCCATTGCTTCCAGTTCCACTGCCCGCTCGCTTTTTCAGCAGGCTCCTTGAGACAAAAGCCATGAGCCGCCCCACTTTGTAGAGCTAGACCCCCACCCCCCAGGGCAACACGAAACTCCCGAAAAGAGAACGGAGTGGTGATGACTCCCGCCAAAATGTGGATGCTCTTAGGTCTTAGGAGGCATGAATCTAGGGCACTTGGGCACAAGGGACACCTGGATTTTTGAACCCTGCGTGGGGACAACCCGTATTTCCAAGAGGGGCGAATCACGCAGAACCAGAGGAGCGGCTGGGTTCCTATCGAAGGGCTGTCTTGGCCAGAGAGGGTTGCTCCGAGCCGTCAAGATCAAGCCCAAGGATATGGTTCCCCTTCTAGATTGCCACGACTTTCGCCAATTCCGGTCGAATCGGAATGGGAGCCTTGCAGACCGTCTAGTCTATGTTATTCTGTGGTTGCAAGTTGCAAGACGACCTTTTCAGCCTTTCAGTTACTCCACTTGGGTATGGGTGAACATTAAGCCACCAGAAGACCGCAGGTTTTGGTCCATGTATCTGTTTACCAGGGTTCCATTTTGGGTACCTATTTTTGACCCGCAGCCATTTGGCTTTCTTGTTTCCTTGCCCGGAAGCCAAGGACCAAAGGCAAATTGGTGTCTGGGATTCCCTTGTTCCAAGCCCATGTCGTAGTCAAAAGGCATGTTCGCTTGGGCTGCCTAGGACCCTTCCACCTACTCAGTACTTGGGTGTTCAACCTTAGTAGACTATCACCGTGGTTATAAGTTAGTGGACCAACCCCCCCACGCACATAACCTACTCACCGTGGTTATAAGTTAAAAACCAAACCCCCCACGCACATAACCTACTCACCGTGGTTATAAGCTAAAAACCAAACCCCCCACGCACATAACCTACTCACCGTGGTTATAAGTTATGGACTGACACCCCCACGCACATACCCTACTCACCGTGGTTATAAGTTATTGACTGACACCCCACGCACATAACCTACTCACCGTGGTTATAAGCTATGGACTGACACCCCACGCACATAACCTACTCACCGTGGTTATAAGCTATGGACTGACACCCCACGCACATAACCAACTCAGCTACTTGCCTGAGGTTGGTTGAATGTCCCACGGAAGGCCGCTGAAGAGCGGCTGAGCGGCGGTTGCGAGGTGAAGCTGTTTTTATGTCTGATACTGCAGAATGCTCTTAGGCGCCACCGTTCAGAAACCCTGGCATCTGATAAATTCACATGTAAATACCGAAAAAGCTTATGGTTTCAACCATGGCTTCCAAGTGTGCGAAACGGATTTCATCCATCCACAGTACCACTAGTAAATCTTCTCTGCGATTTTTCTCCAGAAAGCGAAGGTTCCCTGATATCACACCGAAGCAACCTTTTGAGCTTAGGCAACATGGTGTAAGTTTCTGGCCGCTAGCGATAAGTGGCCAACTTTTAGCAAGTGGATGCTCGAACCAGCCAGAATGATTTTTCCTTGGCTAGTTCTTTGAGCATAGTCACGGTAATTAGGGGGCTAATCCTAGGTCTCCCACGTATGAGAATGGGCACCACCTGAGTATGGGGCTAAATAGTGAGTAGGAGTTTGCTCCTATGATCATGGCGTTTGGACTTTGAGTCATGCATATCCCTGTTCCAACTGTTTAGGCCTTTGCAGTCTTCATTTTTTTCTCTGGTCACCCTTAGTAGTAGGGCGGTTTGGATGGGTGGTTTGGGAGGGAAACAGGAGAAATCCCTTCAAGATCTCCAATCCGGGCCCCAAGCCAACGACCCACCTTTACGCCAGGCCCCAAATGGGAGCCACCTAGCTCTTGGCGGATTTTGGGCGGGTCTTTGGAAGGGACGCCCAAAGGAATCTGCCGTTTGGTACTGGTTCAGAATTGACCTAATGGGATTTTGAAAGAATGATTCTTACATTAGGGGGGCCCGGAGGTCCTTGCAGCAATCGCGTGGACATGCCCGGGCTCCTGGGAGCTTCTCTCGCACCCGCGAAAGCTCGCTGGCGGGTTTTTGGGTTGGAGGGAGGCGGGAGTTTGTGGTGTATTTTGGCAGTGATGTGGATGCCACTTCTCTAGTGCATTTCCCATTCTTTCCAGGGATCCTTTTTTGTAGAACACCCCGGAAAACCAGGGAAACGGATCCGGCTTTTGAAAAGAACGATGGTTGAAAAGAATGGGGAATCAACCGTTAGAACTTTACCAATTTGCGTTGAGGGTCATGCTCTTTAGACTATTTGAGCAAAGGATTTCTAGGGAACCTCCTTGCCTCAGAGACAAAGCGGGACCTTGCACAGGATGTCAGGGTTTCAAAGAGGATCGGACCCACTTCTCGACTAAGGGGTCTGCCTTCTCACCTTTTGGTGAATGACTACTTTTCAAACCTCCAGATTCAAGTTTAAAGTGAAGGAACCCGATTTGTGCAAGACTCCGGTGACTCCAAAGTCGCGGGCCACGCATTTTTGCCAGCTTTTGGTTTCACATGTCTTGCTTTTGTATGTGGGGGAGCATCCGTTTGATTAGTTTGGAAGGGACACCAAAAAGACACCTGTATTTTTTTTTTGGGGGGGTCCCGGGAGTCCCTCCTTGGAGACAATCTCATATCGGATCCCAAATCTTGGGACACTGCCCACAAAACACCAACAGGTTGTCAAAGAAACCAGCGGAGCCCCAATTACCAGAAGGCAAGCTCGGGCTTGCTCGCTTAATATCCATATGAGGGCACCTGCATAGTATACTGGGAGGGCATACTGAGACTCGCTAAGCTTCCCACAAAAGCAGGGGATTCATTACCCAACATTTCCCATGTCCTCTTGGAAATCAACAACTAAATTTATCGAGTTTTTTTTTTTTTTTTTTTTTTTAATGTCTATGTGAGGTTTCCTAACTCCGCTCAACCCCTCTCCGTAGACTTCAGCTGGGTTGTTGACATCTGTGTGAAGCAACATTGCGTGTTTTGGTCCTTGCACAAGACGAAGATTTGAAACGTGGGCACCCTCTCAGGCAGGCGTTGCGGTGCCCCCAATTTTCTACCAGAGGCCAGGGGTTTGTTTCTCCTGCAAACAGTGGTGGTGAGTACAGCTCGATTTTTTGGGATCCAACCCATGCCATGGACGACTACAGTCTGTTTGCAGCCAGGAATGCGAAACAGCCAATTCCCTAGAAGAAGTTGGTTGTAGAATAGACACCACGAGTCCACTGGTGGGAATGTGCGAGTTTATACTTGTTGGGCAGACCATTTCAGTGGCAACCGAAAAGGTTCGGCATTTTCCGACCAATCCACTTGGGAACGAGTAGTCTTTAAGTGTCCATGCCCCTCACTTCCCATACCCCGCAGCTGGTTGTTCAGTGGTTGAGTGGCGCCCTCTCACTCTCATTTTGCTTGGGGTCCGCCCGTTTTGAGGGACGCCATTTCTTGTGTGGTTTTTCAAGGGAAACCACCAGGCAACCACCACCATTCTGGAAAAATGCACGCTCTGTTCGCCGCGAAAAGTGGGTATGGGTCAAAATTAATCCGCCAGGGCACCGCAGGTTTTAGTGCATGTTTCCACTTACCTGGCAAGCCATGTTGGGGTTACCCTATTTTTGACCCGCAGCCAAGTGATCACCTCCAACAATTTTCAGGGTTTGACCGGCGTCGCTGAATTCCTTCGGGCGAGGTCGAGGACTGTGCAGTGGGCGGTGCCGGCAACTATTTTTTCGAGTCGTCGTCGGGCTGTGCCAATCGATCTGTGAGATGCCCCACAGAGTCCATATGTTTCTCTCTTGCCAAAATGAAGTCATGTTTGTTTTTAGTTGCATAACACCACAACCCAATTGTTTGTGTAAAAACCCAACCCAATGGGTTTTTAGAAATACTCAACTGGAGGATGTGTGTGAAAGCATTGTTTTCCGTGGTCTTCACCCTTTTGGACAGTGGAGTTCTGAGCAGGTTTTGTTTGCCAAGATCAATCGTGAGAGCCAGTTGGAATCAACCACATGGTTCACAGAACGTGTCGTCATGTCCCAAGTTTTTCCCTTTTTCCGGTGTCATCCGCAAAAGGCCACCTTGGCTTTGGGCCAAAGGGTAGCTCTTTTGGGGAAAGGGGTGGGGGTGGGCTCATCTTTAGTTTGTAGTTTTTGGGAAATCACCGGCTTTCCATTGAGCCCACCAACGCATATTCACGTTTTGCAGAGAGGGCGTTGCAGCCACCAAGTTTTGGACATGACACCTAGGTGGCTATGGGTCAAACTTAAACCAGGAGTTTGACCGCAGGGTTTAGTCCACTTGCTTTCCGTTTACCAGGGCCAGCGATTTCATTTTAGGGTTTCCCTCACTTTTTGACCCACCAGGCAGCTTTCCGCTGCGCCCGTTTAGAGAAGCTCCCCGGCGTCGTTTTTTTTTGGGAGGTTCGGAAGCTGCAGAGAGGGCCGCGGGTTGAAGCTCCAAAGGGCCGCGGGTTTTCCGTTGGCTTCCCTTTAGACTGGAGCAAGTGGACACCCCCTGAAAATGATGTGGCTGTGGGTCAAAAATAGGTACCCAAATTGGAACCCTGGCAAAAGGAACCAAGGACGAAAATCTGCGGTCCCCTGGTGGTTTACTTTTGACCCATACCCATGCATTTTCTCTCTGTCCCTTTTAAACCAGCCAGAACGAGGGCGCCAAAGACGGAGAAGGGGCCACCTAGGACCTGTGGTTTTTTCCTGAATTTCTCTTTTCACCACTCTGACTCAGGTAAACACTGCTTGGTAGTTGGATTGGTGGTTTGGACTTTGGATTCGAACCGGTTCCCTGATTCTTGTTGAGGGATGGGGAACCACTCCCCCCAGCTCCAAATCACCGGGCTCCAGCCACGAGGGAAGCTGACTGACAGGGGGCTCCCGCCCCCTGGAAACCAAACCCGAGACCGAAACCGCACCGATAAAATCACAAGGTCACAAGCTGAGGCCCCGGGGTTTTTCGCGCCATGTCTTTTTCACGGCGTTGTTGGGAAACCGTGTTTGTAGTTGCCTTAGTTCGGAACTTCGGTTTTCCTCATGTGACCTTCCGGACCTTTGAACGTGCATGGTCTGTTTCAAAAGAAAGGGCCAGTCTCGGGGAGTGGTGGGGGAAAGAAAGCAGCAGAGAAGCATATTCGTTCTCTTTTTTTTTTGGTTTCCCCCCGCCACCGGAACTTGGAAACGTGAATATTTGTAAAGAACTCCCCCAGGCACTCCCCAGACTGGGCCCCGGATCACTGGGGCGCAGGAGAAACAAAAGCCACGGAGAACTGAAATGCTCTGCACTGCATGGAAAACATACTGCCAATCTATTTCTTTTGAGGTGCGCCACATGGATCTGCAAAACACTGGGAAAAAAGTAACACACAAACAGCCACACTGGACAAACAGCAGCTCTTGAACACTGGAGAAAGCAGCAAGAACAAGAAACAAAATCACCTTCATCAGTACCAAACGAGGGCTACAGTCAAACAGTGCCACAAACAAAAACCGCTGGAAAAACCACCGCAGCCTTCACAGCCACAGCCACTACGGACACATCAGAAGAACGGCTCCGTGCCAGACGGAGCCGGAGCTAGTGCAGCTCCGGGTGGACGGCCGGGAGGAGCCGGTGATCCGGATGCGCTGGCCGGGGCCCCTGTCCTTTTTGTTTATTTATTAAATATATATGTATATATAATATATCATATATATATATATACATATATTCATTTATTTTTTTGTTTTGTTTTTTCCCCTTGCAGGGGCGACAACAAACGAGCCACGGGTGGTGCTGGGGGACAAATGGCCTTGGACCTTTTCGGGGCATTTGACAGTGGGGTGTTTATGACCCATCCCAAAATAGGAGCTGGCCTTTTTAAATGGCAACGGCTTCCTTTTGTTACAAGCGGGGAAAGCTCGAAGACCTGCAAACCAGAAGGTCATTTTTCAGACCAATCTAGAACGGATACCGTCACACCGGCTGACATGGAACCCAACAGTAGGTGTTCTGAAGAGGACATTGGTCTTCCCATGTTCCTTGGGTGTCTTTGCCAGACCCGCACCTAATCTTGTTGCTTTTCTTTTGGGAGGTATGGCAGCCTGTCAGCGGCCCAAAAACCCGGGTTCTTGGGATTCGGGGCTGAACGTTCCTTCGGGCTTTGGTTTTCCGAGCTGGGACATGAGAGCGCGACATGCTTTCGCGTGAAACATATCGAGCAACACGGGTAGAATCTTAATTTCCTTGGTTTCCTCAGTTTGATGGTGGTTTTCCCAAGGTTTGGTTCGCCAGGTTTCGTCGATTTGGTTGGTCTTTCTTTCCCTCGAAGGCGATTATTTTTCTTTTTCGCGCTCGCTGAGGTGGATCAACGTGGAGGTCCTGCAGATGGTTTGCAAGGGCAACAACATCGACTGCTCAGGCGCTACCCACGGAGGTCACAAAGGAGCTGGTAGGATTTTCTTGGCCCTCCCGGTTGACGGGCTGTTAAGGGAAACCACAAGAAGCTCCGGGCTTTTAAGGGAAACCACAACAAGCCCGCGATTTGGGGGGTTCACTGGCTTTGAGAGTGACCCATCGGCTTGAGGTAGGAATGAGTATCATGCCTTCCCGTCCTCGGTATGTTTTTTTCTTCTTCGAGTTGGCTTTCTCTTCCTCTTCCTCTTCCTCTTTCTTTTTTGTTTCTTTGTCATTCCCTTTCTTGGTGAAAAGGCGGCGGAGCAACCCTGCAAATTAGCAGATGGAACCCAAAAAGGAGGTCCCCAAAAAGGAGGTTCCCGTTTTTTGTTTTTTGGGAGGGGGGGGGTTTTATGGAGTGTATTTGTAGCTTCCTGCAGATTTTCCTGTTTTCTTGGATCCCCAAACCAAAACCGTGGCGAGGGTCATGAAATCTTGTACCGCCCCAGACCCAAAAGACCCCAGCACGCCGATCCCAGTTTTGGCCTATTTTATTCCCCCCCCCCCCCCGGCTTTGATTGTGTTTGGGGTGGCGTGTGTGCATGAATCCCTGGGTCGCCGATGTTAGGGGACAATTGGCTACTAGCCGGGGTTGTCACAACTATGGCCCCTTTAAAGGACCTGAGCAACTGGCAAGACACTCCAACCCTCTCTCAATTTAAACATTTCTGCCCCCCCCCCCCCCCGCCTTTTGTCTTGCTGGTGCTCAGCAGGGAATGAGGGAATGACCCTCAAAAACCCTCCAACTGGTGGTTTCCTTTAAGGGAACCCTGGGTTCATTCCCTCGTCCCTACTTATCGCAGCAAGTCGTTTCACCGCATGCACCGCGAGGACTCGAGAGCTCCGACGCTCCGCCCTTCGAGTGGCTGTGCTGCGTCTACGACGACGGGTACCCGGGGTCCCCGGCGCTGCAGGAGTTCGAACGAGACGAGACGACGTTCGGGGGCACTTGGAAGGCCACCACGGCGGAGATCCGCCCTCTTCTTTACATGGTTGTGTGTGGACCATTGTGGTAGGATTTGAGTCTGACCATAGGCGTCCTCTTGATCGGCGAGTTTGGTCAGAAGGGTTTCGGTGGTCTTTTTCTAGGGTCTGTTTCTTTTCCAGGCTCGGTGCCCTTTGCAGGTGGGTTTTCAAGGGAAACCAATAGGAAAACCGAAATCCATGTTTGATGGAATCCAAATCCTTACTTTGTGACACGCACCGGGGGCCGGTCCAAAAACAACGCACATACCATCCGCTCAAAAAAACATTGTCTTCCAGAGTCTGAAGGTGACCTCTTTAGGGTGCGATTTGCTCCTTTTCGAGTTGGCGTTCCACATCACAGGGCGTACATCACCTCAGGGCGACCTTCCAAAGCACTGGCAGACCTCTTCGTTTTCTCTTTTCTCACTTAAGTTGGACTTTCTCGTGGGAAGGCCATGGAAAACAAAGACTTTAGACCACACTGTGGATGGATGAAATCCTGCACCGCCTAAGAATACCAACGAACAATGGCTTCCCATGGTTTCACATTGGTGCAGGATTTGGTCCACCCACAGGGTCTCTGGTTGAACGTTTCTTGCATTTCAAGGTTCGCTAGATATGGGCCGGAATCCGACTTGTTGTGTTCTGTGAATTCGAGGTGGTTGAACTTGTTGAGAAGGTTGCGGGGCCACTCCCACGTTCGAATCTTGAATGGCAGGTTTTGGCGTGAGTGTTTCGAAGAACTTGTGCCTTGAATTCATCTCAAATAAAATCAGACGCATCGGCAGCACGGTCTTGCTTCCCCTGGTGCTTTTTCCTGATTGCCAGACATAGACTATCGCCTTTTCGCCCCTATCAGCTAGAAGAGTTGGAGTCTCTCACGTAGACGCCTTTGGGTTTCTATGGAAAAGGCTCGGGTAGGGTTGCGGATACCTGGGCTTATTTTGCGGCTCGGAGTTCATCCCCCCGATGTTTCCTTTTCATATCCCTTTGCCTTTGCAGCCCCCAAAAAGGGGCATCCCCACAAAAGAGACGAGCTATCCTCTCCAGCCAGGAGTGCAATTGGGCCTTCCGGGAGCCCCGGATAGCCGACGCGAGCTCCGCTAGCGCGGGCGGTTCCGGCGGCGATCCCGCCATCGGCGGTCCCGCCAAAAGTGCCAGTGCGGGTGTCGGCTACAGTGCGAGCCCAGGCGGAGCGGGGGATGGGTTCAGGGACCCACACCACGGATGACCTGACGGCGTTTTTAGATTGATTCTTGTTTGGTTTCGAGGTGTTAGTGGGCTCGAAACCATTTACTTTTTTGAGGACATGGAACCCACATGGGCATTCTGGGGATCTCCTTCTTCGGTTCCATGGCAACGTGTGGGGGAGTACTGAGGTTGTTATATACCACTTACACCAGGTTAACACGGCTCATAACTCAAACCGGACCTCCAGAACCTATGGCTGGACTGGGGAATGGTGGACTAAGAATATGCCTCGCAAGATGACAATCTAGACAGACATGCTTGGGTATGTGTCAAACTAATGGCGGTTTTCTCTTTTTCCTCCTGTAACTTTTCTCTTGGCGACGGCAAACTGTGGTGCTGACGTTTGAGATCCTTCGGGATTCGGCACGGACGAGCTCGTCCTACATATCTGGGCGGGCATAGGTCAGGTGAGGATGTCGGGGAATCATAAATGGGGATATGCCAAGCATATGACGTTTTCCCGGCCCGGGGAAACGCATCTGGATGCGGTGCACGAGACTGCCGGAAGACTGCAGGAAGACTACCGGGGTCCAGATTCATTTTTGTAGGTCGGGAGACCGCATCTGGACTCGGCGCACGGGCTGCGGGGAGACTGCGGAAGACTACGGGAAGACTGCCGAAAGACTGCCGGAAGACTACTACGGGGGTCCAAATGCGTTTTCGCGGCCCGGGGAAACGCATCTGGACTCGGCGCTCGGGCTGTGGGAAGACTGCGGAAGACTACGGGAAGACTGCCGAAAGACTGCCGGAAGACTACTACGGGGGTCAAGATGCGTTTTCGCGGCCCAGGAAAACGCATCTGGAGTCGGCGCACGGGCTGCGGGAAGACTACGGGAAGACTACAGAAACACTACGGGAAGACTACGAGAAGACTACGAGGCTCCTTATGATCAGGGCTGAGAGGCTGTACGAGAAGTTGCTGGCGGGTTATGATGGTGCCGCTCGCGCCACATGGCAGACCTTGGCCTCAAGGACGGAGAGTGGAGGACGAAGAGGGCGAAGGCGAATCCGCCCAAGATTCTACTGGTTTTTGTATTACACCCTGGGAATACACCCACTGGGTATTGACCCCATTTGGGCACATTTCCGGACAAAACGTGTTTGTTTTTGCATCATTCCGGGTCATTTCCCAAGGGTGTAATCCCAGGGTGTAATGCAAAAACCCTCAGAAAGATGTGCGCCATCGCAGAGGGATCCATCTCTTCGTGCGGAGCAGCGGCTTCGACCCCGACATCGCCCGCGGTGGATCCTTCAGCAGTTGCGGGGGTAGCTGATATGACCTACTCCCCGTATGATGCTGGGACCTGGGATGAGACGGTGCCAGATGTTTGGGGTGTTTGAGCTGGTCTCCACCCCTTAGGTTTCCCACAGGCTGCTTTTGGCCGCTGTGCGCGGTGCCTGGCTTGCGGGACACTGATCCCACGGAGCGACAGGAATGAAAAACACATGGACTCCCCAAACTGGTTTTGATTTCCCAAAGTGAAACCACAAGAAACATGTAGCTGGTCTCAAAAAGCGACGCCCATGTAGGCGGCCCGGCTCCGGCAAGCAGCTCAAGAAGCGCGTCCAGCTCAAAGAAGCGGAAGGAGAAGGCGGGGAGGTGAAAAATGCCGGCTGGGAACAAGCTTTTTCGTGGGCGTGGTTGGTCTGAATGGGAAAACAAAAGAACAGCTGGTCTCGGATCCCAAAGTGATGTTATTTTTTATAGGTGTTTTCTCTTCCTTCGAGGAACCCCCTTTTTGGGGTTGGTTTTAAGGGAACACAAACGAACAGCAGCGTTAGCGTTTTGGGGGTCTCCAATCCCAAACTCGTTGTACCTGAGGATAGACCAAATTATAGAACAGACTCGGAACATATTGTACTTACATTTTTGCAGCATCCGCTTTTTGATGTGAGGGCCAAGTTTTAGTGTTGCCTCAAACTTGCTCCACGCCACGCTCCACTGCAGGCAAAGCGCGAGGCGGGGATCTGACGGGTCCGATCTCGCTAGCTCGGAAAAGAGGCCTGTCCTTTGAAAGCGGAGCAACATGAGAAGGACTATGCTTCAGGTTTGGGGATCTTGCAACATGATTTGATGTATGCCATGGTCCGAGAGGCACGGAGTTTGGGGCATGAGGCCAGGCATTTTTCTCATGTTTGGAGTTTGGGGCATGAGGCCTCAAACCTGCTCGTTCTGTTCGCTCGTTCTGTTCGTCGAGGTGTTGGCTTGGAAGGCAATCCCAAAATCTTTGAACTGGATCTGTCCTTTTTCTCCAGGGTACCCGTCTTTTTTTTGGGGGGTGAAGCGAAACCGAAAAGGAAAACCACCGCTTTGGGTGTTCCAAGCCTCAAAAGAGGTACAACGAAGTGGACGGAGAATCCCATTCTCAGATTCCTTGCCTTGACATCAGACATTTTATATCCAACGACCCTAACTGCAGAGCTTCCCTCGTGGGGCAAACTACATCCGGTGAGTGCCTTTTTCACACCACTGGGAATGGCATGGTAAGTCCCCAGCGTGACGTAGCGAATTGATCTCCTCCTGAAGCTGGTTTTCTGGTCCCCTAGATTTACGGCAGCCCGAATGCACCCAACCAGCAGCGCAACTTCTAGATGGGCGCTTTTCGAGAAGAAGGAAAAGTGGTTAGTTTGTTTTTGGTCTCGTTTTTACATCAACCACAAAGCGGTGACCCTTGTTTTGCGTGTGCGTGTGCGTGTGCGTGTGCGCGTGCGCGCGCGTGCGTGCGTGCGTTCGCGCACATGCGTTTTTGTGTGCTTTTTGAGGGAAACCCAAAGGAACACTACCATTGGGGTCCAACTCCCTATTTTGACGGGCATAGCTATTTTGAGACACCTTGTACCATCAGGGGGGGGGGGTTACTCGGGGTGGATGAAGTCAAGCATGTTAAAAAGTGGATGGGTCTCGCGGGTTTTCAAGGGGAAGCCAAAAGTAATTCTACCAAAACATTTTTTCCTTTTTTCTTCTTTGTCTCGGGGAATCTCTTACTCGATTGGTGTAAAGGGAAGCCAAAAAAGGAAACCACTCTTTTTGGGGGTTCCCTTGAGACAAACCCAAATGCTGGTCTATGCTTGATTGCCTCAGGTGTGTCATCTGAAAGATTCGGCTTTTCTGCCCAAAGCTCTGTCTCAAAAAACACTTGGACGAGCCACCCAATGGAAGCCAAACAGAAAGCGCAGGCCGAGGCGGATGAGGCGCGAGCTTGAGGTTTCACTCGTATCCCGATGCATCCCTATAAATGAGCCACAATCAAAACCTGGGTAGATCCTGGGTAGATGAGGGAGGGACATAAATAGCTGCGGACATCCGCCTTCTTAATTCTTTACATGGCTCTGGGTCAACCATTCTAATGCCGGGTTTTGATTGTGACTCAAATGGTTTCGAGGGTGAGGTCACCTTTTCAGGTTGTCTTGGGAAAGCAAATGGGTGGCTCGTCTTTTAAACCCAATGGTGGTTTGCCTTTTGGTTTCCCTTTGGAGCTAGAAAATCTTTTCCTCGTTTTTTTTGGTATCCCAAAATCAATCCGCACCCGTAGAAAAATGGGGTGCCCTCAAAAAGGGACACCCACATAGACGACCCGTTGGGCCCCTTAGTCTCCGTCGGTGGGAGACTTCCAGCTCGGGGCTGAGACTCCTTGGGGCCCAGTGCACCTCACAATTGGGCGGCTCGTCGTTTTTTCGGGGCATCGGAGCTCCCGGAATTCTAAGGGTTGATTCCTTGTCCATTCTTTCCAACCATCGTTCTTTTCGAAAACCGGATCCGTTTTCAACCTGGGTTTCCGGAGGTTTTCTAGAAAGAAGGATCCCTGGAAAGAATGGGGGAGGTAGCGCTAGAAGAATGGTGGATGTTCTGCTTGGTCTTTAAACAGACCAAGGGCACCGAAAAAAAAGAGAGCCCCAAATTGATACAGGGAAGGATGGCATTTTTTTTTGTCCAAAATGGTGTCCAATAGGTTCCAACCCTGTATGGATTATAGGGAACCCAAGAGCAGGACCCAGCTTCTTCATGGGCGCCGTGGGTGAGTGATTGGGTGGCTGGGGAAAAAAAAAGCCGAGCGGGCTGTCTTGTTCTCCTGAGCACGTCACATCCAGTAGGAGAGAGGGGCATGTTCCTTCACGATCTTCGAGCAATGTCAACCTTGACCCCAACAGAAAAGAAGACATTTACGAACAACGCTGCTGGTTGTCCGCTGGTGAAAACAAAGCCCATGTTGCTGATTGTCCTTCAACCGGTTGCTAAATGGGTGAAATGATGCGAGGAACAGGTTTGGCGGCAAAACACACACACACACACAATCGCTGTGGGCCTTTTTAAGGGGATCCATTTTGAGAACTTATCTCGGTACTTCAAGCCGACCATTACTTCCCTAGCTGTACACCCTTTTTGTGAATTCATCATGTGTGGGTGCTTTGGTTTGATGGTACTTTCTTTTATTTTTCATTTTTTTGGGGGGGCGGTAGAGGGGAACAAGAGGATTTCGAGGAGAACTTTGTGGCGATTCGGTTTGGGCGAATCAGCTGGCGACTGTTGCGTGTAAAAAAAACCAGTGAGGGCATGGGCGGCTTGTTTTGCTGGGCTGTTCAAAGGCGATCCTTACTGCTTGCCTCAGGCTATCAGCTTTCTTGGTGGTTTGGCTTTGGATGGTTTGGCTTTGGATTTGAACTTCCTGGGTTCTGGTGCGGGAAGCTACCCAACCACTCGATCCAAACGGATTCGGATTGGCCCACACTATATAATGGCTGAGAGAAATCAACATGTGGAACCCGTTTCAAGAGATCCCTCCCAAAAGCAAAAGCTCGCCCAGAAAGGCCTTTGAAATCCTTGGCGCTTGGCTGAAGACATGCTCCGGTTCAGGGGGAGGCGGACCTGTTCGGTGCCCAAGTTGTCGGGGGATGGCTGGGTTCGTTTTTTTGGGGCCTTCTGGCACCTGAACCCCCCCTGGCTTACCCCACCTAGCCTGGGTTAGAGCTTAGAACCAATCGGCCGAGTAATTTTGGGTTCAGGGAAACGCTCGGCCCAAAGCGAACGCTTCAGCGGACCTTTCTGTCTTTCCCCTTTGTTTAGTTTTAGTCAAGGTTCCAGACGGTGAACCTCTGTCCAGGCGGCAAGTGCGTGAAACATGGCACCGTTGTTTGTTGGTTTGTTTGTTCGTTCGTTCGTTCGTTCGTTTGTCTGTCTCTCTGTCTGTTTGCTTGCTTGCTTGATTGCTTGCTTGATTGCTTGTTTTTGTTTTTTCAGCTGGAAGCCACTTGAGGTCCTGGCGGAAGAACGGAGCGCCAAGAAGTGGACACTTCCTCCGAACAGGGCGGGGGACAGAAGGGAATGACGCCTTCCGAAAGAGTTCAAACAGGTCGAACCTAACAGGTGAAAGAAAGAAATAAGTATATATATATATATATATGAAAGATGTGACTGTAAGGCAAGTTTTTGGTTGACGTCTTTTGGTGGATGTGTTCCCCCCAAACTGGGGAGGTGCATCCGGTTTAGAGGACCTGACTTTGGCCGAATCCCGGGGCTGAGCTCTTTGCAGCTCGAGTTCCCCGGCTCTTCTGGACATTTGACCTAGTTGCCGAAGTCCGAAGCTTACGACTTCAGCCCACGTGGGTCTGGAACACCACCCAGCGCGGCAAAGGACACCGGGCCCCGGCGTGTTTTTTTTTTGCCGGTTTTTTTGCCACTTTTGGGTTTGGACCGCCACTGAAAGTAGCAACGGAAACACCCTCTTTTTTCCCGTTGACTTTTGGCAACTGTTTGGGTTTGGACCACCACTAAAAGTAGCAAACAAGATATCGTATCGGTGTTCGTTGTTTGGAGCACCACTAAAAGTAGCAAAGAAAACCCGACCTTGGCAGTTTTCGCAAAAGTTTGGTCGGCCTGAGACACGAACAACGCCATGTTTTGTTTCTGGCCCAGAGGATCCCTTGGTACCCCATATTTACGGTTTCGGGTTTAGTTCAAGGGGATTCGTCAATTGCAGATTCCTCAAATTTCTGCGAAAATCTGAGGTACCTTTTGGGAGCCGGGCGGGTTGGGTTGTGGTTTCTGGGTTTCGTTTCGGTTCGCGCGGCTTTCAAGACACACTCTCACTCCAGCGGATCAGGTCTGGGTCCTCCAGGCGGGGATTTTCTGGTCAAGTTGTCCTCGTTGATTCTTGGGGCATTTGGAGTGGTTTCCTTGGCTGGTTCTTTTTTTTTCAGGTGGAAAATTGGGTGGGGGGCGGGGGGGGGGTGGTGAGGGACCCTTACCACCCTTAGAGGAATACTTTCAGGATGTCCCTTGAATGGGCCCATTTTTCGCCTCCCCCCAGAAACGGTTTCTGCGAAGCGGAACCCGAAGCATATCCACATATAGTGACTGTTTTGGTGCGGGCGATGCGGGAACCCTGGAGGCGCAATCAGTGGAGATCTACCTTTTTCCAAGTGCGCGGACATTTTGTTCCGAAACGCCTCTGGGAATTGTAGAATTCAGGTCCGGGTGGGCTGCTTTTTTTTTTTTTTCTTTGTTGCAAACAGGGCTTCTGTTTCCCATCGTTTCCCTGAATACAAACCTCCAAGAAGGCTTGACACACCCAGATTGCAAGTAAAGCAAGCGTGAACATGTGGTAGAGGGTTTCCTTGTTCCCTACTTTTTGTGTAGGGAAGCAAGTTGCAACCTTTTGGATCTGGGATTTTAAAAGGGTTGCTCCGACCTTTAAACAACACACAAACCAGAGAGGTACAACAAACCGATAGGAACATCGCTATTTTGGGGTTCCCAGGGCAACATGTCTATTCTTGTGGAGGGGGGGGCCCTGTTCCCCTGTTCACCTGGGATGGACTTGTGAAAAGGAAAACCAGACGCCCAACTGTTGTCAGGAATCCAGCAAGATTGGTCTGGTTACCGGATTCAAAGCCGTTAGCAAGATGCTTGAGTTTTTTGAGATGAGTTTGTCTCAAAGGGGGGGAACCTCGACAACGGCTGGTTTTCTTTTGGTTTCCAATTGAAACCACCAAATGGGGACCCCGTAAACAAAATCCAAATGCAAGAGCACATTGGGGTTGATCAATATTCCTTGCCCCCAATGACCATGGGAAACTTTTCCCATTTGGTGGTGAACGTCACAATTTTGTGTGGTTTCCCTAGTGATCACCCCATGTGGGTGTGTCTCTTTTGTTAGGGGCCCTCCATTTGGTTTCCCTTTAAAACCCACCAAAAACGGGAACCCTCAAAACAAGACGGACCCATGTAAAGGATCATGGGGGCTGGGGGAGGGAGGGGAGGGAGCCCAAAGCCCGAAATAAGGCCTTAGGGGCTTCTTATTCGGGCTTATTCGGGCTCCCCTTCCACCCCCCACCCATGAAAGGACCTGTCACACCAACCGAACACAGAAACCTTCTGGCCAGTCGCACGCTGGCGCTCCCAGCGAGCCTGGTGGACTTTTGGTGCCAACTCACCCGGAGAGACCTGCCCTACATCGCCAAGGCGAATGTCGATTCGCCACTTTTCTTTTTTTTTCCCCGTGTGAGGCGGTGGATGCTGCGGTTTGCGTTTTCGGTTTTGATAAAAGGTCTAAAGTCACCAAAGAAACTCAACGGAAACTGGATCCTGGAGGTGCCTTTAATTCCCAACACTCACTTTTTGGGAGTGGCGGGGAGTCTAAGCTCACGATATTGTCACCGGTCCGGGTACAGCTCGCCAGGGGATGAACGCGGAACCTTCGGTGGAAGACTCTGTTGGGACTAATGTTGCCGCTGTGTGCAGTTTACAACTGGGCAGTGGACCCCGTGAGCAACTCGGAGTGCTTCGTGATTTGCCTTGTCTCAAAGTAGGGATGGGTAAAAAGGGTTATTCTGTACCTTGATTATTGGCAGCCTTTACCCAATTGCCAGCTCGCATGTTGGCAGGTACCGTACTGGGTGAGTGAAGCTTGGTTGGCAGAAATCTGTTTTCCTTCGACCCTTATCACCAGGTGAATTCCTCTTTTTTGCTTGGGCGGTTTGTTTCTTTCCCAGCTGAAAGCTAGGGGGTCTCCGCGATAAGGTTTGGTGCCTGGAGCTTTTGAGCCAGGTTCGAGCAGGGTTCCGGAGGTTCTGTGAAGGTTCTTCGCAGGGTTCTGCAATCGAAAAAGAGTGCCGTATTCTGTTGGGGAGAGATCACCTGAGCTTATTTTACTAGGGCTGGTTCCTTGGTTGGTTGGTTGGTTGGTTGGTTGGTTGGTTGGCCGGCCGGCTGTGGTTGGTTTGGGATTGATTTAGTTTGGTTTGGGGTTCAGTTGGTTTGGAATTTGGGGTTGGTTTTGGGGCTTGGGGTTGTTTGGGGTTTGTTCGGTAATCAACGTGTCCAGATTTGGGCATTCCCTTGAAGCAAGTTGCACAGATGCCAAATCCGCAGTGATCTTTTTGTCGAACGCCTTCGTTGAGTTTGGTTCAAGCCGATGCAGTATTGGCCGTTGCCATTCAGACATGGTAGTCCTTGACTTGGAGAGGTGTGGATCCCAACGTGGATCCCAACATGCCGAAGTGAACCGAGACGCGTTCTTTCACTGTTCTTGAGCATGTGCATATGGTATCAAAACATCCTTGCCCGCAGACTGGGCTGCAAACGTGTGGATGTGCCACCAGCCATTGAACTGATTTAACGGCAGAACCAGGAGTAAATCGCAGTCAGTTGCCATGTGCAGCTGGCAGCACGGTGTCGGAGAAGCAAGCCTCATGACCTTTGCGGTCGAAACGCGCGGCTCGCAGTGCAGCATCTCTGGTGAGGGACCAGCATATGTCGTCAAGGGTTGAAAAAAAAGACAAAAAACGGATGAGCTGCCGCTGGCATGTTGGGCGTGAGGAACATGGCCCATGCTGTTGACTCGAGCAAAGCTGCGGCTCGTAGATGGCCTGTGCTCACACCTCTGGAGTTGGATGCCTCGCCTGGCTGCGGCGAAACTTCCCGCAGGGCTGTTCTTGTTATGTGGCCTAAAGCAAACCACACTTGCATTTTGCGTCGGATGTCGGCCATAGGGAAAGGGCTTGTGTCCAATGGGCGTTAAAGCTTTAAACACCAATAGTGGCTAAAGCGTTCAACCCGTTCCAAATGGAACCCAAAAGGGTGGGATAATTTCAATTCACCTTTCAAGCTGAGTCCATATTAAGACAGCTGGCACTAAAGATTTGCATTGCTCAGGCGCAACTGATACTCAGGGGCAACTTGGAAGCCCAGTGCCCAAGTCAGGATGCTGCAGTTTTGCGTCCAAAGCGTTGGGATTGAGAACTCTCCACATTTGCAGTGCCCAGCCGGAGCGGGCTCAGTGTCAGTACCAACATGAAGGCGTTGAGGACACCCCGGTTACGTAGTGGGGCCTACGTAGTGGGGCCGAATAAGTAGCCCCCACTGGCTGAGAACCCAGCGCAGCCTTTACACAACATGCACTTGGCCAGCAAAAAAGCTGTTTGAGTGTCCGTTAGGAAAGAAGTGAGGACGTGCAAAGTATTATGAATTGCCTGAATATGTTGAGCAACGAAGTTGGTCCCAACCAGCTTGGCAACGTCTTGAGCTTCAGCTTCAGACTGCTGCTGGTACTCCTCGCCCGCATGTGCTCCCGCCTTTGAGTTGGTCACCTTGCCTTCCCGGCTCTTTCGCTTTCAAGCCGGACTGCTGCTGTGGGCAGGTTTTGTCTAGCAGGTGCTTCCACGTAGCATCATAAGGAGCATCATGCTGCCTAGTGTGAGATGGTATTATGAGGAACGCCGAGTTGCCTTGTCTTGAGTAAACGGTGCCGTTGGTCCCAAGAAGCTTGGCTGTGCTCAGAACGTACTCTTGTTTCGGACGGCAGACACAGTGCTGCTGGCCTGCGCATGTGCTTACACGTTTTGAGTTTGGGCTTCGCATTAGGGTAGCTTGCAGGAGATGACTTGGAATGAGATCTATTCAGGCCTGCAGGAGAAGTGCTTTCATGCGGAGCATCATGCTGCCTTGTCTTGAGCAAAGGGACCCAATCAGCTCGGCCGTGCCCAGAACGTCTTGGCAAGCGTTCTCTTTGGACTGCTGTTGCGGTTCGTAGAGACAGTTCTGCTGGCTGCCCAAGTGCTGGCACCTTTTGAGTTGAATGCCTCGCCTTGCAGCGCCGGTAGCCGAAACTTCCCAGCCCTTGCGAATTCCAGGCTGGCTCAAAGGTAGCTCGCAACAGGTTGCTTCGAACGGGATGTGTTCTTGCGTGCAGGAGAAGTGTTGGATGGCATCATGAGCATTCAACGTGTTGCCTTGCCTTGAGCAAAGCACGGAGCCGTTGGACTCAACCGGCTTGGGTGTGCGCAGAACGTCTTGGCAAGCTTCAGCTTCGGACTGCTGCGGCTGGTACACTGCTGCTGAGTTGAACCTCGCAGCGCTGGTAGCGCCGAAACCACGCCCTGAACACGTGGGCAGGTTTTGTTTGGCAGGCGCTTCTGTGGTTAGCTTCGGATCAGGGCAGCTCGCAAGAGATGACGTGGATTGAGATATAATCAGGCTTGCAGGAGAGTGTCGCATCGTAAGGAGCAGCATGCTGCCGTGACTTGAGCTAATTACTGAGTTGTTGGACCCAAGCAGCTTGGCTGTGCCCAGGTCGTGTTGGCAAGCTTCAGCTTCGGAGCTGCTGTGGCTGGTAGACCAGGTGCTGCTGTCCTACGCATGTGCTCGCAGCTTTTGAGTTGGACGCGTCGCCTTGCAGCGCCGCTAGCGCCGAAGCTTCCCAGCCCTTACGCTGTTTCGGACGGTGGACACAGTGCTGCTGGCCTGCGCATGTGCTTACACGTTTTGAGTTTGGCGCCTTGCCTTGCAGCACCAGTAGCGCTGGAGCTTCCAAGCCCTTACGCTTTCAAGCCGGGCGTGTGTTGGCAGGTTTTATCTAGCAGGTGTTTCTGTGGTTGGCTTCGCATTAGGGTAGCTTGCAGGAGATGACTTGGAATGAGATCTATTCAGACTTGCAGGAGAAGTGCTTTCATGCGGAGCATCATGCTGCCTTGACTTGAACAAAGCAGGGAGCCGTTGGACCCTAGCAGCTTGGCTGTGCCCAGAACGTTTTGGCAAGCTTCAGCTGCGGACTGCTGCTGTGGGCATCCACGTAGCATCATAAGGAGCATTGTGTTGCCTTGTGTGAGATAGCATTATGAGGAACGTCGAGTTGCCTTGTCTTGAGCAAACGGTGCCGTTGGTCCCAAGAAGCTTGGCTGTGCCCAGAACGTCTTGGCAATCTGCAATCTTCAGCTTCGGACTGCTGTTTCGGCTGGCAGACACAGTGCTGCTGGGCGCATGTGCTCGCACCTTTTGTCATAAGGATTGATCGGAGGCCCCTTTTCCAGTGCCCCCCTACCTCCAAGAGCCGGGTTCCTTGCCATGTGCGGGCAAGGCTGAAATTCGCCGCTTATCTTTTTGCGGCAGCTAAAGATATGCAGATTCTCCACACATTTTGCACACTTTGAAAGCTTCATGCCCACCAGAAGGGCACCGCAGTGTTCTCCAATGCCCAAAGCTAGGCAAGGGGGAAAGCACTGTCCCTCTCGCTGTTGCTCCTGGTTTCCCCGCGCTCGCTCTACTCCATTCTTTTTTGGGCTCCGTTTTGAAGGAACACGTACTCCGTCACCTCTGTCCAGGGGGGGGAATGCCCCCCCCCCACCCCCCCCCCCACCCCCCAACTCCACCCCCACCCCCCCCACCCCACCCCCCCCACCCCACCCCCATTTGCTTGCTAACAACAAGCGAATAGCTCCCCAATAGCGGGCCCTGTCAAAGGTGACGTCGTGCACGCGCTACCTCAAACAAGCTTCGACATGGCAAAACAGAATTTTGTAGCCAGCAAACATTGCTTATTCATTTTCCGGAATGGAGAACCACGGGCCAGAAACAGTAGTTCGGGCGCAGATGAGCGACGAACAAGTTGTTGGACAGACACTTGCATGCCATCATCGTCATCATCGTCATCGTCATCGTCATCGTCATCGTCATCATCATCATCATCATCATCATCATCATCATCATCATCATCATCACTGCTGCAGGCCATTGCTATTGCCAGGTCTGTGGTCCAAAACGCTGTTTGGAGACACATTTTGGTAAATACTTCTAAGCCTTGAACATGCGATAGAGATAGGATATGAGGCGGTCCGTTCCGTCTCTGGGAGATAAGTGACGAGGGTTAATAATTCCTTGTCATCTATTTCCCGTCCACTAGCAAAGGTGGTGAATGGATGGGAGAAGAGACAAGTCGCTTCCTTCACTCACGCACGATGGAATGCCACCCAATTACCCATGAAAACCTATAATCCAGAGATGGGTCTGTCCGCAAGATTCGCAACTCTAGACTCCGAACATCAATGAAAGACCCAGGTTGATTTGAGCATAGTGGGTGTTGCAAAGTCACACTGCACACATTGCCGTCCCAGTGGTTTGCTTGGCTTAAGGCAGCCTTTCTTGTTCTTCTTCCTTAGAGCGGCCTGCGTGCGTAAACGGACAGCTACCCCAGCCCGGCGCCGGAGACGCTTGCCAGAGACACCGCAGACTCACACCGAGGGTTGCCTCCCCGCCTCAAGAGCGGCGCCGGAGCCGTGCTTGCAGTTTTCACCAGATGTGGGCAAAACGAAAGCGAGCGAGGGAGTGAGGGAGTTTCGAAGCTTTCGTGGCTCGGCTTTCAGTATTCTGGGCAAAAGCTGAGGTAGAACTTGTTGCTCTCAACGAACACCCAGCTAAACGGTTATGAGGTATGATCAATCGTCTCACTTTATGCACCGCGGTGATTGCAAGAGCTTTGTGATCACTTTTTGCTGAGAAAGGGATGCTCGTGTTTCCCACGAGCCAACATTGCGTCTTTCCACCCAACAAACACTCAGGTGCCCCTGACTTGCCGGTTTGGATTGGGTAACCCCTTGGTTTTTGTGTAGGCGTTTTATGCGACCCCAAAGCACAGGGCTCCAGCCCGCTTGTCGGGAAGCTGAAGCACCCGGAAGGCGACGTTTTGGGACATGGAGCCTGCGCACTTCCGCCGCCGCGTTTGGACGGGTCCTTCTCAACACAGGGTCCTTAGAGGCTGCATCTGAAAACCCCCCCCCAAATGCCGGCGGATTCCGGGGATCCGAATCCTAAGCGGAGAACAGGTTTTGGGACGTATTTACCGGGTTTGAGATTTGCCGGACTACCCTCCCGAAAATACATGAATGTTTCTCGAAATTAGGGTTCCTTAAGGGTGGTGTCAAAAGGCGATTTCCCTTTGAGGCAAACCCACGAATCTGAAGCAGGCCCCTTCTTCTCAGAGGAATGTGGTCTGGTTCCTTTGAGGTCCTATGTTTGTTTTTGGGCGAGACTCCCATGGTTCTTTGGGGCAGCCGCATGCTCCAAGATACCAATACTTTAAAGAGGAGCTTTCATAGAATCGTCGAGGGAACTGGAGCGTTGACCCCAGATCAATCAACCAGTGGATTCGCAAGGGGATGATTGCCAATTGGTTCATCAGGCAGCCGGCAACTGGCATTGTTTGTCTGGGATGAGCGGTGTCCACAGACACAAACAAGGCACAGATGCCACACCCACAGCGATGGTTTGCCAGGTTTGGCTCAAGCCGCTGCACCAGCATTGGCCTCTGCCACTCAGACATGACATACCTTGACGGGGAGACGTGTGGATCCCAACATGTCGAAGTGAAACCAGACACGGTCTTGTCCTTTCCTTAAGCACGTGCATATGTGCTCACAACATTCTTGCCTGCAAGTTGGGCTGCACACACGTTGATGTGCCAACCTTTGACCTGGTTCAACGGCAGAAGGATTAAACCTGCCACTCAGTGACCTCCAGTCAGACGTCCTAGGAACGGTCAGCAGCTCCTGGCAACCTTGACGAGATCTTGCGCGGTGTCCTAGACCCATGCGGCATTCACAGTCGAAACGCGCTCGCAGCATCTCTCGCGACCTGCATATGGCAAGCGTTGAAGCAAACAGATGCCTTGAAGTGCAGGAGAACCGCCACTTTCCAGGCGAAAATTAGGCTTTGGCGGGCTGCTGGGATAAAACTTTGATGCAGTCTTGGAGCATTTGCTTCAGTGGCTCGGCTCCAAGGCTCACAACAGGTCGCTTACGGCATGTTTTCATGCCAGGAGAAGTGTCGGATGGCATGAGGGAGCGACATGTTGCCTTGAGCAAAGCACGAGCTTGGCCGTGCCCGGAACGACTTGGCTTCAGCGTGCAGTGATGCCTTGCATTGCAGCCAACGACACTTCATATCCTTCACACTCAGCCGGGCGCGCATGGGCAGGTTTTGTCTGGCATTTGCTTTCGTGCCTGGCTTCGCACCAAGGTAGCTCTCGAGAGGTAGCTTGAATAGGAACATGTTCAGGCTTGTTTGGAGGAGTGTCAGACAGCAAAAAGGACATGTTGTGCTTTCTTGACTTGAGACATGCACGGAGTTGTTGGACCCAACCAGCTTGGCTGTGCCCAGAACGTCTTAGCAAGCTTCAGCTTTGGACTGCTGCTGCGGCTGGAAGACACAGTGCTGCTGGATGTGCTCGCGCGTTTTGAGTTGGATGCCTCGCCTTGCAGCGCCGGTAGCGCCGAAACTTCCCAGCCCTTCCGCTTTCGAGCCGGGTGCGCGTTGGCAGGCTTTGTCTAGGTTGTGCTTCAGTCATTGGCTTCAGATCAGGATAGCTCGCAAGAGATGACCTGGAATGATATATATTCAGGCTTGGAAGAGTGTTACATAGCATCATGAGGAGCATCATGCTGCCTTGACTTGAGCAAAGCACGAAGTTGTTGGACCCAAGCAGCTTGGCGTGCCCAGAACGTCTTAGCAAGCTTCAGCTTCGGACTGCTGCTGCGGCTGGCAGGCACAGTGCTGCTGGCCTGTGCATGTACTCGCACCTGTTGAGTCGAACGCCTCGCCTTGCAGCGCCGGTAGACCCGAGACTTCCCGGCCCTTCCGCTTTCAAGGCGGGCGCGCGTTGGCAGTCTTTGTTTAGCAGGTGAGCAGCGTTCTAAATACCTGCAATTGAAAGTATAGTATTCGAGAGGAAATATGGTTGAAATGTGGTTTTTCCCTAGGTCCCGGAAGGGCGCGTAAGGGTTCGCGGAAGGGTTTACCACTTGCCCACTCGCGAAAGGTTCGCGTAGCCCCCTTGGATGCCTTCTACGAAGCTGTTGCGTTTCCACAGCTTTTGTGGTTTCGCTGTGTTCGCGTAAGCGAAACACACACGCAAACTAACTTCCACACAAAAACTCAATGCGCGTAAGCGCCGCGTAGGCGTTTGCAAGCTAGACACCACTCATTTAAGCTACCCTCACAGCCACGGAAGCGCCGCGTAGGCGTTTGCGAAAGGATTTGTTAGTGTCTCTGGCCCGCACAATGATTTAGAACAATGCTCAGGTGCTTCCGGGGTTGCCTTCGCATCAGAGTAGCTCGCAAGAGACTTATATTTTCAGGCTTGCAGGAGGAGTGTTCGATAGCTTCCTTGATCCTTGACTTGAGCCAAGCACGAGCTTGGCCTTGCCCAGAGCATCTTGGCGAGCTTCAGCGTGCAGCTTGTGTCTTGCCTTGCAGCCAACGACACTTCATATCCTTCACACCTTGCCAGGCGGGCATTGGCAGGTTTTGGCGGACATGTGCTTTATCGGCTGGCTTCGCACCAAGGTAGCTCTCGAAAGGTTGCTGGAATAGGAATATGTTCAGGCTTTTTTGGAGGAGTGGCAGACAGCATGTTGAGGATCATTGTGCTTTCTTGACCTGAGAAATGCACGGAGTTGTTGCAGCCAACCAGCTTGGCTGTGCCCAGAACGTTTTAGCAAGCTTCAGCTTCGGACTGCTGCTGCGGCTGGTAGACAAGGTTCTGCTGGCCTTTGCATGTACGTTTTTGCGTTGCACGCCTCGTCTGGCTGCGCCGGTAGAGCCGAAACTTGCCGACCTTTACGCTTTCCAGCCGGGCTTGCGCTGGCAGGCTTTGTTTAGCCGATGCTTCCGTCATTGGCTTCAGATCAGGATAGCTCACAAGAGATGATGTTCAACGAGATATATTCAGGCTTGAAAGAGTGTTACATAGCATCATAAGGAGCATCATGCTGCCTTGACTTGAGCAAAGCACCAAGTTGTTGGACCCAAGCAGCTTGGCTGTGCCCAGAGCGTCTTGGCAAGCATCAGCTTCGGACTGCTGCTGCGGCTGGCAGACACAGTGCTGCTGGCCTGTGCATGTACTCGCACCTTTTGAGTTGGACGCCTCGCCTTGCAGCGCCGATGGAGCCGAAATTTCCCAGCTTTCAAGCCAGGCGCGCGTTGGCGGCAGGTGCTTCTGCGGTTGGCTTCGCACCAGGGTAGCTCGCAAGATGTTTCTTTGAATGAGGTATACTTAGGCTTGTAGGTGGAGTGTTAGATAGCATTCTGAAACATAAGTAGCATCATGCTGCCTTGACTTGAGCAAACCACAGAGTTGTTGGACCCAAGCAGCTTGGCTGTGAGGAGAAAGTGTTAGCAAGCTTCAATTCCGGACTGCTGCTGCGGCTGGCAGGCACGTGCTGCTGGCCTGTGCATGCACTCGCACCTTTTGAGTCAATCCCCTTGTCTTGCCGAGTCGCTAGCGCCGAAGCCAGGCCCGCGTTGGCAGGCTTTGTTTAGCAGGTGCTGCCGGTGTTGTCTTCGCATCAGGGTAGCTCGCAAGAGACTACCTGCAATGAAATATATTCAGGCTTGGAGGAGGAGTGTTAGATAGCAGCATAAGTAGCATCAAGCTGCCTTGACTTGAGCACAGCACAGAGTTGTCGCGCCTTTTGAGTCGAACGCCTCGCCTTGCAGCGCCGGTAGACCCGAAACTCGGCAGCCCTTCCGCTTTCAAGCCAGGTGCGCGTTGGCAGCTTTCTTCTAGCAGGTGCTTCCGTGGTTGGTTTCGCATCAGGGTAGCTCGCCAGAGACTACTTGCAATGACGACATATATTCAGGCTTGCAGGAGGAGTGTTAGATAGCATCACAAGGAGCATCATTCTGCCTTGACTTGAGCAAACCACCGAGTTGTTGGACCCAAGCAGCTTGCCCACACCGTCTTGGCAAGCTTCAGCTTCGGACTGCTGCTGCCGCTGGTAGAGACAGTGCTGCTGGCCTGCGCGTGTGCCTAGACGTTTTGAGTTGGGCTCCTCGCCTTTGACATATTGCCTTGCCTTGAGCAAGGCAGGGAGCCGTGGGACCCGACCAGCTGGGCTGTGCTCAAATTCCCCTGGCAATCTTCAGCTTTTGACTGCTGTTGCGGCTTATAGACACAGTACTGCTGGCCTACGCATGTGCACACACCATCCCCACCCCCTCAATCACCGAGGAGGAGGGGGATGTCCAAAAATGTAAGCTGCACTTATGTACATTTATTGACGTTGTAGCTGGGCGGCTTTTGCGCACTGACATCTTGCGAAAATTCCACGGGGCTGAGACACGTTGGGACGCGTCGGCAGGTTACATGTTTTCGGTGCGGGGGGGCAAAATGTAAGATCTTGGTAAGGCTGCAGCTTCCCAGCCTCGTGTGTTGGGGTCAACTCAATGCCGGCTAGCATGTGGCTTAGTCGCAGCAGGTTGCGTTCTGGGTAAGCTGCAACTTGAAATGAGATTGCGCAGTCGCTGCTTGGCTGGTAGTGATTTGGAATGACTTGCCATCATCAAGTGGTGTTGAAGCCAACTGACCTGGCTGTGCCCAGAGCTTTGTGAGTTTGACGCTAAGCCGCTAAGCTTTGTGAAGCCTGCTAGCTATGAAGCGGCTATCAAGACTCAGACTGACCTCAACACTCACACGTTTACTCTTTTTCTAAGGCCACTTGCACTGAGGTGTGTTTTGGCTAGGAGTAGTAGCGTTGGATGGCATCGAACACCTTCTGAACGTTTTGAGCATCACTTGCCGATTTGGCTCTTGAAGTTGAAGGTTGAGACATCCCATGCAAGGCCCTTACAAAACGCTGGCACACATGAGATTTGATGCGAAGACGCAGTGGTGGTCCAGCGTTTGCTTCAGTGGCCAGTTTTTGCAAGGTAGCTTGGTCTCGCAAGAGTTTGCTTATGGGATATGTTGAAGATTGCAGGAGGAGCGTTAGATTACATCACAAGCCTTAGCTGCCCAAAGACTGCGCACACTCAAGGGCCGTCAACAGCGGCCCCAGAAAGCACCCAGCGCCCACCACTCAGCTGGACGCATTTTGTAGTTAGCCCGCCAGTTCGCGCGTGCCGCATGCAGAATGTTTCTATATTTTCCAAGGCCTCTTGCATGACCAGCACTGCAGTCAAAGTTCATAGCAAATGCGGCGCCCGAAGCCTCCGTGTACATGTCTAGCACATAACGACCTGCACGTAAGCAAAAACTCCACGCGCGTAAGGTGGGGCAAGCTAGTGGCGTATGCAAAATGATACGGCATAGCAAATCATGAGACGTGTAGGACGTGGCTCCATTGTTTGCCAAGCAGGGAGCCAAGCGCAACTCTAGACCCCGAATATCAATGAACAATCAACGACTTGAAATGAACATGAAATAGTGGGTGTTGCAAAGCCACGCTCCACACATTGATGCCGTCCCAGTGGCTTGCGTGGCTTAAGGCAGCTTTTCTTGTTCTTGTTCCTAGCGGCCTGCATTGCGCGTCTGACAGCCCCAGCCCGGCGCCGGACATCAAGCAGACTCACAGCAAGGACACCGCTTCTCCCCGCTGCTCCCGGAGAAGCGGCGGCGCCAACCTCTTGCCGCTGGAAAACCCATCCGGCTGCCGCACTTCTTGCAGTTTTGACCAGAGTGTTTGCCTCACAGAACACGGAGCGAGGGAGCGAGGGAGTGAGGTGAGTTTCGGAACTTTGGTATGCTGGCTCGCCTGCAAAGACTATGGGCAAAAGCTGAGGTAGAACTGGTTGCGCTCAACGAGCACCCAGGTAAACGGTTATGAGGTATGATCAATTTTCGCACTTTGTGCGCTTCGGTGATTGCAAGAGCGTTGTGTTCACTAGCCAACAAAGCGTGTTTTCTGCCCAACAACAACGCGCGGACTGGTTGTTGAAGAGCGCCCCATCCGTGCCTGGCTTCCGGGCCCAAAACGCAGCTTTTTACTCGAACAGCCACTTTGACAGGCATGGGTGCAGTGCTGAGCGGGTGCGCGTCAGGGGGTGTGCTTACCTTTTGCCAGGCATGGGTGCAGTGCTCAACGGATGGAACATGGGTGCAGTGCTGGAGGGTGCGCGTGAGCGAGTATCCTTACGATTTGCCAGGCATGCGTGCAGTGCTGAGCGGGAGCGCGTGAGCGAGTATACTTTCCAGTTGACAGGCAGTGCTGAGCGGGTTCGTGTGAGCGGTTGCGCTTACCATTTGCCAGGCAGGGGTGCAGTGCTGAGCCTTTGAGCGTGTGTGCTTGCCATTTGCCAGGTGTGGACGCAGGGCTGGGCGGGTGCGCGTGAGCCGGTTTGCGTACCATTTAGCAGGGCGTGTGTGCAGCGCTGAGCGGGCGCATGTGCCATTTGGCAGCCATGACCGCAGTGCTGAACGGGGGCGCGTGAGCGGATTTACCACGCAGCGGATGTGCTTACCACTTGGCAGTGCGTTTGTAGCAGTGTGCTTGCCATATGCCAGGCATGAC
The DNA here is from genome assembly GCA_963377175.1 of Effrenium voratum. NCBI lineage: Eukaryota > Dinophyceae > Suessiales > Symbiodiniaceae > Effrenium > Effrenium voratum. The sequence continues at coordinate 407,155 of CAUJNA010003513.1, read as the reverse complement.
AGTGCTGAGCGGGCGCGGGTGGGAAAAGCACGTGCGGTGGGAGAACTTGCTAGGTAAACACTCAGGAGGTCCCCCCCAACTTTGGTGGCTTGGGGTTTGAGTTTGAAGCCCTTGTTCTTGTGGAGGGCAAATGCAAAACCACCCCGTAACCAACAAAGCACCACTTAGATGGAAGCTGAAGCGTGAAAGTGCACAGTGTCAGACACCTTGTGGAAGCTTAGAAACGGACCCTGCGCACTTCCGCCAACACAGGGTCCTCAAAGGCTGCGTTTGGGCCAGAAAAAACACCCCCCCATATACGGGCTGATTCTGAGGATCCGAATCAGGTCATCAGTTGGGATTTAGCAGGGCGCTCGTTGGATCGCGTATTCGGGGGGGCCATAGGGCAGTTCGGGTGACAGTGCCATGTCAACTCTGCATCGGCCCGTACCTTTTGGGCAGACAGTTGCAAGGTTTTGCAATAAAGGCAGATGGACGAATGAGACACAAGGACAGCCAGGGAACCCAACCACCAAACAAACAATTGTAAATTACAAACTCAACGAAATGCAGGCGGTCGCAAAGGGCAACACCAACAACAACAACTTGCTCCTTGGTTACTGTAGTGAAGTGGAAACCAACGGCGATCACTGGGATTCGCTCAACTTGTTGCTTGGCAAACCTCTCAACTTGCTGAAGAAGCTTGCGGCGCCTGGAGCGCGTGCCCCTCCTGTCGCAAGGAGTCCGCGGCATCTTGCGCCTCCCACGCCGGCCCCCGGCGTCCTCCGCCTCCGCGCGCGGCAGTCTACGCATACTGCGCTCTCGAAACGCTTCCGGCCGGCTTGTGACGATCCTCGCCCCCGCGCCCCAACCCCAGAGGGATTTTTGGGAAACCACTGCTTGCGTGTTCCGATCAAGACAGCAATTTGTTTGCCGACTGGTTCATCAGGCAGCAGGCAACTTGCATTGTTTCTCCGGGATGAAAACCGTGTCCAGAAGCAAACAAGCCACAGATGCCACACCCATAGCGATGGTTTGACGGTTTTCCAGGTTTGGCTCAAACAGATGCACCAGCATTGACCTCTGCCACTCAGACATGTCATACCTTGACGTGGAGAGGCATGTAGAAGTGAAACGTGACATGTTCTGTTCCTTTCCTTAAGCATATGCACGTGTGTTCACTACATCCTTGCCCGCAGACTGGGGTGCACACGTGATGATGGGCCAACCTTTGACCTGGTTCAACGGCAGGAGGATTGCACTTGCCACTCAGTGACCTCAAGTCAGACGTCCCAGGAAAGGTCAGCAGCCCCGTTAACAACACACACTGCCGAGTATCGCGTCTCTGCCGCCAGAGGCATGCCACGTTCGGCCGGAACATGGCTGGTGTTAACGTGAACAAAGCACGCCCTTGGACCGAAACAGCCTTTGAGTTGGAAGCATTGAGTTGCAGCAGGAGAACCACAACTTTCCGGGTCCATTTGCTTTGGCGGGCACATGTCGGGATAAATCTCGATGATGTAGTTTTGGTCCAGCATTTGCTTCGGCTGGCTTGGCTTGAAGGTGAAGGTAGCTCACAACAGGGTCGCTTACAGAAGATTTTCAGGCCAGGAGAAGTGTCGGATGGCATGAGGGAGCGACACTCCTCATGCAACCCTTCACATATTCGAATTCAAACAACCTCTCGAGAGCTACCTTGGTGCGAAGCCACGCGCTAAAGCAAATGCCGGACAAAACCTGCCAATGCGCCCAGCTAAGTGTGAAGGATATGAAGCGTCGTTGGCTGCAAGGTTAAGAGTTTTCGTCCAGCCAACCGTTGAGGGAGGTTAAAATATTTTTTTAGTGATTTGGGAGTGAGGGTTGGAGCAAGAAAATAGCAATCTGAAAATTAAGAGGAAACTGAAAAGCAAGAAAAAAGTGATGCACTTGCAACAGTTGACAAAAAAACAAGAACATAGTGATCAGATGGTCATCAAATAGTGATTTGGGCACCTCAATAGCGAGGATCCAAATAGTGATTATATGAGAGATCACTATTTTCTTGCATTTTTTAGCAGGCGACAACCCTCGAAACCCGCAAACCTGCAAATCACAACGGGAGATCACTATTTTCTTCTTTTTTTGGAATGGAAAATCATTATTTTCTTGCTATTTTTGGAGGCGACGACCCTCGAAACCCGGAACTGGAAATCTGCAAATCACAACGGGAGATTGCTATTTTCTTGCTTTTTTTGGAGGCGACGGTCGCCTGCGAAAAAAAGCAAGAAAATAGTGATCTCCCATTCAAAAAAAGCAAGAAAATAGCGATCTCCCGTTGTGATTTGCAGACTTCCAGTTCCGGGTTTCGAGGGTCGTTGCCTGCCAAGCAAAGCAAGAATAGTGATTTCCCAATCCAAAAAAGCAAGAAAATAGTGATCTCCCGTTGTGATTTGCAGATTTCCGGGTTTCGAGGGTCGTCGCCTCCAAAAAAAGCAAGAAAATGATGATTTGCCATTCCAAAAAAGCAAGAGAATAGTGATCTCCCGTTGTGATTTGCAGATTTGCGGGTTTTGAGGGTCGTCGCCTGGAAAAAAAAAAGAAAATAGTGATCTCCCACTCCAACAAAGCAAGAAAGTAGTGATCTCCTGTGATTTGCAGATTTCCTGGTTTCGAGGGTTTATCACAATTTTCTTGCTTTTTGTTTCACAATTTTCTTGCTATTTTCTTGCTATATCTGGTCTCTTGTTTGCTTCATTCTTGCTTTTTTGGTGCCCACTGTTTGCTCTAAAATCACTTGTTTCTTGCTTTTTTTTCTCACCCGAAACTTGGGATCACTATTTTCTTGCTCTGTTGCTTGCTCTACATCTCACAAAAAAAATAAAAACATTTTCCAATGGTTGGCTGATTTCGCAAGTCTTAACTGCAAGGCAAGGCATCGGCGGCACGCTGAAACTCGCCGACCGAGATGTTCTGAAAACCAAGTTCGTGCTCTCAAGGCAGCATGTCAGATAGCATCATGAGGAACTGTTGTGTTTCTTGACTTGAGAAATGCACGGAGTTGTTGGACCCAACCAGCTTGGCTCTGCCGAAAACGTTTTGGGAAGCTTCAGCTTTGGACTGTGGCCTGTGCATGTACCTTTTTGAGTCGAACGCCTCGCCTTGCAGTGCCGGTAGACACGAAGCTTCCCGGCCCTTCCGCTCTCAAGCCGGGCCCGCGTTGGCAGGCTTTGCTTAGCAGGTGCTTCCGGGGTTGTCTTCGCATCAGGGTAGCTTGTGGGAGACTACTTGCAATGAAATGTATTCAGGCTTGCAGGAAGGGTGTTAGCTAGCATCATAAGTAGCATCATGCTGCCTTGACTTGAGCAAAGCACGAGCTTGGCCTTGCCCAGAACGTCTTAGCAAGCTGCAGCTTCGGACTGCTCGGCTTGGCAGTGCTGCTGGACTGCGCATGCGCTCGCACCTTTGAGTCGAACGCCTCGCTTTGCAGCGCCGGTAGACCGGAAACTTCCCAGCCCTTCCGCTTTCAAGCGGGGTGCGCGTTGGCAGGCTTTGTCTAGCAGGTTCTTCCGCAGTTGGCTTCAGAGATGACGTGGAATGAGATATATGCAGGCTTGGAAGAGTGTTGCGTAGCATCATGAGGAGCATCAAGCTGGCTTGACTTGAACAAAGCACGAAGTTGTTGGAACCAACCTGCCTGGCTATGCCCAGAATGTCCTCGCAAGCAGCTTCAAACTGCTACTGCTGCTGCTGCTGCTACTGCTGCTGCTGCTGCTGCTGTGGCTGGTAGAGACAGTTCTGCTGGCCTGTGTATGTACTCGCACCTTTTACGTTGAACGCCTCGCCTTGCAGTGCCGGTAGACACGAAGCTTGCCGGCCCTTCCGCTTTTCAACCGGGCCCGCGTTGGCAGGCTTTGCTTAGCAGGTGCTTCCGGGTTGTCTTCGCATCAGGGTAGCTCGTGGGAGACTACTTGCAATGAAATATATTCAGGCTTGCAGGAGGAGTGTTCGATAGATTCCTTGACTTGAGCAAAGCGCGAGCTTGGCCTTGCCCAGAGCGTCTTGACAATTCAGCTTTGGACTGCTGCTGCGGCTGGCAGACAGCGCCGATGCGCACGCGCTCGCAGATTTCGAGGTGGACGCCGCGCTTGCAGCGCCTTCCGCTTTCTCGCGCGTTGGCAGGGTTGATCTAGCAGGTGCTTCCGCCGTATTGTTGCATAGGGTCATGAGGAACACCAAGCAGCAAAGCACGGAGTTGTTGGACCCAAGCAGCTTGCTGTGCCCAGAATGTTTTGGCAAGCTTCAGCGTCGGACTGCTGCTACGGCTGGCAGGCACAGTGCTGCTGGCCTGCGCATGTGCTCGCAGCTTTTGAGTCGGATGCCTCACCTTGTAAGGTTGGTAGGAGGCATTGTGAGGAGTGACGTGTTGCCTTGTCTTGAGCAAAGCACGGAGCCGTGAGACCCAACCAGCTTGGCTGTGCAAAGATTTCCTTGCTGTTGCGGCTGATAGACGCAGTACTGCTGGCCTACGCATGTGGTCACACCATCCCCACCCCCTCAATGACCGAGAAGGAGGGGGACGTCATAAAATGTGAGCCGCGCTTTTTGGAAAACATTCATTGACATTGTAGCTTGGCGGCTTTTGCGCACTGCCATCCGGCGACAATACCATGGGGCTGAGACAAGTTGGGACGCGTCAGCAGGTTACATGTGTTCAGGGGAGGGGTGCGGGGGGCCAAAATGTAAGATCTGGAAAAGGCCTCAATTTCCCAGTACGGACGCTTTTGAAGCGTTCGGCGCGCGGTGGGGTCAACTCAAGGATGGCTAGCATGTGGCTTAGTAGTCGCAGCAGGTTAGCATCCAGGTAAGCTGCAACTTGAAATGAGATTGCGCAGTCTCTGCTCGGCTGGTAGTGATTTGGAATGACTTGCCATCATCAAGTGGTGTTGAAGCCAACTGACCTGGCTGTGCCCAGAGCTTTGCGAGGTTCCGGCTGTGCGGGTTTGACGTGGAGCCTAGCCAAGCGGCTATCACGCACCTCAGAATCTCAGCTTGGTTTGCTATTCTAAGGCCACTTGCAATGAGGTTTGTGTGAGCTGTAGCGTTAGATGGCATGATGAAGGTCATGTTGCCTTGACTTGAGCAAAGCAGAGAGCGCTTGGACCCAACCGGTTTGGCTCTGCGCAGAGCTTCGTGGCGAGCAGCAGCTTGAGACTGATGCTACTGTGGTTGGCAGACCCAGTAGCTGGCCACACTGGCTTGCGCACGTGCTGGCACCTTGTGCGGTTCCGCGGGACAGACTCCGGGCACGTTCCATGCGAAGAACGCTGAATCGCACCGCTCCATCCACTTCCTGACCAGTTCTTGCCCAGACGCCACTTTGGTTGCACTGAGGACCTGTAGCTGGTAGAGCCTGGCCTGTACAGGGGGCAAGCCCAACCTTGACAAACCCTGCATGTTTCCTCAAAGGGGCCGCGGGTGTCGCTCTTATGGGCAACAAACCAATGGGAGTTTCCCTAGAATGCTTTGCAGACACCTTTGTACAAAAGGCATCGCTACCATTTTGGCTCCCCTTCAGAATGTCCCACTTTCCACCCGCAAATGTGCTTAGCGGATGGACGCGGCTGCACTGGAGGTGCGTTTCATACTGGTACGGGCATCTGAGGCAGCAGCGTCTCCCTCCATGCTGCTCTGTGAGGTCGAGCCCGTTTCTAAGTTGAAGACGCGTACGACCTTGTTCAAAGGGCCTGCTTGAGCAAAGCAGAGAGCGCTTGGACTCAACCGGGTTGGCTGTGTGCACGCCTTCGTGGCAAGTCTCAGCTTGAGACTGATGCTGCTGTGCTTGGCGGTGCTGCACCTGGTGCGATGGTTTTCCCAGCGCCAGCGCCAGCGCCCTAAGAGTATAGGTCAAAATTGAACCACCAGGGGACCGCAGGTTTTAGTCCATGTTTCCATTTTCCAGGGCTCCATTTTGGGTACCCATTTTTGACCCACAGCCACAAGAACCTTAGCATTTCGAGCATCGCTGGCCGAGTTGGCTCTTGGAGCCGGAGGGCGAACCCGACCCCCATGCAAGACCCCAATACTACCAACGCTGGCACAAGTGAGATTTACGTGAAGCAAGTGGGGACATCCCACAGAGACTTAGCCGTGATGTCGCTGACCAATTTGCTTGCCATAGGCTCATGAGGCTGCATGCCAGAGTGCTCCCTAAGTCAAGAGCACTTCTGAGCTGATCGTTCTAGTCGTGATATATCCGACACAACCGCGCCATTTACGGAACTGCTCTTTCAAATGGCCATCAACCTGCATTTGATCCTCTAAAGTTGGCAACCAAACGGAAAAAACAGTTAAGCCTTGGAGGTCCTTACATAAAGTGAGCGCCCAATCGCTTTGCTTCCTAACTTCGTTTCCGATTCAAACGAGACAACCAATAGCGAATTCCAACCTCGCCTTGAAGCATTCCAAATGTTTGGTTTCATGCAAGTTCCTGTGTACAAGTGCTGACAAGGCTTCCGATTAATTCGAAGACTCAGTCGTAGTCTAGCATTTGCTTCAGTGGCTGGCGTTGTTGCAAGGTAGCTTGGGCTCGGATTACGTCACCAGCCTTAGCAAGCCAAACACAGCGCAAACTCACGGGCCATCAAAAGGCACATCGCGTGGTTCGCCTCTTCTCCCGTCCATTCACCACCTAACACTCTTGCTAATGGAGGGGAAATCGGTGACACTGAATTATTAACCTCGTCACTTATCTCCCAGAGACGGAATGGACCACCTTATCCTATCTCTCTCGCATGTTCAAGGGTTAATTGTCCCTCGCTTTCATGTCATGCAAAGCCTTATACGCTCTGCATGCGGCACGCGCTTGTCATCATCCTTGCGCAGATGCAAACAACAACACCCTGCTTGGAGTGACTCCTGGCGAAAGCAAAGTGGAGAGACACAGAGCGTTTAGCCACATGAGGCGGCGAGGAAAACCGATTGCTTCACTCGCCCACGATGGACTGCCACCCATGACCACCTATAATCCACACATGGGTCTGTCCGCAAAGTCTGCAACTCTAAACTCCAAATATCAATGAACAATCCCCAGTTATATATGATCATCGTGGGTGTTGCAAAGTCACACTCCACACATTATTGATGCCGTTTGCTTGGCTTCGAAAGGCAGCCTTTCTTGTCCTTTTTCCTTAGAGCGGCCTGCGTTCGCAAACTAACATCCACTTCCTCAGCGCCAGAGACGCCACTTCTCCAGCGGCGACGGAGAAGCGGCGCTGAGCTGGTGCTTGCACTGGAAAACCCATCCAGCTGCCGCAATTCTTGCAGTTTTCACCAGAGTGGTTGCCTCGGCTGGACAGAAAACGCGCAGAAAAGCGAAAGCGAGCGAGTGAGTGAGGGAGTGAGGGAGTGAGGGAGTTTCGGAGCCTTCGCACGCTGGCTCGCCTTTAATGATTCTGGGCAACAGCTGAGCTAGAACTTGTTGCTCTCAACGAACACCCAGCTAGACGCTGATGAGGCATGATCAGTCGTCTCACTTCATGCACCGCGGTGATTACAAGAGCGCTGTGGTCACTTTTTGCTGAGAAGGGGATGTGTGCTTCCCACTACCCAACAAAGCGTGTTTTCCACCCAACAAGCACTCAGGTGCCCCTTAATTGGCGGTTTGGATTGGTGGTTTGGGGGTTTGAATTTGAACCCTTGTTCTTGTGGAGGGCAAACGCGAAGCCACCCCTTAACCACCAAACCACCACTTAGAGGGAAGCTGGAACACGGAAGTGCACAGTGACAGAGATCTGGTGGCTGAAGGCTACTTTTCTTCGATTTGGAGCCTCCGCGTTTGGACGGGTCCTTCTCAACACAGGGTCCTTAACTGCTACATTTGGGCCAGAAGCAAAAGACATCCCCAAATACCGGCTGTTTCCGAGGATCCAAATCCTAGTAAAGCGAACAATCGGTATTTTGGGGCGTATTTACTTTTCCGTCCCGAAACCACATGAATGTTTCTCAAATTTACTTCGCTTTGAGGCAAACCCGCGAATCTGGACCAGGCCCCCCTCCAGACTGGTCCCTTTGAGGTTCCCTGTTTGTTTCTGGGAGAGACTTTCAGCCATTGTTTTGGTAGCTCTCTCGGTTTTAGGGAGCTGACTTGGTCTCTGTTTTCTTAGACGGGAACTCATCTTTCGACGCACCCAGATGGGCGCCGTACACGCCCGGTACAGTTTCCCCATGCCGGGTTTCACATGTCTCTCACCATTGCCCTTTGGGCCCACCGCATCATTTTTGACCGTGGCTCCAGGGTACCAAGACTGGAATGGGGGGCTTTCATAGAAGCGTCGGGGGTCACCCGTAGCGTCGAGTCCGGAGTAGTGGAGTCAGAAGGGGATGGTCCCAGGGCATAGTGTATGCATTTTTATTCCCATTGTTCAGGTCATCGATTGGGATTTCGCGGATCGCTTCTTCGATCGCATATTCGGGGGGGCGGGGAGGGGGGGAGCGCACAGGTGATAGTATATGTCAACTCTTCATCGGGACCCTTCCCTTCTTTTTGGGTCTCACTCGGGCAGATGACAAGGTTTGGCTAACGCAGATGGATGACCGGGCCAAAGAGCTTGTTCCAATCAAGACAGCAATTGGTTTGCCAATTGGTTCATCAGGCAGCAAGCAACTTGCAGTGTTTGTCCGGGGCAAACCGTGTCCAGATTTGGGAATGCCCTTGCGCAAGCAAGGCACATCTACGGCGATCCTGGTCCAGGCTTGGCTCAAGCCGATGCACCAGTATTGGCCTTTGCCATCCAGACATACCCTGACATGCAGCGGTATGGATCCCATGTCGAAGTGAAACGAGACACGTTCTTTTCCTTTTCTTAACCATGTGCACAGGTGTTCAAAACATCGTTGCCCGCAGCCTGGGCTGCACTGATGTGCCCATTCACCTGGAACGGCCGAAGGAGTAACTCTGCCACTCAGTGACCTCAGCACCTTGCAGCCTTGAGATCTTGTGTCGGCAACCCGCCAGAGGCATTCACAATCGTCGAACTGCGCGGCTGGCAGCATCTCTCGGGTGAACCATATGGCAAGGGTTAAGAACACCAGCCGAAGATCGCGTCTTGGCCGCTAGAGGGTGTTGACTTGAGCAACGCCGTTGGCCATGCTCAGAATGTCGTAGGCTTGAGCCTTCGAACTGCTGCGGCTGGTAGACAGTGCTGGCCTGAGCATCTCACGCCTTCTGAGCTGGAAGCCATCAATTGCAGCAGGGCCGAAACTTTCCGGCCCGAGATGCTTTGGCGGACGCGTGTTGGCTTAGAATTGGACGCAGGTCTAGCAGCTGGCTCCGGGTCGCTTACGGGATGTTTTCAGGCCAGGACGAGCATGAGCTTCAGCGTGCTGACGCCTCGCCTTGTCACACGCCTCGCCTTAGCCGGGCGCGTTGGCAGGTTTTGTCAAAAGCATCCGCTTTTGCGGCTGGCTTCGCACCAAGATAGCTCGCAAGAGGTTGGAAGAGGAATATGTTCAGGCTTGCAGGAGGAGTGTCAGATAGCATTGTGAGGAAATGTTGTGTTTTCTTGACTGGAGAAATGCACGGAGTTGTTGGACCCAACCAGCTTGGCTGTGCCGAGAACATTTTGGCAAGCTTTAGCTTCGGACTGCTGCTGCGGCTTGTAGACACGGTGCTGCTGGCCTACCTTTGGACGCCTCGTCTTGCAGCGCTGGTCGAGCCGAAACTTGCCAGCCCTTACGCTTTCAAGCTGGGCGCACGTTGGCAGCTGTTTTCCAGCAGGTGCTTCCGGGGTTGCCTTCGCAAGAGACTACTTGCAATAAAAATTGTTCAAACTTGCAGGAGGAGTGTTTGCTAGCATCTTAAGTAGCGTCATGCTGCCTTGACTTGAGCTCAGCACGGAGTTGTTGGAACCAGCCTGCCTGGCTGTGCCCAGAACGTCTTGGCAAGCTTCAGCTTCGGACTGCTGCTGCGGCTGGAAGACACGGTGCTGCTGGATGTGCTCGCGCCTCTTGAGTTGGATGCCTCGCCTTGCAGCGCTGCTAGCGCCGAAGCTTCCCAGCCCTTACGCTTTTCAGCCGCGCGCGAGTTGGCAGGGTTTGTCTAGCAGTCTAGCAGGTTCTTCCGTGTTTGGCTTCAGGTCAGTGTTGCTTGCAATGGATGACGTGGAGCGAGAGATGTTTGGGCTTGCAGGAAGTGTGGAAGTGTTAGATAGCATCATGAGGAGATCACGCAGCAAAGCGCAAAGTTGTTGGACCCAAGCAGCTTGGCTGTGCCCAGAACGTTTTGGCAAGCTTCAGCTGCGGACTGCTGCCGCGGCTGGCAGACACATTGTTGCTGGCCTGAGCATGTTGCAGCGCAGGTAGAGCCGACACTTCCCAGCCTTGACGCTTTCAATGCGGGCGCACGTTGGCAGCCATTTTCCATCGGGTACTTCCGTGGTTGGCTTCGCATCAGGGTAGTTTGCAAGAGATCTCTTGGAATGCGGTATATTCGGGCTTGCAGGATGAGTGTTAGAGCATCATGCTGCCTTGACTTGAGCAAAGCACGGAGTTGTTGGACCCAAGCAGCTTGGCTGTGCCCAGAGCGTTTTGGCAAGCTTCAGCTTCGGAATGCTGCTGCTGCTGCTGCTGCTGCTGCTGCTGCTGCTGCTGCTGCTGCTGCTGCGGCTGGTAGACACAGTGCTGCTGGCCTGTGTGTGTGTGCTTGCACCTTTTGAGTTGGACACCTCGCCTTGCAGCGCCGGTAGAGCAGAAACTTCCCAGCCTTTACGCTTTCAAGCTGGGCGCACGTTGGCAGCTATTTTCCAGCAGGTGCTTCCGTGGTTGGCTTCGCATCAAGGTAGCTCGCAAGAGATCACTTGGAATGCGGTATATCCAGGCTTGCAGGTGGAGTGTTTGATAGCATCATAAGTAGCATTACGCTGCCTTGACTTGAGCTCAGCACGGAGTTGTTGGACCCAAGCAGCTTGGCTGTGCCCAGAACGTCTTGGCAAGCTGCAGCTCGGACTGCTGCTGCGGCTGGCAGACACAGTGTTGCTGGCCTATGTGCCTACACCCTTTGAGTTGACGCCTCGCCTTGCAAGGTCGGTAGGAGGCATTCCGAGCAGTGACGTGTTGACTTGTTTTGAGCAAAGCACGGAGCCGTCGGACCCAACCAGCTTGGCTGTGCTCAGATTTCCTTGGCAAGCTTCATGCTGTTGCGCCTTCTAGACACAGAAATGCTGGCCTACGCACGTGCTCACACCATCCCCACCCCTTAGTGACGGACCACCAAGCGCTTGTGCCAAACCTTGCCTTGCTCACGCATGCCTCAGCTTATGCGTGGCGTCGCTCCAAAGAGAGGCCGCAAAAGAACCGCCTTGTGACAGAAAACCCACCTGCCCTCCCTTGAGGTTGCCGCCCATGCAGGGCTTGGCAGCCTGCTCCAGGCATGCTGTTGCGAAAATGGGCTGAGACATGTTGGGGTCCGTCAGCAGGTGACACGTTTTCAGGGGAGCCGGGGGGGGGGGGGGGGTTGGGCGGGGCAAAATGTAAGATATGGATAAGGCCGTAACTTCCCAAGCCTTTTGAAGCAATCGGCGTTTGAAGCAATGAGCGTGTGTTAGGGTCAACTCAATGACGGCTGGTCTAGCATCTGGCCTAGTCGCAGCAGGTTGCGTTCTGGGTAAGCTGCAACTTGAAATGAGATTGCGCAGTCGCTGCTTGGCTGGTAGTGATTTGGAATGACTTGCCATCAGTAACTGCTGTTGAAGCCAGCTGACCTGGCTGTGCCCAGAGCTTTGTCAGGTTTTGGCCATGCGAGTTTCACGCTATGCTTTGTGGAGCCTGCGTCTCAAGACTGAGACTATCCTCAGCACTCGCGCGTTTGCTCTTTTCTTAAGGCCACTTGCAGTGAGGTTTGGTTTGGCAGCTAGGAGTAGTAGCGTTAGATGGCATCATGAGTGAGCATCACGTGGCTTTGACTTGAGCAAAGCACAGAGCGCTTGGACCCAACCGGAACTTTGTGGCAAGTTGCAGCTCGAGACTGATGCTGCTGCGGTTGGCAGACGCAGTGCTCCTGGCTTGCGCACGTGCGCGGGCCTTTTGCGTTTGCTGCCCTTCCCAGCCCCCGCTATAAAAACCTCCTGAACATTTTGAGCGTCGCTTGCCGAGTTGACTCTTGGAGCCGGATGAGTCTCGCACTCTGCTTGGACGTGAGCATCGTTTCTCTCAGGCCGACATAGTCAGTGCGGGAGCCCGCGTTGGCTGACGCCTTTGAGAAATACGGCTCGGGCGTGTTCCATACGTCCGAGAATGCTGAATCGCGCCGCTAGATCCGCCGCCTGACCTGTTACCCAAGTCTTATCAACTGCCTCTTTGATGGTTGCACCGAGAGCCTGTAGCTGGTAGAGCCTGGGGCCTGTACACGGCGCAAGCGCGTGTTTCCTCAAAGGGGCCGCGTGGATGTCGCTTTCAAGGGCAACAAGCCAGAAGAATTTCCCTAGAACGACCCTTGCACCATGCTTCTGCATAGCTCCTCCTTCAGAACGTTTCAGGCATCGCTACCGGTGCACATCCTCCTTTTGACTCCCCCTGACAATGCCAAATGTGGCAAGTGCAAGCCGCGGGAATCGCGGGACATGTACTAAGGGCAGTTGGCGCAACGTCTCCCATGCTGCTCTCCAGGCTGCAGCCGCGATTTGCTGGTTTGTGTGGGCGAAGGTCGAGACGTATGCAAGGCCCCAATACTACCAACGCTGCCACAAATGAGATTTACATGAAGCAGATGTGGACATGTCACAGAGACTTAGCCGTGCCGCGGAATCTGCTTGCCATAGGCTCATGAGGCTGTATGCCAGAGTGCTCCCCAAGACCAGAGCACTTCTGTGCTGATAGCTATAGTTAACACATTTCCGACGCAACCACACCATTTGTGGGACTGCTCTTTCAAACGGCCATCAACCTGCAATATCTGATCCCTTCTAAAGTTGGCATCCAAACGGAGTAAGTTAACTCTTGGGGGTCCTGGGTAAAGTGAGGGCCCAATCGCTTTGCGTCCCAATTTCGTGTCTGATTCAAAAGCTAGACAACCAATAGGGAATTCCAAGCTCGCATTGAAGCATTCCAAATGTTAGGTTTCATGACATGCAATTTTCTTTGTCAGTGGAAGTGCTAACAAGGCTTCCGATTTAAATTCGAAGACACAGCCGTGGTCTACCATTTGCTTCAGTGGCCGGCGTTGCTTTTCTTTTGCACTCGCGCGTTTACTCTTTTTCTAAGGCGCAGCTTGCACTTGCACTGAGGTTTGTTTTGGCTGCTAGGAGCATCAAGCACCTTCTGAACATTTTGAGCATCGCTTGCCGAATTGGCTCTTGGAGTTCAAGGTCGGGACGCCAATGCAAGGCCCTTGCAAAACTCTGGCACACATGAGATTTAATTCGAACACGCAGTCGTGGGCTAGCATTTGCTTCAGTGCCCCGCGTTGTTGCGTCAAGGTAGCTTCGAATGGGATATGTTCAAGCTTGCAGGAGGAGGGTCAGACTACATCACCAGCCTTAGCTAGCGCCCAAAGACCGTGCAAACTCACGGGCCGTCAACAGGCACATCGCGCAGTTTGAAGCCCACCAGTTCAATCGGTTGTCCTCGCCGTGCGTTCGCCAGGAGTCACTCCAAGCGGGGGGTTGTTTGCATCTGCGCAAGGATGTTGACAAGTGCGAGCCGCACGCAGAGCGTACCCATATATTCTAAGGCTCATGATATGAAAGCGAGGGACAATGAACCCTTGAAGTTTCGAGAGAGATAGGATATGAGGTGGTCCATTCCGTCTCTGGGATTCCCGTCCATTAGCAAAGATTGTTAGGTGAATGGACGGGAGAAGAGGCGAGGGCTGGCGTTGTTGCAAGGTAGCTTGGGCTCGGATTACGTCACCAGCCTTAGCAAGCCAAACACAGCGCAAACTCACGGGCCATCAAAAGGCACATCGCGTGGTTCGCCTCTTCTCCCGTCCATTCACCACCTAACAATCTTGCTAATGGAGGGGAAATCGGTGACACTGAATTATTAACCTCGTCACTTATCTCCCAGAGACGGAATGGACCACCTTATCCTATCTCTCTCGCATGTTCAAGGGTTAATTGTCCCTCGCTTTCATGTCATGCAAAGCCTTATACGCTCTGCATGCGGCACGCGCTTGTCATCATCCTTGCGCAGATGCAAACAACAACACCCTGCTTGGAGTGACTCCTGGCGAAAGCAAAGTGGAGAGACACAGAGCGTTTAGCCACATGAGGCGGCGAGGAAAACCGATTGCTTCACTCGCCCACGATGGACTGCCACCCATGACCACCTATAATCAGAGATGGGTCTGTCCGCAAAGTGTGCAACTCTAAACTCCAAATATCAATGAACAAGCCCCAGTTTGATATGAGCATGGTGGGTGTTGCAAAGTCACACTCCACACATTGATGCCGTTTGCTTGGCTTCGAAAGGCAGCCTTTCTTGTCCTTGTTCCTTAGAGCGCCTGCGTGCGCAAGCTGACAGCTTGCGTGCGCAAGCTGACAGCCGCTACCTCGACGCCAGAGACGCCGCTTCTCCCGGAGAAGCGGCACCGGAGTTGGAGGCGAGCTCGTGCTTGCCCTGGAAAATCCATCCAGCAGCCGCAATATTCTTGCAGTTTGCACCAGATTGTTTCCCTCGGCTGGACAGAGAACGCGCAGAAAAGCGAAAGCGAGCGAGCGAGTGAGGGAGAGAGTGAGGGAGTGAGGGAGTGAGGGAGTTTTGGAGCTTTCGTATGCTGGCTCGCCTTTGATGATTGTGGGCAACAGCTGAGCCAAGAACTTGTTGCTCTCAACGAACACCCAGGTAGACGCTGATGAGGCATGATCAGTCGTCTCACTTTATGCACTGCGGTGATTACAAGAGCGCTGTGATCACTTTTTGCTGAGAAAGGGATGTGCGCTTCCCACTACCCAACTAAGCGTGTTTTCCACCCAACAACAAACACTCAGGTGCCCCTTAATTGGCGGTTTGGATTGATGGTTTGTGGATTTGAATTTGAACCCCTTGTTCTTGTGGAGGGCAAATGCGAAGCCACCCCTTCACCACCAAACCACCACTTAGAGGGAAAGTGCACAGTGACAGAGCCCTGGTGCTTGAAGGCTACTTTCCTCTTCGAAATGGAGCCTCCGCGTTTGGACGGGTGCTTCTCAACACAGGGTCCTTAAAGGCTACATTTGGGCCAGAAGAAAAAGACACCCCCAAATACCGAGTATCCAAATCCTTGTACAGGGAATAACCGGTTTTTGGACGTATTTTCCGGGTTTGAGATTTTCCGGGGGCCTGACCACCTTCCCGAAACCGCATGAATGTTTCTCGAATGTACTTCCCTTTGAGAAAAAACAAACCGTGAATCTGAAATATGTCCCTTGCCAGACGGTCCCTTTTTTCGGTTCCGTAATTGTTTCTGGGAGAGACTTTCAGCCATTGTCTTGGTAGGTCTCTCGTTTTTAGGGAGCAAACCGCATAATTTGGAGAGACTTTTAACTGTTGTCCTTTGGGCCAACATAATTTCACCGTGGCTCCAAGGTACCAAGACAGTAATGAGGGGCTTTCATCGAATCGAGGGTCACCAGCGTCGACCCCGGAGTGGTGGCATTAAGGGGATGTCCCAAAAAGGGCGAAACTGGATCCCCGAATGAATTCGCCAAGGGAGTGTTGCATTGGATTCCCATTGTTCAGGTCATCGACTGGGATTTAGGACGCTTCTTGGATCGCGTATTCGGGGGGGGGGCGGGGGGCGGGGAAGGGTCCAAGCCACAGCGCACGGGTGACAGTATATACTTCCTCGGCCAGTTCCCATGAGGGATCATTCGGAACCCTTCCGGACCCTTCCCTTCTTTTTGGGTCTCACCTGGGCAGATGGCAAGGTTTTGCAAACGCAGATGAACTGAGGCCAAAGAGCTTGTGTGTTCCAATCAAGACATTCATTTGTTTGCCCATTGGTTCATTTAGGCAGGCAACTTCGCGCAACTTGCAGTGTTTGTCCGGGGCAAACCGTCAGTCGGGGAAGTCGTTGGATCATGGCCAGGGGGTTTCAGGATATGGCTAAACGGTCGCTGCTGACTGGCTCCTGGAAGATGATGAACTTCTCTGGTGGCGTTCATGGCAACGTGGACAGGGTTGTACTCTTTGAAGGGTTTCTCGAACAAAAGTCCAGATTTGGGCATTCCCTTGAGCAAGCAAGGCGCAAGGCACAGCAACAGCGATCCTGGTCCAGGCTTGGCTCAAGCCGATGCACCAGTATTGGCCTTTGCCATCCAGACATACCCTGACATGCAGCGGTATGGATCCCATGTCGAAGTGAAACGAGACACGTTCTTTTCCTTTTCTTAACCATGTGCACAGGTGTTCCAAACATCGTTGCCCGCAGCCTGGGCTGCACTGATGTGCCCATTCACCTGGAACGGCCGAAGGAGTAACTCTGCCACTCAGTGACCTCAGCACCTTGCAGCCTTGAGATCTTGTGTCGGCAACCCGCCAGAGGCATTCACAATCGTCGAACTGCGCGGCTGGCAGCATCTCTCGGGTGAACCATATGGCAAGGGTTAAGAACACCAGCCGAAGATCGCGTCTTGGCCGCTAGAGGGTGTTGACTTGAGCAACGCCGTTGGCCATGCTCAGAATGTCGTAGGCTTGAGCCTTCGAACTGCGGCTGGTAGACAGTGCTGGCCTGAGCATCTCACGCCTTCTGAGCTGGAAGCCATCAATTGCAGCAGGGCCGAAACTTTCCGGCCCGAGATGCTTTGGCGGACGCGTGTTGGCTTAGAATTGGACGCAGGTCTAGCAGCTGGCTCCGGGTCGCTTACGGGATGTTTTCAGGCCAGGACGAGCGTGAGCTTCAGCGTGCTGACGCCTCGCCTTGTCACACGCCTCGCCTTGGCCGGGCGCGTTGGCAGGTTTTGTCAAAAGCATCCGCTTTTGCGGCTGGCTTCGCACCAAGATAGCTCGCAAGAGGTTGCTTGAAGAGCAATATGTTCAGGCTTGCAGGAGGAGTGTCAGATAGCATTATGAGGAAATGTTGTGTTTTCTTGACTGGAGAAATGCACGGAGTTGTTGGACCCAACCAGCTTGGCTGTGCTGAGAACGTTTTGGCAAGCTTTAGCTTCGGACTGCGGCTGCGGGCTTGTAAACATGGTCTGGCCTGCGCATGTGCCCTTGGACGCCTTGTCTTTGTTCCCGGGAGTTTTCGTGTGCCTTGGAGTGTGACCCTCCCGTCAAGATGGAACCCACCGGGTCTGTGAAGGGAAACATCGTTTTGCGCCCCGAAATCCGAAACGTCGGGTACGTTGGACAGGAGGGTCGGCGTTCATCGGCAGCTCGGGTCAAACGTGGCAAGGCCGACGGCTACGTTCATTTCGATGTGCGGATGGAGGAGTCAGGCGGGGGCGCGCTCCCGGCCACGGGGTTTGGATTGACTCACGAGCCTTGGGCTGCTATGGGGCAACGGATCTTTAGACTTTAGCTCTTTGGTTGAAATCAATGGTTTTTTCCCACTAAATCCCCCAAAAGGTGGTCAACTTTTTGCAGGGGGGTCTACAGCAACCAAGACACGGGCCAAGTTCTGGAGGAGCACGAGCAAAAATGTTGTGGCGAGATCGACGCGGAGAATCGTCGACAAAGGATCCTTGCTCTTTGGGGGAATGGACCACCGGGTTTCAGTCTGCGGTCAAACAGTAGAACCCTGGATCCTTTGATTTCCTGGACATGGGGTTGTCATCGAGCTCCGCCGACCACCTCCTGGTTGATTTCCTTGCTTCCCCTCTCAGAATTTGTGGGGGGCCCACTGCGCTCACTGCACTCGCTGGACGAAAATCTATTTCGCGCCAGGGATCCAGACACCCCCGGAATTCCGCCCGGTTCGAAGTCCACCGCCCGGTGCGAAGTGATGCCCATTTGCAGACATATGGCATGCGTCCGCTTTGCAGACACCTTCAGAAGGGGCCGTTTTGGACGGGTTTTGACGAAGGCATCCCGGGCTCGGAAAGCGGCGGCTTTTCGCAGTCCTTTTTTTTTAACACAAAAAAAAACACAAAAACACATAAATTCTTTTTTCCAACCCTTTTGGGGTTTGTTCTGTTTTTGTTCTCCTTTTTTTTCCCTTTGGGGTTGCTCCGTTCCTGTTTGTTGCGCCTTCAGACCCGCTGTTTGGTCCCAGCTTTTTCTCACTGCCAAGAAGGCATCTGGGCAACAACAACTAGGTCCCCCAGTAATGACCTTTCTCACCCTTTTTCGGGGGAGGGTTCCCCTACTAAAATAGACTACTGAAAAAAGTCGGGTACCCTTATTCTAACCTCTCTGGACCTGGACAAATGATCAATTATTAAATGGGATTATTTGTTATCCCAACTCCAAAAACCGAAGGAACCACTTGCCCCAAACGCCGCCGCCGTCTCGCCGCCTCGGCGCCTCGCCGCCTCGGCGCCTCGCCGTCTCGGCTCCGCAGGCCGCGTTGTGTCGCCGGAGCATTGGATCGTGGCCTTCACCCACCGGAAGGCCAAGCCCAGGCGGGGGGGGTGGTTGGTGGTCGGCGGTCGCGGGTGGTTGGTAAGTTTGGTTCAGGGCAAAAGGCCTGGAGCATAGGTACTCAAGGGAACCAGCCTTGGAACACCAAAAGGAGAAGCAAATAAAACACAGAAAAACGGGGAAAAGGCGGGGATCGGTATTTTTTTTAGTTGGTATCCCTTTTTGTGCGGGCGGTAAAGGACACCAAAAGGAAGGCAGCTGCGAGAATTTGTTTGAGGCCCAAGCTGGAAAAGACACACCCAACAGTGTGCGTGCCTTTCAGACACGAACGGCTCCGGCGATTTTTTGGAGGGACACCTATCTCGGGACTGCTATTGAAGGGACACCCATCAAACGGCCTTTTGCCGACTCCGCCGAGCGACGAATTCTTTTCACTATAACTGCCAACTTCATTGGTGTGATTAACTCTATTAAAAAAAGGGTTATAATGTAGGTTACAACAACGTATTTTGTTTTTATTTGTAAATAAGACACAATTCAGGACTTTTGAAGGGACGCCAAGGGTTGCCGACTCTGACCATGGAGGCCAGGAGGCTCCGGTGGAGATGTTCCTTCCGGTTTTCCTGTAAGCACATCTGAAGAGGGTGCTCAACACCTTGCTGCGAGGGGGGACAGTGGGAATGAACCCGGGCTTGGGTCCCCTTAAAGGAAACCACCAGTTGGATGGTTTATAAGAGTCGTTGCATTTCTCGTTCCCTGCCTATCGCACCAGCAACAATTCGAAGAGGTAGGAAGTGACATTCTCGCTTTTGGACAAGGTGGTGATGGTGGTGGGCTTGGTTCGGGCAAGCGCGGGGTTCTTGAAATGGGACGTTTCTCAAAATGGCGGACCCCTTTTTGATACTTAAAGGGAAACCCAACGGAAACACACCGATCTTTCGGGACTTTTTTAAGACCCCGCAACAGGTCCTTTTGTCTCTGAAGGTTTGCCACCAGAAGAAAAAGGTTTGCATTCGCTACTAGACGAGATTGGCTACCTCATTTTTCGACAGATTGTGGGCTTCCCCTATGTTAGCACACTCACACATGGCTTCTCACAAAGGACTACCATGTATATACCGTGGATGGACGAAATCCTTCACCACCTAAGAACCCGTGGAATGATTTGATTCCCCTGTACATACCAACAAACCTTGTTTTCCAAGTGGTGTGACATGGATTTTGTCCATTCACAGTATGTCCAAACCGTCCAATCGTTCTTGTTGGCTTCTCACAAAGGACTGCCATGTAGCACCATGTATATATCTCCAACAGAAATATATTCAATCTTTTTATATCTCCAAAAGAAATGGATTCAACCTTTTTTCTGCCACTAGGACATGCAGGTCACATGAGGCGGTGCCAGGTATACCACCGGCCTCCTGTCCATGCACATCATCCCGGAAGAGAAGGTGCCGGAGGTGCCTTGAAATAAATTCGGATGGAGGGCGGTCTCTGAAAAACAGAAGTCTACTTAGGTGGTTTGCGACCTTGGTTATATCCCTACTTGACTGCTATTGGGTTGGATCTTTAGACTTTAGCTTTTTGGGAAATAAGCTGGGTTTTCCACTACACCCCCCAAAAAGTGACACTTTCTGCAGGCGGGTCAACAGCAACCAAGCTTAGGTGGTTTGCGACCCTGGTTATATCCCACGCGGACACTTAGGGGTAAATTGCCTGAGGAAGCACAGGGGATTTCAACTAGGATATGGAAAGAGCGCGCTCAAATGTTTGGACTAGAAGGTGAGACAGAACTCAGACCCCATTCCTGGCTCTTATTTTTGTGTATTTGTAGACTGACATCTCTCGGGAGCCCACGAAATCGCAACAAGTCCAGCTTCTTGACGGGGAGGCATCACCGAGCCTTGCGGCGTGTCTGACTCGTCCAATACTGTGGATGGACAAAATCCTGCACCACCTAAAACCCCTGGAATGAATACAATTGTTTCCCATCTATGTCATCTATGCCTAAGGTGCAGACAAAATGTTTGGGAAACTTTACAGGTACTTGAGGAGCAGTTCAAAGGCTACCGGCTCCATTTGAAACCGCTTTACTGCTTTGCGGAGTGCTTAGACTCATTGTGTCCTTTGAAGCAGTCCTACCCTTTCATATTTGTCAGCGTGGGTATGCTGTGAGACTACTGGCGATATGTCCTGCACCGGTTTATATACTCTACGTCCTTCATTTTGCGGGTTGAAGCATGAAAACAAGACACGGAGAGCAAAAGAGAGCGGTGCGTTCAGACAAGTCTGATGACAGCCATCTAGAAGAGAATCACACACTTCCTGGTAAGTCGAAAAAATAACGGATTACTTTCATCACCCCCTCATCTAGGTACTGAATTGATGAAAGCTAGACAGACAGATGGCAACTACGGGGATGATCGTACTATCCGCTCTATCCTAACCGGAAGTCCGTTGCGGGCCCGGCGCTTCCCAGCTGGATCGCCCCTTTCTCACCCAGATCCTGAATCCTTTCCTGTTGCAAGGGGAACAAGACCAGCTTCCGCGCTGGGCGATCTCCGGTACGGCCCTGGGATTAGGGAAGCCCGATCCAACGCATTTTGACCGGCCCGCTCTGAGCCCAGAATCGGTTTCCCAATATCCCAAGAGCCACCTTGAAAGGCCCGAGTCCTGTTGAATGCCACGCTTCCGCTTGGCTTCTGTTGAAAACCCTCCCAAGAGTCACATTTGTGAAATCGTTTGGATTGCCTACACTTCCAAGAGTTCTTCCGGAATCAAATGCAATGAAGTGTGTTCCTTCGAACAGAAGGCTTTTCTTGAAGCACACCAAACAAAGAAAAGGCATCAAACATCAAAAGGGTTTCCCTTTACGCCAAAAGGGCTCTTATTCAAAGACAACCGTTTCTTTCTTGTAAACACACCACGAGGGTTCCAAAAAACCGGCTCCATTTTGTTCAAGGAGACCCAAAGCTCCCAAAGCCCCCGCCATCACTCTTTGAGTCAATGGGGAACCCGTCAAGGTGGGCACGTGTGACCCCGCCAAGACTGGGTTACTCAGTTAAGCACTGCTGGGGTATCTCAGTAACTAGCCCTTTTTGTTGTAGAGAAGTGGATTCCATTTCAACCACAGCCTGGGGTGCTTCAGCGTTTCCGGTTGAACTGCGCCGATCCAAAATCCGAGGGCTACCAGGCCTTGCCGCAGGAGGTGGACCCTTTGGGACGAGGCTGAAAGACATATTTGGATCTGGGGTGTGGTGTCTGAAATCGGATTCTTTTTGGTTTTCCCATTTTCTCGGTTTCCTTAAGTTTCCTTGGGTTTCCTTTGGTTTTGTTTGGTTTCCTTTGGTTTCCTTTGGTTTTGTTTGGTTTCCTTTGGTTTTGTTTGGTTTCCTTTGGTTGCCTTTAGTTTCCTTTGGTTTCCTTTAGTTTCCTTTGGTTTCCTTGGGTTTCCTTGGGTTTCCTTTGGTTTTGTTTGGTTTCCTATGGTTTCCTTTGGTTTCCTTTTGTTTCCTTGGGTTTCCTTTGGTTTTGTTTGGCTTCCTTTGTTTTTTTTGGCTTCCTTTGGTTTCCTTTGGTTTCCTTTGGTTTCGTTTGCTTTCGTTTAGCCTCCTTTGGTTTTGTTTGGCTTCCCATATTCTTGGTTTCCTCGCGCTTCCTGGAGTTTCTTTGGCCAGCTTTTTGTCTCCAGCTGGCACCGGACGTTTTTGACGGGTTGGTTCCCTCTGGTTCCAAAGCGGCCGCGAAGCGCTCCGGTGGTCCCCTGAGTCGGCGCTTTCCTTCGTGGTTTCGGTCCCGGGTCGAAGGCACGCGCGGCTGCGGGAAATGGACACCGGGTTCCGTGAGCCAATCCCCCCAGAAGTGAAATTGGGGACATGAACCTCTGGTTTTAGGGACTCCCCACTTTCTGTGAGCGGAGGGAATTCTCGTGACAAAGTGGTCACGGGAATCAACCACTTTGGTAGTGCAGATTTCGGGGGGCACTCTGGGAGCAATTCCGGATCTGCAAATCGTCCACCAATTTCCATGCCTTTTGTGTTTTCGGGGCCGTTCGACAATGGGATTGTGGAATTTTTAAGCCAAGTTTCCTCATGGAAGAATCATGATTTGAATTATTAGGGTGTGTCTTGTTTTTTGAGGGTACTCTTTTTGTTGGAACACCAAAGGAAACCATAGTTTCGGGGGAGAGAGTCCCTAAGAGACACTTGTTTAAATTATTTGTGTTGCAACCCTTAGATGAGGCCGATATCCTCGGCTTGAGGTTTAGGTGTCCGCGGCTGGGATGGGACGCCGCCCAAAAAACAGGGCGAAGTATCACAGTTGATTTCTTTCTCTCGCAACATCTCCATGTGGCCATGTGGGTGGTTACACCATATGGCTCCTTCTCTTCTTTTAGGGTAATTACCCTTTTTGGGTGGTTAAGGGAATCCACAAGTGACACACCCATGTTGGCGTCCTGATTTATATGAGACAAGATCCTGGCAGTTTTGGTTGTGTTTTGGTAGAGCCAACCCCGTGCAAAGGGATTCAGACCCCAAACCTGAAACTGGTAGCCTCCAAAGAGGCAGACTCAGGTGCAGCAGCTTTGGAGTTAGATCCACATGTTCAAAGCTTAGCCCACCAGAACCCACAATTTGCTGGTTTTAGCGAGGGTTCGTCGGTCTGGAACCCAGTGTGCCGGCACAGAAATGGACACTTCCCACAACTCTGCTATGGAAAGTGGTGGTTTTTGTAAAGGTACCCTTTCAACGGTGGGGTTTAACGGGAACCGAAAACAAACGCCACCCCAAAATAGGCCCCAACAGTGATCATGGTTATAACCCACTGAACGGGGATTTGCAACCACGGCTTTGGTTGGTTCCTTGCCCATGGTTACTATCCACTTACCTGACAAATCCTGCCCCTTCAAGCAAGGGAGGTTCAGCTTCCCTCTACTGTAAATTTCTTCAGCTTCCCTTCAGCATGGGGTGCCCGTAATGCCGACCCCTGATTAACCCCCCCCCCCCCGCACATGTGATTAAGGGGGGTCCCTGTTTAGTGGTTTCCAACCTCCTTTCTTCCGGAAGGACCGGGACCCCTGATATATCCGGGGGTTTGTGAATCAGGGGCCAACAGTATTTCCCCCCCCCCCCCCTGAAGGGCACCCCCCAACCACCCCTTCCTTTCGGCCAAACACACCCCCTTGAAAAAATTGAGATAAACCATGTTACAGCCTGTTTTAGGGGGCGTGTTTGGGCTGGTGGTGTGTTTGGGGGGTCCAAACGGAAAGTTTCTATGATATCTTTGACACATCTTGTATTTTTCCGAGCTTGGACTTTTTTAGCCGGGCGTGTCGATCTTTGTTTCTCGGCAATCCAAGGAGACCTCCTCTTCTCGGGAAAAAAGGCCTAATTACTAATCCCCGCTTCTTTCGCGCGCGTTTTCGCTTTTGCCACGTTCGCCAAAAGCGAAAGCGCAGGGCCCCGGGAGTACTTGGAGTTCGAGCTTCTGCTGCGCGCGGAAGCCCCGGAGCTTCACATCACCGCAGGCGCTTCGCGCTTTGTGGGTCGGAGCGAGGGGCACTTCCAACCCCGCAACGAAATGGGTGGCTCGTGGATGTTAGAGTTGCTACCCGTCCTTTTTCGTGGGTGTTCAAGGGAAACAAAGGAACGCCACCATTATTGGGGGTCCCCCAAAGAAGAGAGACCTTTATTTCTCCAAGTTCAAACACCGCCCTGTTTGGGCCAGTAGTGAGTTTTGAGCGCGTTCAGTTTGAGTGGTCTCCTGGACATGCCCAAGAATATCTTCCACCCTCGCGGCCTTCTGAATGTTCGAGTTGCACGCTCAGCTCAATTTGAGTTGTTGCATTTGTTTGGGGTGGCTGAAAAGGAAGCCAAAGGGAAACCGACGATTTTTTGGTTGAAATACCATACCTGGGGGTTCTCTTTGCAGGGACCCCCACAATGGATGTCGGTCTTCCTATTGGCTTCCTTTACCTCGAAAAGCGGGGTGCCGACTCCAAAGAAACGCCCCGAAAACGAGGGATCGAACAACCAAAAGCAACCAACCCAAAGGACCTTGGGGGCCAATGGACTTGTTTCCTCACCGCTTATTCAACCGCTTTTTGTGGGTTCAAAAAGAGGGAGCAAGAAAAACGGCCCTGCCCAAGAGAACTTGGGGTTCACCTTTTTCACCCGCCTCTCGCCAAACCTTTTTCCGGTTTGGCGGGTGATTTTCTTGCGCACCACGGGGCTCGGACCTCGGCTCGCTCGGCTCGGCAGGCCCGGTGCGGGAGAACCCCTCCACGGGGCACCGGGAGTCCATGCGGATCGACCTGGGCAGGAGATTGCCATCGCCTTCGAGCGGCCCGTGGCCGGTTTTCCGGCGGGCCTCGTTTTTTTCCCCCCCCCTTTTTTGTCTTCTTTTTTTTTTCTCCCGGCGCGTTTTTTTTTTTGTTGGGTGTGGCGAGCTTCCTGTTTTTTGTTGGGGGGTACCTGGAGTTTTTGGCTTGTTTTCCGGTGGGTGTGGCGAGTTGTTGGTCTCTTTTTTTGGGGGTACCTCGAGTTTTCTTGCTGACCCCTTGTTACAAAATGGTGGGTCATGAGTCATGACCCACAATCAAGGGGTGTCGGGATCCCATTTTTTCAGGGTCGTGGAGGTACCCAACTTGGATGGTAAAGGGACACCCAGAAGCAACAAAACCCTTGCGGCATTTTGGGGTGCACGGGCACCAAACAACGACACACCCCAGTTGGGTTGCGGTGCCTCTTTTTTCTCACAACTTTTCGTTTGGCCTTGGGGGAGCTCCCTTTTTTCCTTTTCCCTTTTCGGCGGTTGAGAAAAGCATTCGCCTCTTGTGAGTGTCCCCTAGAGGTAAATACGATTCTCGGGGACCCGTTTCGGGAAGGGTTGGGGCTTGGGCTTGTTTCCGGTCCCTTGGGTTTGCTTCCCATGTCCTCTCTTGGGAACAAGTGGTTTTGACAGGGCATATGCGAGTTTTCAAACAACCTTGTCCCCCTGACATGTTGAAGCGCACAAAGAACCATCGGTTTTCCGCAATACCCATGTGTCCAAAGAAGA
Source organism: Effrenium voratum (assembly GCA_963377175.1). Taxonomy (NCBI): domain Eukaryota; class Dinophyceae; order Suessiales; family Symbiodiniaceae; genus Effrenium; species Effrenium voratum. Next base: position 381,643 of record CAUJNA010003513.1, on the reverse strand, counting down.
AAAACAAGGCAGAAAAAGGGTGTCCGCAAAGAAGAGGTGTTCAGAAAAACACACACCTTCACACGCGACGAAGGAGCCTTTCAAGCAAGAAACATGGGTGGGCTACCACAAAATACGTGTGCAAACGAGAAACACGTGGGCATGTCCCAAAGATATTCGTTCCGCACAGGTTTAAACATTAGACAGCACATGGGTGTGTCTCACAATATGGATGTGCCCGGAAACTGGCAACGGGTTTCGTACTTCCCTTTGACATCATGCAAGAAGGGGTTCCCGCTTTCAGTTGACACTCCCCAGTGACACATATCCCCAACGGCTTACTTGGGTTTGTCTCAAAATATGATTTGGACCCCCCCCCAAAAAAAAAACATGTTTCCTTTTGGCTTCCCTGTTCAACAACCAGGTACCCTCGAAAAAGACGCCTAGCCGTGACCCTTGCCCTTTCAAAACTTTGCACCGCCAAGTATGCTTGGATCAACCTTCAAGTATGGCCCAGGGCTGGGGACAGCCCCCTTTTGTCATGAACATGCACTCGGGTCTGGGTAAAGGGTGGACATAAACAAGTGATGCCTCAGCCGGGAACACCGGTGACCCCGGTCCTTTGGGCTGTCAGCCGGCGTGTGGCTTGTTTTGGGGGTTGGAGCCACTTTGCAGTTTCTCAAGGGAAACCAGCAGGAAACCCCGCCCGCCATTTGAGCGGGTCCAAGCTCAAAGACACACCCAGGACACCACAGCCACCCCAAGCTTAACAAAGACACACAGAGGACAGGACAAAATGACAAAACTCACCCCAGGCATTTGAGTGGGTACCTACTAAGAGACAGATCCAGGAGTGTTCGCCAGATCTTCAAGGACAACTTCGAGATCCAGGGCAAGAAGTTGATGCGGAGCCGATGGCCGCCTGGCCCAAAAATGTCCCCCCTGAACGCCTGAACGTCTGAAGCAGGGCGAGGGTCGCTGGCACGTGCTGGGCGCTTTTCGCCACGCTTCGGCAAAAAAAAAGCACATCTCTCCCTTGCTTCTTTCTTCCGGGGCCAAGTCCGCCAAGAAACGCTAACCAAAAAGTTGGTGGCTTTGCTTCCAAAATTCCGCGGCCGCTTGGTCCGGGGTTCCCTTCAAGCACCAAAACAAATCAGGGCGCCTTCTCTGAAATCGCATGGATTTTCTGGGTTCCCTTCAAAAGACCAAAAACAACAGGGCGCAATGATTCGAACTTTGTTTTTGTTTCTCATGGATGTTTTTCCCCCGGGTCACAGAGCCAGGGAACGCCACGATGCGAACTTCTCGTTTTTCTTCCACCCAGACGCTCCCAATTGATTTTGGGCCCTCAAACAGCCAGGTTTTGAGACCTCAAACCCCCTCTGGCGTGTCCAATGGAGGGTCTGGGTCTTCCGTTGGAAGGTTCGGGAGCGTCTGGGCATTCGAACTTTGTCTTTTGGCCTGTCATGGAGTTTTCCACCGGGGCACAAAGCACGCGACGTTTTTTGAATTTCTCTCGTTTTTTCTTTGGATGTTTTCGAGCTTCGAGGTTCATTTGCCTGGAGACTTTGCGCCTGGTGGCGAACTGCAACAACTTGGACTGCCGGGGCCTGGACGACCTGGCGGCGCCCCCGGTGCAGTGGGCCCGGGACCCGGGGCCTGGTCCGTGGGTTGGGCTCCGAAGTCGTTGGTTGGTCTCCCCTTTTTGAAACGGGGCCATGGCCGGTCTCTCAAAGTTCAGCGGGATGTCCTTTCTTTTGTTTTGGGGTTCTTCGGCCAAGAGGTACACTTAGTGGGGGGTGAAGGCCATCTGCAACGGTTCATCTGCAGGAGCGATTTCGCTGGAGGAAGGGGTGAAACGGTGGCGAACACCAGGGAGGAAGGTCCTTTGCCTGAGAAAACTCGTGAAATTTTCAGGCTCTATACTTGGGGATCGATCCATTTCCCCGGATGGTGGAAGTATTCTAAAAGTTGCAGGTCAGATTACCCCAGTCCGACCAAAAAAAGGAACCCAGGATTTCAAGCGAAGCGACGATCGTCAAATGGAATGTCCCATTTTGGAGCGGATCCGGACGGTTTTTGAGGGACACCCTCGCAGGCTCTGTTCATTCAGTGCTCCACTTCCCCACACAAGCTTCGGCGGTTGCTTTTTGACGGTCAGCATGCACATGCGATTGCCCTGTATGGGTTGAAGTCCTATGTTCATGCTTGGCTGTAGGCTTACCATGTCTGAGTTGCGACCTTTTGGGAAGGAAATGTTCAGTGGCCATCAACTTTGACTGTTTTTTGCCAACCTTCTCACGAAGTGAGTTAAGCGTCACCTTTTGGACCAACGTGAGTTTCCCCTTGGCAGGGTGATGTGGCTGCTAAGTACAAGATGGACATCTCAACAGCTAAAGGGCGAGCAGCGTACCGCCTAGTGGCAAAGTCTTGCAACGATTTGGCCATTTTTCAAGCCCAAGTAGCATCTAAATGGAATGTTGGCCACGTAAGGGATGGAACAAAGTTAGGTGCCAGACCTGAAGATGGAGTCCAAAGTAACAAATCGTGCATATTCTGCAGAGAGATTATTTGTTTGTCAACATGACACACTTGCCAGACATCCGCCGATTGGACAAGGGGCAAAACGAGGCACATGGCTGCGGGTCAAACCAATGGGATCCCATGTTGGGGTAGGTGAATTCACGACCCATTTTAAAACTTATTTTAGTGGTTGGATTGGGACGTTCACTGGGGGTACGGGCTTTGGCTTTTGACCCATGGCCACATTTCGGGGTTGGGATTTGTACAAGCCATTCATATTATTTCTGATGTTGTTGCGTGGTGTGTTTCCCAAAATAGGGGTCCCCTTCTGTGATGGTGTTCACGGGAACCAAAAAGGAAACAAACCACCTGGAGGGGTCCCCAATTCGAGAAGCCCCCAGATTTCGCTCACAAAACTCTTTCTCGCCTCCTCGATTGGGATTCTTCTCCCTGGAATCAAACTCTTCCCACATCTCAGAGAGAAGCTCACAAATCAAATTGCCATGTAAGCCATCGGTAAGGCGAGTGAGCGATAGGGAACCCAGTCTTCAGGGAGCTTCTCACTTTCGTGAGGGCACCAAATCTAGTCGCCGTCAGGGATCCTTCTCTCCAGCTGGGAAATGTGGTGTCTAGAACGGTGGAAGAACGGGGGAATCTCAACCCGTACCAAGGCCAAATGCGGCCAAAATCATTCAAAATCCTCCAGGCATGTTTCCAGCTGGGGCCCCTTCCATTTGGGGCTCGCGCCGAACTCAGCGAAAAGCAATCCTTGAAGCCTAGCCTCAAATCCAACCCCGGAACTCTTTATAACCTATCGAGCTTGAAAAGTGCGGGGTAGGATTTCAGGGGTGTTATTTTAGGCCTCAAGGAACTTTTTCGGCGCCGCTCCAAACAAAAAGCACCTCCCTCTCCAATTGGAGGCTGCCCTTTTCGGGGTTGCTTTAAACGGGGAAAAAAAGAAGAGGCCGCCGCCGGAAAAAATTATCCGGGGGGTTCCGAACGCGAGGCAGCCCCCCATGTCATCCAACACCCATGGGTTTAAGCAACCTCTTCCTTTCCCCTTCAGAGGCATTCCCGTCTTGGGAATGCGAGCTTAGGGAGTCCCACTTGTGATACAGGAACCTCCTTCGAAGCCTCGGGAAGGAGCCTGGTGTTTCACGCAAGGCGGGAGCTTCCTCACCATGCCGTCTTTGGTCCATTTTGCCAAGGGATATTAGGCCTTTGAGTTTTTGCCAACTCACGGGTTTGCCGTGTTAAACCGTTAGAAGTTGATCACTTTTAGCAGGGGATCAGAGTTTGCAACCGAGCTGAGGTCATGGTGCTGTGCGACGAGCAGTTAGAGCAGCAGGCAGAAGGGCGCCGACGGGAGGGGAGGCTTCGTGTTTCGTCCGCCCGTTGTGCGACCAACATAGCCCCCCCAGTGCTGCGGGGGCATTGTTTAATGGGAACCCCATTTAGAACAGTAGCAGCAGCAACATAGGCCTCTCAAATGCAAGAGAACAAGAACAAGCAGAAGAACAAGGCCAAACAATAAGGACAGCAGCAACACATCAACAGCAAGCATATTCACAAGCACAACAATGAGACCGATTCACAATTCACATGTAGACAGCGTCGTCTTCTCTGTGCGAGTTCGGCCCAAGCCGTGCCATGGGGCCATGTCTTCCATGCCAGAAAAATGCCATTGCTGTATGGCTGTGGGTCAACATGCGTACCCAAAATGGAACACCCTGAGAAATGGAGCCAAAGACTAAAACCTGCGGTCCCCTGGGTTTATTTTGACCCATACCCATATGGCTCTGGGTCAAAACTAGTGGCATCCCATTCTGGTTGGTAGGTGTACCACCCATTTTAGAGCCTATTTTAGCCATGGCCATATTTCAGCTGAGGTTGAAGTCCCGTTTTTGGACCCTGGTCCCTGGCCTGCCGACTTTCTAAGTCACTGCAGTGAGTTCAAGAGCTGCGGTGAAAACCAGCCGGGATGTTTCTGTCTCTTAAGGTCCTCAACCGCTCCCAAAAGTCACCAGTCCCTACGAAAATGGTCATGAGGCCACGCCGTTTCCTACACTCCCCGGGGAAGCCAACAGGTGCTTTTCACAAGTAACACGCGTGGCTTCCGCAGGTTCGAGGGAACGATTCTTGTGGCTCAGTCCAAGAACCCGGGCCCTCCACTTGAGAACCCATAGCGGGACTGGGACGCCCTTGGCCCTCCACTTGGCAGTCCATTCCCGGAGTTCCTTCCCCCCCAGTCTGGCGCCCCGGAAACGATTTTATGGTATGAACGTCCCAAGTTGAGTTGTGATTTTGAGCACTCGGATTTGTGCGTTTGGTTGGAAGGCTCCACGAAACTTCCAACGTTGAAACCTCGGATTCATCAACCCATGCGACTGAGGGGGGGGGGGTCTGTGTGTCACTCAGAAAAGTGATCCGTATTTCCAGTACACCCCCGATTAGTCAACCAGGGGTTGACAAAAACGGGTGTCAACAAGAAACGGCCTTGACCATGTGAAAGGGGTGGGGGTAGTGTTCTTCGCGCTTTTTCGTCGACGCTGCCTATCATGTCTGACCTTTTCGTCTGTGGCTCTCGCGGGCCAAAAAGCGTGCCAATGCTTTATGTAAGGCGTCTTAACAATTGCACACGCTTTCTCCACCATGACTTGCGGTGGCAGAAAGTGCTCCAAAAAATACTCCCAAAAAATGGGAGCATTTTCCCTGCGACATCCCCAGCATCGCCGACCACCACAAAAACTTCCAAAACAAGCGGCATCCCCTGCATCCCCGGCATCCCCTGCATCCCCGGCACCGTGATTTTCCTCTCTGGAAAGATGGGTTCCCCCAAATTTTGTTTTCGACGGAGCTGAAGTTTAAAGCCCTTGGTTAAACCAGGTCCAGGCTGAATCGCCCTCGGGGTTGCGTTCTGTGTGGCCGCTTCGGGGGTCTTTGGTACCACTTTCGGGTGGGTGGAAAATGGCGACCAAAAGGAATGCAACGAAATCCCATTCTTTTGGGGGTCCCATCACTTTAAGACAGGAAAGCGCCGAAGCCACGCCCAAAGCCCCATGTTCAGAACCATACACTAGGTCCCCCAGGATCGTGCCCTTCTCTCCCCTTTTCTGGGGGAGGGTTCCCCTATACTAAAAATTAAATCGGGTACCCTTATTCTAACCTCTCTACTGGAGGACCTAGATACATGTCTCTCTGGGCGTCTCTGAAAACGGGGGGCAAGCCGGAAAACCAGGCGGCGGAGACGCGGAGCATCGAGGACCTGCTGGACTTCATCGATGGCAAGGCCGACGAGGCGCTCAAGGACTTCAAGGCGCCAGGGCGTCGGGTTGGGAGGCGAAGCCCCGCGGTCGTGAAAAACGGCCATGTGGCTGTGGCTCAGAAAAGTGTGCCAAAATGGCTCTTGAGCCACACCCATGTGAAAGGTTCGGTGGTTTCGGGGGCGCTTTTGGGGGAAGGGTTGGGAGTTCCTTTGAACCGAGACAGCCTGGGCGCCTGGGCTCACCTTCAGACCCATCCGGGCTTTTGGCCCTGGGCTCCCTCGTGCTCCTTTCGTTCGGCTCGTCGCTGTGGGTTTCTGGGAAGTCTTTGTGACATGGACCCCATCCGGGCTTCATGGAACCAGCTTCCAACGGCCGCACCGAGCCTCGCGCGGCCGTTGGAGGGTCCTTACGGATCTCAGCAACCGAAGCAAAAGGACCCGGGTACTTACCGGATTCCTCTGGTCCCCACGGATTCTTTCAGGTTCCGGGGCTGCAAGCTGGGTTACCAAAATTTTGCAAGCTCCCCCCGAGACACACTCGGCGGGTTATTTTTGGTTTTCCCTCCCCGAAGGGCAAACAAAATCACCCAAGTCCCACCCCGGCTTGGCCTTCGGACCGAAAGCGCGCCCGTGTTGGGACGATGGGCGCGCGAATCGGAGGAGAAGAGCCACTGGATAAACAGACAATTCTGAAGAATTTTCTGCCCAGCCAGAAATTCTCCATGGGTTCTGGGTACGCTCCCTCAGACTAACAGCCGGAAGCTCCCAGAAGGCCTCTCTCTGTTTGTGGAGCCAAGTCTTCCAAAGGGGTCCTGGGAGCTTCCACGTTAGCCTGGGGGAGGGTAGACCATTTGAATGCCGGTTTGATTCTGACTCACTTAGTACGATTTCGATGCCCAGTGAATCATGAAAGACGATTGAGGATGTGTAGCGCTCGCTTTGTTCTTTGTGTGCGTATTTTTTCCTTGTTTAAGAGGGCAACAAACAGGACAATCAACATTTTGTACTTCGACACACACCCAAACGACAAGCATGGCATGCAAGGGCAAAGGAGGCCAAGCCACCTCGCCAAAGAGGATGTCGGATAACATGGAGCCTGACCGATCCCCATCCCCTTCGCTTTTTTTTTTGTTGTTGTTGTTGCTGCCTTTTTTGTGTTTAGTGGGGATTTCCAAATTTAACCCACCAAAAGTGAGACTTGTCGCGGATCTGACCTCGGACAGCTCGGACTGTTGCAAGCCACGTTGATTTGACGAAGCCTGACCGCGGTGTTGCGGCCCGGTGCGCATGGCTCGTTTTCTTGGATCGATTTGAGGTCCCCAAGCAGCCAGCGGGGGATCCCGGAGACGCAGGGAGGGAGGGAGATTTGGCGGTGGTTCCTTTCCTTTCGATGGCTTCTCTTGCGCATTTTGTTGATTTGCCTGAGCCGGCCGTTTTTATTTTTTTTGACACTGGATTAAAGTGGAACCCTTTTTTTCACTTTTACTTTTTGGCGATTAGTGTGGGGTTGGCATGCTTTTGGCAGCGAAACGTGACACCTTTGCCGGGTCCCTAAAGGGTTTCCTGGCTATTTGCACGGAGTCCCTTAAAAGACCAACGGAAACAAGGATTCCTCTTGGGGCTGGGAATTCTCTGAACGGCATCACAGAAGTGGTAACCATTCTCCACAACCATGTTTTGATACACACACACACATACACACAGAGCCAGAATCTGGGAGACACTTTGATGCCGAACCCAACCGTGGATATTAGTTGCTTCCCCCTGATAATAAAAAAAGGACCCCTCCCACTATTTTTCAGTACTGTCTGGGGCCCAACCGATTTTTAATAGTTCTAGTTTTGAATTGGCCTAATCTAAAACGAGTATTGGGGGCCCAGCGGTTCGGGAGAATCTCGTTAGTAATAGGGCGCATCTATTAACTGGGGGAAGAGATTATCAGACCCTCTTTGAAGCGCACGTTTACAACTCCTTCACTCTTTAAGTGCTGAATTTGGTGGGTGGATCCACTCGATCCAGCATCCAAAGCAAATTTTCTGTCGCAGCTATCTCACTCCGTGGGACCTGAGCATGTCTTGGAGTTCAAATCTGTCGGGAACTGACGGCTTCGAAAAGCTCCGCGGAGAAACCGCTGGGTTTGAGTCCTTTGAAGTACCCCCCAAACTGGTGGCAGGGCAACTTCTCCATTCTCCAACCCCCCTACGGCGGATGGACGAGATGCCCAAGAATTGAAACTGTGAGACACCAGTGTTTGTTGGTATTTACAGGGGAATCGAATCATTCCAGGGTTTCTGAACGGTGGTGCGACATGGATTTCGATTTCAGCCACCGTATTTCGGACCCGGAGCAAAGGAGCGCTGCCGCCCCGTCCGGGGCGCCCGATCCGAGGGAAGTTCGCCCCGAGGCGCGGCGAGCCCCGGTGGCGCCGGTTCCGGTGCCGGCGGTGCCGGAGAGGGAGGAGGTGCCGGAGGCTGGCTCGAGGGGGGGGGGGGGCGGGGGGTTGGGCGGAGTTCCGCTGAAAGTCTTGGCTGCTCTCGGGTTGGATCTTTAGACTTCAACTTTTTGGTTGAAATCAAGTTGGGTTTTCCACGAAACCCGCAAAAAGCTGAATTGTGTGCAGAGGGGTCAACAGAAACCAAGTTATGTCCACCCCAAGATGACTTAGACCCAGGGGTTCCAACTTTTTTGGGGGAATGGACAAAACCCTGGGTTTAAGTTTACCCTGGGGTCAAAATGTAAAACCCAGGGGAGGGGCGGGTCCGCTGGTTGCGCGGAGCGAAAAAGTATGACGAGGGCGTCTTCAGGCCGCTGGCTCCGGCGACTTGCGTTGGCCAGTCCGATCCGTCTCGTGGATCGGCGCGAGTCACGCTGCCCAAAAACGACGACCTCTTTGAGCACCGAATCCCAGACAATCCGACGGAAGGTGAACAAAATCCCACATTGGCCAACTCTCCAAATGGGTGAGTCATGTGGGTATAGAATATATCTACATATATATATATATATATGTATATACACATACTTTAGAGCCTCCGGCTCAGTCCCCCGACATTGTCCTCTCCCTTTTCTCCTTCTTCCTCTCTCTCTCTCTCTCTCTCTCTCTCTCTCTCTCTCTCTCTCTCTCTCTCTCTTGTCTCCTCCCCTGTGTGTTCCGGCGTCCTCTCTCCCCCCTCTGCTCCCCATCCTCCCCATCCCCCAAGCCTCTCTCTCCTCAATCTCCCTCTCTCTGTCTCTCTCTCTATCTCTGTCTCTCTCTCTCTCTCTCTCTCTCTCTCTCTCTGTTTCTCTTTCTCTTGCTGCCTTCCTGTCCACGCCTCTCTACAGAAAACAGGGTACTCTTATTCTAACCTCTCTATTGGAGGACCTAGTCTCTCTCTCTCTCTCTCTGTCTTTCTGTCTCTCTGTCTTTCTGTCTCTCTCTCTCTCTCACTCTCTCTCTCTCTCTCTCTTTGTCTCTCTCTCTCTCCCTCCCGCCGCTCTCTCTCTCTCTCTCTGTCTCTCTCTCTCTCTCTCTCTCTCTCTCTCTCTCTCCCTCTCTCTCTCTCTGTGCTCCTTCATCACCCTGAACTGTCTGCTTACTACTGGCTTTCCCCTTGATTTCCCCTTCATGTCCGTTTCACGTTTCCCACGATGTCCTGGTCATGTCCCGTCCATTCCTTTCAACTCCCCCTTCATGTCCCTGTCCTTTCTTGGTTTCTTGGTTGGTTGCTTGCTTGCTTGGTTGGTTGGTTGCTTGGTTGGTTGCTTGCTTGGTTGGTTGGTGCGTTGGTCGGTTGATGGGCTTAGGGATGCTTAGATGGCCCAAGGTGGCTGGGAAGAGCCCTTGATTGGGGGGTACCTACACCTCCATACATTACACAGGGGCTCGGGATCTTAGGAGGCCTGGGAGTTGACTGACTCGCTGTTACTGACTACTTGGCTAACTTTTGGGTTACGATGCGTGGGAACAGTGCCGGCCAAACATGTTTGATTTTTATGTTTTAGTGAGGTCGAAACAATTTGTGTCCTCCTTGTGTGATTGAGGCGATGGTCCAAAAGATGGCTCCTTTTACCAGGCCTTCTTCCTTCGAATGTTTGGTTTGGGCAAGTTCTTGGTCTTTCAGGGTCCTCACACATTTGGCAGTGGTATGGACTCGTGATTTCCTTCCCCGAACCATTGCGACACCAGCGAAAGTGCGGTGGTGTTTTCTTGAGGGTCTCATTTCAGTTTGGAGGGAACCGCCCTGTTTGGGGGCTTCCCTACTGTGAATGGACAAAATCCTGCACCAAATTGAAACCATAGGATACCATAGTTAGTTGGTATTTACAGGGGAATCATCACTCCCGCGTTTCTTAGGTGGTGCAGAATTTCGTCCATCCAAGGTATTTTCACACATGCCCATGAACTCTTTGATGGTCTGGGGGGCTTAAGATGGTTGCACCCCCAAACCACTGCTTTCCGGTAAAGTTGGGGGGCGCCCTCGGGCGATTCAAAACAAGATGCCGTTTTGTCTTGGTTTCCCTTTGGTTCCCCTTTGAGACCGCTCAAAAGGGTATCCTCAAGGAAGACACACACACACACACATGAGCCACAATCAAAACCCGGGTAGATGAAGCTTAAAGGACGATCCCAAGCATAAATCGCTGCAGACTTCCGCCTTCTGAATTCCTTACATCGGTTCCTGTCCTTCCGCCAGGAGGCGAATGCCAAGAAGCTCCCGAAGGCAAGATGGCGGAACCGGGGGCAACCGTTTTTTTGCCTCCAAGTCGCGGCTCCGATGTTTTTGGGCCGAACCAAAGAGGAAAATGGCGGTCAGAACTTGGCTGGTCTTTAGTGCGACCGAATTGCCCGTTAGGCCTTTTGGAAGCAAGTAGCTTTTCAGCAAAGCCGCAACAATGTGTGTGTTGCGCTTTTGCTCAGGTTTCTTAGGCTTAGTTGTTATAGGTTGGTTTAAAGGGAAGCCAGAAATAAACATCCCATTTTCGGGGTCGCCGATTTGGTACCCTGATTGTGTTTTTTTGCGGAGCATCGAGCTCATGGTTGTGGACAACTTGGCTTTTAGGGCCATTTTCTGTCAGTGGCCAAGGACATGATAAGCAGGAATCGACCATGATCCTGTTTTGGGGGCTGCTTTCTTGCAGGCATCCTCCTAAGTTGAAGTCATGGGGATCCCACTTCGGTGCTGCAGATTTCGGGGGGATTTTCCACACGTACGCCCCTTTGGGCCCCGATTGGGAAGTTGGACAGATCGAACATTGGGGTTGGGCAAACGATTGGTCGCGACCTCAGCGGCGCGGGGGTTGCGACCGGTTTCACCCATGAGGGTTCCTATCATAGGGGTGTCTGATCGAAGATTGGGAAAGAGGGAGGCACTTGCCGAGTCCCGGGATAAAACAAACGGTGGCGGCCTCTCAAAAAAAAGAGGGTTTCTTTATTTGGCCATGGTCGTAACCCATGCCTCCATTTTGGGACGGATGAGCACCCATGTACCACCTATTTTGATGTTCACCAGGGGTACAGGGTTTTGACCCGCAGCCATTTGTTGGTTCCCTTTTTGCAGCAACATCTCAGGACCGGGATTTGTGATTGCTTTTTTGAGACCCAGTCTTGTTGTTTTTGCTCCTTGCACAAGTTCATCGGTCTCAAGTTACCAAACCCTGGCAAGTCAAACGTTGAGAAACGTGGGCAGCACATCTTGGGCGGTTCCCAGCCATCCGGTTCCTTAGGTCTGTAGTGTTTTTTCTCGTTGGTTCAGTGGCAGTTTGCACGAAGCTACTAAAAGTTGGACACTTTTGGCACAAACCAAAGCCGGACAGCACGAAGCCGGCTAAAAGTGAAAAAACACAAAAAACGCTTTTGGCACCAACAAAGACTTTTGGCCGCCCAGAAGAGGTTTCTTCCAGGAGCCCCCAAAACGGCTACGGCGAAGAAGCGAAACCATGCCGCGTGGCTTTCTCCGTGAGAGCGACCTCCAGTTCTCCGGGTTCACTGGACCTCGGCGAGAGATGCGGGGAATGAGAAATGGTTGCTGTCCCCAAACCATCCAACTGGTGGCTTCCTAGGGAACCCCAGGTTCATGCCCACATTCCCTGAGCATCAAGCTCACTTTGCTTTCAAGAGTGAGTTTTCTACCCGGGATTCTAGGAGCCATCATGCCCAGTGCTTTCAGGCAAGCCAGTGTGGTAGGCAACCAAGGGAAACCATGCATGATCAAACCTTGAGGTAGACATACTGAAGGGTTCCAGACTATAGTGGCTTGCCTGGAGGCAGTGGGGTGGGTGAAAAATGGCACCTCAAAGTTCAAGGTCAAAGGTCATATCCGGAACAATACACCATCGCAAAACAGCCAATTCGCTTTGCAAGGAGTTGGACCCTTCCCCCCGATTTTGACCCCCCCCCCCCCACCCAGCAAAAGCAACATCATTTACAGAGGAATCTGGAAACCTTCTCAGCCCTTAGTGGTTTGGAGTGGTTTACGGATTTCAAGCCCTTGTTCTTACTGAGGATAGATAAGACTCCACACCCGGAACACGTCCACGCCACAAGACCAATCGCTTTCAGTGCCTCGGATGCGGTTCCCCACCGCCAGGAGCGAGACGTGCAGGCACGCTATCGCCGACGAACCGGTGAAACGTGGGCTGCGGTTGATTTCCAGTGGGTTTCTTCAAGGGAAGCCCGCTGGGTTTGGGGCCGCTCACATGGAGCCTGCAAAACGGTTTTGCTTTTGGTTGCTTTGGAGCTCGCGAATCAAAAGCAATTTGGGAGATTTGTGCTTTGCTCCCTCGTTCCGAGCTTTTCAAGTTACCCCGAAGCGGTTTGGATGGGATTTGCACCCTCTGGTTCTTGAGGCCTCTGATCCAAACCAAGAGGGAAGCTGAGCCTTTGGTTACAGCCAATTCGGGGTTTCCAGTTGTGGCCCAAAGGCAGCCGGTCGAACCAGAGCAGCCCCTTCTTTTGGGTTGACTTTATGCTTAAACCAACAGGAACACCGTTGCGCCGCTTTTCCGACCTTAGACAACACGAGCCACGCGCCCATCTGATGGTTCGGCGGGTGGTTTCGGGCAGGCCGCTGCAGTGGCGCTCTTCGACCTCATGAGCTCTTTGGGGGGCCTGGAGGACGGGTTTGGTGAGTCAACCACCGGGGCAGAGGGGGGTCGCCTGAACCGGGAGGCCAACTGACCAAAGAAGCACCTTTGCGCGAAAGGTGGAACGAATGCTGTTTGGCCGGGTAGCCTGAGCGGAGCCCCAACCTGTTTGGCCGGCTAGCCTGGGCCAGGAACCCAACCTCACCGAAGAAGCGCCTTCGGACGCCTAGCGTGACTAAAACAGCATGTTGTCAATGCTTCGGTGGCGGGGTAGCCTGAGCCACTAGCCCCTGCCTAACCAAAAAGGCAATTTTTGTACAAAACAGGCGCAAGAAAGGTGGCAAGAGTGCTTTTTTGGCGAGGTAGCCAGAGCCAGGATCTCCAACCTGACCAAACAGTATTTTTTTGCTAAAAGGCATTCTTGCCACCTTTGCGTGAAAGGTGGCGTGAATGCCGGGTGTAGCGTGAGCTGGATCTCTGCTTTCCTTCCGGCAGCGGCGCGATTTTGGATCACAAAGGCGCGCTCGTCATGTTAGGATTGCTCGACACAATTCTCCCCCACCTTGTGAGAATGTTTGCTTCACCCGTGTTTGCTTGTGAGTTCCTGGGCTGAGCTTGTTTTTCTTTGGACTGCGCTGGCCGCGAGCAGCAGATTTGACGCGTTGTTGAGTTTGCCGAAGATCACCGGGTTTCGGGGGGAGAGGATTTTTTGACCCCTAGGGACGGTTTTGAGTGCTAGATGTGGATGTTGCTTGGTCTGGTTCCCTCGCTGCTTGAAATACGAGGACCCCTGAAACGGTGTCAAAATAGGGGGAGCCAGTTATCCCTCAAAAACAAAGGGCCCAAGATGGAATATGGAGAAACATACAAAAACCCGGTCCCCTTGCTCAGCAACACCCATGTGTGTGGCTCGAATGGTTTTGGAAGGTTTTTCTTGTTTGAAGGGAAGCCAAGAGGGAATCTCTAAACCAAGAATCGGGTTCCCAAGTTTGAGAATTGTGCGTGTTGTGTTGTGGGTGCCCTTTATGGTAGGCTCACAGTGCCACAAGTGAAACCGAAGTCCATTTTGGGACCGTGGGCAGTTTCTCAATCTTAAATGGTCCACTAACATCAACGGTTTCCTTTCGGTTTCCCTTTGCCAACCAAAAAGGCTCCACCGTTCAGAAACATCCACATGGGTACTTTGGGCAGTTTCCTTAGAACCCACCATTTGGGGAGTAATTCCGAGAAATGAGTATATGTCAAACTAGGTGTCCCGCATTCCATCCTTGAGAAGGGCGCCCAACAACCTACATGTGCATGTGAGCAATGTCAAACCCCGTGTATGGTTAAGGACATTTTCAGCCAGATAGGTGCTGATATCCATTGAATACCATGGGATTGAAAAGGCCACTCTAATGCCAGGCTGTATGACTCAAGTGGGTGACCTCACCAAGGCCCAGCGCATTTTGGCATTTCTCGCACACAACTCCCCCAATTTGAGCCTATTCCCTCGGATTTGTCCCTTGTTTTTCCCTTTGAAGTCCACCCTCGCCTCCCCTAGCGCCGGCGCTTCCCAGGACGCCAACGGCCGCGCGGCCGGCGCCGGCGCGGGCGCGAGCCCCGCGCCGCCGGCTGCCGCGTCCGCCGCCGCGTCGTCCTCCGCGGCGAAGGCGGCGGCGGCCGCGGCGGCGGCGGCGGCGTCCGGGGATCCCGTGGCGCAGGTGAAGGCCAGGAGTTGCTGGGATCAAGGGGTTTCTCCCCACTTCAAGGGGAATCCCCCTTTCTACTGACAAAATAGTCTTTGGGAAGCCCTTTCTGTTGTATCACAGAAGTGGTCATTCCCCACAGCCCTGGCCAGGAGAGTTGCTGAGGATTTCTTTCAATTCATCTTCCCTTGTTGGTTTAAGGCCGGGGAGCTACTTGGCTTCCATTTGCTTAAGATTTGTTCTCCCAAGCCAGCAGCTGGACTTATTAATTTAAGAGCCACAATCAAAACCCGGGTAGATGAAGGTTAGTAAGGGACAATCCCAGCCACAAATAGTTGCGGCCGTTTTCGTATTTCCGTACCAGAAACATTGTAACACAGGAGAGTTGCTTAGGATTTCTGTCCAATCATTCTCCCTTGTTGGTTTTCAAGGAAAGCTATCACTGCTGGATGTGCTGTTTTATCAAAGATCCAGGGGGCTTAAGCAAATGACAGTTAGCAACTAGGTTTCCCTGAGGGGGCTAACAGCAGTGACCCCACAGTTAGCGCGGTTATAACTCTTTCTTGGGTGGTCAAGCAACGTCGTCAGGTAAGTAGGTTACAATGGTTACAAGGGGACGAACTCCAGTTCCCGCACTTACAACCAGGTGCACACCCTATATTGAATCCAAGTTGGTGAGGGTGGTCTCGTTTCGGGCCAATTTGAGTCTTTGCCCTTTGGGCTAGTACCCACCCAAATCATGAAACTGCTCCTACCCCCGAAACACGCCCCATCCCTTCAAAGAAGTTGCTCGATAGTTGGAGTCGTCTATTGGCCATGGCATGTAGCTTGCAACGATGGTAAGTTAGAAGTCAGCCTCGTCCCACTTGAAAAGTTTGAATGTCCAAGTGGGGGTGCCTCAAAAAAAGGACAAGCCACCCAAGTGCAACACCTCGCCGAGGTTACAGATCTCTATGGCATTCTCTTGAATGGCCATTTCCGCTACCTACGCGGATTTCAAGCAAGAACCAAATCTCAAGGGAACCCTGGCTCACAAGTGGCTGAACCAAATGCCTCCTCTGACCAAGGCTGACACCTGTGGCCGGTCAAGTAGAAAAGACACTCAAGGTCTTTCGGGGTAAAGTCAAAACGCCATTCGGTCCCATTGGAGTTTCCCTGGCGATTATTTAACGGGCCAAAATGATTACGAGACTCGTTGGGGTGATCAACTAGAGAAAAGCCGCCCCTTTCGTGGCTGCGACTAAAACCTGCGGTTGCAGCTCGTTAAGCTAATGTCCAATGGGGATTAGTAAACGGGAGTCCCCCCCCCCCCCCTCAACGATGGGGGGATCTGAAATAGTATCTTGAGGTGAGTTTCCGTTTGATTTAGTATTGGTGGACTTCAGTTTCCATTTGTATTGCTGGAGCTTCCTGTTGGAACTGAGTTTCCATTTGGTTTCGTATTGCCGGAGCTTCCTTTTGTCTTTCTTGGAGAACCAGGCAGCAAGAAACTTGATCTCGGGGGCCCCTGAAGTGGGGGGCTGAAGTACCCCCTCTGTGGGTTTGATGGTGGGCAGGTTTTGAACAAGAGACATGTAAGAAAACATGGGTTTGGTGAAGCTGACAATTTGGGATTTAAGGAACAAGGTACCAAAGATCCAAGGACCAGGCGGCGGCTTGGCTATCTCTCCTCTCCTTTCTCTCTCTTTCTTTTCCTCGTTTTTTTTGGCGCGGGTGGCGGGTGCTTGTCTTTATTCCAGGTGCATTTGCTAATCCTGTTGGGCCCCCCAGTTGTCTTTATAGCGCGTGCATTTACCAATCCCATTTGGACAGTACACCCTTAAACTCCTGTATCGTGGCTTCAAAAGGAGAACCGGAACCCATTTTTTGGGGGTCCAGCCCAGAGAAACCACACACGCGCACGAAAATCGGTACCATGGATTCCCCAACTATTTTCCATTTGGTACCCATGGGATTCCGCCGAAGCAAATCACACAAAAAAAAACATAAAACGAACAATGAAAAACAAAAAGAACATAAAAAGGGAAAGAACAGCTGGGGGAGCGGCCCAAAAACATGGGATCGCGTCACACGGGGGGCTGCAATGACCATGGCGAGCTTTTCCCATAGCTCATCTCTTTTTGCGTGGTGGTCACCCGCATTTCTCTTTTTTCCAACCCCCATGATTTGTTATTTATTTCCATCCGATATTTATGAAATTGTGCGCCAACAAATAGGGACGATACCAGCTATCCCCGAAAAATCAGGTATATCCCCCTCTTGTTTCCCAACGATGTCCCGAACAACAAATCTCCAAGCATTTCCCAACCATGTCCCGAAAAAAAGAACAAACACTTTCCCGGCCAGGCATCTATCAATGGGTTTTTCCCGAAAGAGAGAAACAAAAAAAACACCAGTTTCCCGAAAAACAAGTTTCCCAAAACACAATAAAACCATAAGTTTCCCGAAAAACAAGGTCAAACCCCATAGTTTCCCAAAGTGTCCCAAAGGTTTCCCCAAAGTTCCCCCCCCCAAAAAAAGCAACAACAACATGGTGCGACGGGGTGATTTCTGGTTGCCATGGGACGTCTCGTCCTCTTCTCACAGGCCGCCGCGGAGCTCTTGGCGCAGGCGGCAGCCCAGAGCAACTCCCCGCGCAAGGCGCATGGCGGGGCTGCGCCATCGGCGTGACGTCTCCGGGGGCGGGGGGAATGAATATGTTTATGTTTTATTTTCCCTTGTTGGTTATGAATGGAATCTGTCACTATATACTGGAAATATTTGCTCATTGTTTCCAGGGGCTCAAGCAAATGGAAGTGATGATAGTCAGACCAAACCCTGGATTCTAATGGCCCAAGGGGTTCCGCAAGGCTCCCTAAAATCCTAGGGAAGCCCAAGGACCAAGCAATTTTAGGTTGCATGTTGGGGGTGTTTGGATTTGGATTTTGTTTGATGGGGACGATTGATTCCTCCCATGGGAATGTCATGCTGTGGATGGACAAAATCCAGCTCGCACCTCTTTGAAACCATGGTGGAAACGATTGTGCATTGGTAGTTGCAGGGGAATCGAATCAAACACCCGGGTTTTTTTTAGGTGGCGCGAAATGCATTTCTTCCATCCACAAACCCGAAGGACCCCCAAGGAGTTTTAGGGAAGCCTACGGAACCAGGCTTGTAGCTGCCGAGTTTGAGGGGTTCTCTTACTTTCAGCTTCCCTGAGGGTCCTTTACACTTGCATGGCCTTAATTCACTTCTTTCACATGAAAACAAGACACGGACAAGATCGTAGCATGAGGAGGGTTCCTGAAAGAACCCATTTCCCTTGGGGACCCAAAAGGTCAGGTGGAATTGCAACATGGCAAAGAGGGTATAAAACATGTAGCAAGGACTCAAGAGAGTGTCCTCTTCATGATGCTGCCACTACCCCAAATCACCGCCACCAGCGCAAAACGGGATGACTAACAAATTATATTGTGGCTGTTTTGGCCCATGAACCCCCCCCCCCCTCCCCCCGGGGGCAGTAGCTTGGGGGTAGTGGACACCATTCTAAGATCCTCATCATGAGACAGGCCTGTGTGCACATGAGAATGACTTCTGCCTACTGTATAGTGAGCTCATCGATTCGGGGGTACAACGAGCTCACCATGATAAACATGTTTATGTAAAATCTTACATAACTTTGGTGTTCGATGCTTGCTTTACTGGGCATGAGCAAGCGTGGTGTCCCGCATTCCGAGCCCCTGGCATGTGCGTGGAGTTTATTGGTTCAACCAGAAATGTGGCTCCAGGAAAGCCAGCCAAAGGGGCAAATCCAAATGGTGGGTTCGTACATGATCGGTTTATGGGTCCATCAACCAAAATCGTGGCTTAATTCTGCAAAGCAAGTCAAAAGGGGCCGGTCGACTATCCATGGGAAAGCCAGTCAAAATTTTTGGGCCGGCCAAAATTTGGGCCAAATGGGAAAGCCAGTCAAAAGGGGCCAAATGGCCCATGGGTTCACAGATGATCCAATCAGCCCATTTCATTTCTCGGCAGCGCCCGTGAGCGAGCTGCCAGAAAACATCGGATCTCATGGGCTGAATTGGGCGGTGTCCTGTTTACGGCGCTGCTTTGGGCGGGGCTTAAAGGAGTTCCGCCTCCTGTCAGACAGGCTGTCTGCCAAAAAAAGCCTTCTAGCCCCTTTCTGAAGTTTCTCAGAGCCAGTTCTTGTCTTTTTATCCTTTCTTGGTTGTCTCCCCATGCTAAAGCTGAGGCGTTCCAGAACCTGGGTCTTTCTCATGCCTTTTTGTTTGGGTCTCCCCAAAAGCGGCCGCGCGCACGCGCGCTCGGGGTTTTTGGGGTCGGGTTGGACGCTCAGTTCGCCGCCGCCCTGGCGGCCGCCGAGCTGGCGGCCGAGCCGTCGGGGCACTTGGGGGGGAGGTCTGGGGGGGGGATGGGGATGGGGGGGGGTTGGGGCGGTGGTGCGGTGGTGCGGTGGTGCGGTGGTGCGGTGGTGCGGTGGTGCGGTGGTGCGGTGGTGCGGTGGTGCGGTGGGGTGGGGAGGTTTGGGGGAGGGGTGGTTGGGGCTTGGGGAATTGGCGAATCGTAGAAACACCACCGCACAAGCCGTTGGTGGACATGACTCCTGACCACGATGTCCACCAAGTTGGAGGGGGCCCCAACCCCGAACTCTGCCTTTGTCCACATGACCCAACATTCCGGATCCATGTATAGAGGAAGCTCCTTTGGGGAAGCTCCTCAAGACAGGGTTCTGTGTGAAAAGGCAGGAGTGACATGTTTAAATTCTGGTCCATTTGGTGAACCTCAAACTGTGAGATGTCAGAAGAGGTCTCGGTTATGGAAAGAGGCCTTTGGGTGTGGGTTCTTTGCACCATGTTTGTTTGCCGCAACGAAATACCGCCGGTGTTTCAATCCTGTCTTCTGGTGGAGCTGCAAGCTTGCCAAGTGAGGGTCGCGAGGGCTTGGCAGAACTTGTAACCGGCCCTGGCAGAGTTTCTGGGAGGTGGTTTGAGCAGTGGTTCAAGCATGTTGAAACGAGGGCTTGGTTGTTTCTGCAAGAAAGGCAGGGGCTGAATAGTTGTTTATTATTCACCCCTTTTCATCATGACTACATTTTCTCATTCTGATTATTTAGGCTCTTACATCAGCGGCTTCAGCATGTTGAAACAAGGGCTTGGTTCAACCCTGTCGCGTCAGCAACTTTGGCCAGGTGAGCTTTCGAGTCGACTCCAAGAGAGAGGTTTGGATCATGACTCAAATCGTAAGGCGCTGCTCTGGAAGGCCCAACATGTTACCCGAATGGTCGGCAAGCAGCGCACGATTTCTTTTGCATCACACCGGCCTTTCATGAAGTTGGCTTCCAAGTGGCTTCGTGAATGTCTCGGTGTCCCAACAGTGCTACCATTGTCCACTGGTCCACTGACGACTCCCACCATTTTGGACCCCCCTTTTTTTGGGACATAAACCAATCGCCCCCACCCTTGCAGCACTTCATCTCTGGCTGCGCCATGCTCTTGAACAGCCTTCCGGCTCGAGAGCGAGGTAGGAGGATGGATCCGCTGGGTCGAACAGCAAAAAGCGATTGTCAGCCAACGGAAGTCACGGGTTTTCCCAGACCAGAAACAAGCCGTAGACAAGCACATCTGCAGTTTTCTCTTTGGTATCACGGTTTTTCCGGTAGGGAGCCGGGCAGAAAACGCGCAGTGGGGTTGCTCTCTTTTCGATTTCGCGCCGGAGAGAAACGGTGGCGATGGCTGCGGGTAGGAGCATGGCGAGGTTTAGAGGCTTGCGCCATTTGAGAGGGGGGGGGGGTTGCGCGGGACTCGGAGGGGCAGGGGGGGAAGGGGGACCTAGCAGCTTTTGAGAAAGACATGTGTGGCTGGCTCTGGTGGTGCCATTTAAGACCACCAATCTGCCCATGTGGCGACCGAGATGTAGGCCTTTTTCGATTGGGAATCTCTGATTTCGGGGTTTGGAGATCAAAGGGAACCCAGGATTCGACCAGGCTTCTTGTTGGGTTGTAAACATCGCCTTTTGGTTGACAATTGTCCTTTTGGCTGGGTGATGTTTAAAGGGGAAGTCTAGGGAACTCCGTTTCTCCCTAAGCCATGTAGAAGCTTGAACTCAGTTGAACAACTCCGACCCTTGGACCTTTTGGTGTCCTGTGTTTGGTCCATTTTTAGCCATAGCCCCAGAAGGTTCACCTTTTTCCAGGTCCTTTGGGTAAGTGAGTCCTAGGGTTCAACCCCCATGAAAAGAATGGCAAGGGCCCTGAACGGTACGCAATGGCGGTGTTTGGTCCTGTGAGGTTTTCATCTCGCTGAGAACAAACCGGTGGCCCCGAAGCCTCTGAGCTCCCCTCGCGCTCGGTGGGTCGACGGTCTTCGCCAGGCCGACGCTTGGGTGTCCTCTGCCTGCTGGCGTGCTGCTGCTCGACCGGAGTCCATAGGGCGTCAAGGGTGAGTCCGGCTTGAGCTTGCGGTGTGTGTGGGGGAATCCCTATCCCCTGACGCAAATCCCGTAGCTTGGGAGATTGCATAACTTTGGTTTGTGCATTGTAGTCATAGGTGTCCTTTTTAGGTTCAGTTTGGCTAGAAATAGATGGGCGAGCCACTGGTTTGGGTTGGTGTTTTGCCCCAGTTGCCAGGGGAAGTGATGTTTTTTTTCCAAAAGGTCACCTATGATTGGTATGGGCACCATGGTGCTGTGCAGAGTTGATATCCGTTTTGGGTGATGGACACAATACCTCGTTGCGAATTTTCACATATGGTTTCTTTTGGTGGTGTGCTTTTTGAGGACATTATGAGGAACCCTGCTCCTCTTCCCCCTTGTTTAAGTGGCTTGCTGGCACACACACACACACACTCAACTGAACTGGGCTTTTCCTCCAAAACAGGGGGTTGTCAAGTCTCAAGCAGGCGAAACGTTCAGTCAGAATAACTTTGTCCACAAACCGCATTCATGGGGGTTACGCCCACTTCATATACCAAGAAGCTTTCCTTTGAGGTCGCATAAGAAAGCTCCACTGCATCACAGAAAGGGTTACTTTCCACAACCATGGTCCATGTTTTTAAGTTCTCCCGGATGATGCCATGTTTTCCAGACCCCCCCCCCCTCCGCTTGGCCATCCAGAAGCACCCTCCAAGACCCAGCTTCGGCTAATGTGGTGATTGAGGACTTTGGAATTTCTCCTTTTTCTCTTTCCTTCAAATCAAATTGAAAAAGGACACCCTCCCCAAACAAATGGGTCATAATAACACCACCAGGGGACCGCAGGTTTTCGTCCTTTTTTATTTACCAGGGCAAGCCATTTGCACGAGTTGTTTTGACCCAAAGCCATGTGGTGGATTTTTGTCGCGTGGTACTAATTGAGGACTTTGGCAATTGTTTTTTTTCGTCTTTCCTTCAAACCAAGGTGACAAGGGCACCCCAAAACACGCACGCGCACAGACACAGACACGTCCAACGACTGAACGAACGAGCCCAAGGGCTGGGGCTGGCTGCCTACGCCTTCGCGGCGGCATCCTTAACGCCCAGCTCCGCCCGGGCAAAGACGGTCGCCCGGGGCGCTCAGTGGGTGGACGGGGGCAGGGGGGGGGCAGGGGGGGGGGAGCTGTGGGTGGAGGGGTTGTGGAGTGGCACCAAACGGTTTGGTGGCGAAGAAGGGGCGCGAGTCTCCTTGTTTACATGGCTGTGGGTCAAAAATGGGTACCCAAAATGGGGAACCCTGGTAAATAGAAACATGGAGCGACACCAGTGGTCCCCTGGTAGTCTAATCTTGACCCACAGCCACAGTATGTTTGTTCGGTTTCGCTTCAAAAGAGAGGGAAGAAGGGGATGGCACGCAGGAAATATACTCCAGGCGATTCCATTGAGCTGATGAACCGTGATGCACACAACAGAACGTGCATCTGATAGTGGGGCCAGCTCAAGCGGGGTGATCTTTACATGGGACTCCTTGGATGTTAAAAGGGAAATATGGGTATGAATCCTACGTAACTGGGGACCCTTGGACAGCACTTTCATGGGCATTTGTGCGAGGTTGTGTCCCATTCAAATTCTTGCGAGGACCCCTGCTTTTGAGTCCAACAATAGTGAGAGAGGACCCCTGAACCAAACCCTGAACCAACCCCTCAACATGATAAAAACTATCATAGAAACCAGCTCTAAACACAAACCACCGGAAATAGCCACCAGAACCTGCAGAATGTCCTGCTGGTTTCTTAGAAAGATGGTTTTCCTATCCCCGGTTTGATCATTGGGTATATAACCACTGTATAACCTGTACATAAAGGCTAAATTCCCTCCCAAAAAGTATCCCCCCCCCTCCCATGACCATTCAAAACATGGGGTCATGACCCCTTTATGTTGGGTAACAGAAAAAAATCACCAGAACTCTGGGTCCTTTGGTCAACTGAGAGGGTTACTGCCCCAGATACCCCCCCCCCCCCGCAGTTCTACCTGGAGTCTCAAAAATGGGGTCATGACCCCTATATTTTGGGCACTGACCCCAAGTGTTTTTTGTTGCTTTAATTGGGTCACCGGAGACCCCAGGCACTTCATGTTTTTTTTTCCCCTTCGCCCAGGCGCGCAGAAACTGGGCCGACGAGTTCCATGTTAATGGAGAGGACTCACTTGCCTCGAGCCGACTTTTTGATCTTTGGGTTTCCCTGATTTGGTCCATATTTCGTCAAGGTTCCAAAAGGTTGACCAGAATTCTGGGTCCTGTGGTAAACTGAGAGGAGAGACACCCCCCCCTGCCCGCCCAGATACCCCCCCCTCCCCGCTCTCAGTTCTACCTGGAGTCTCAGAAAAGGGGCCATGACCGTCATTTTTCCCCTTCTATTTCGGGTAAGGACCCCCATGTTTTCAGGCCCCTCAAACATTTGGGCACCCCCCCACCCCCCCAAAAAAGGGTTAAAGCGGCAATTCCAGCCTGAAAATTATTTCGAAGGTCTTCTCGGGTCCTGGGCCCCGGCCAGGCGCGCAGAAACTGGGCCGACGAGTTCCAGGAGTTCCGCGACAGCGGCCGGGGGCCGAGGGGCCGAGGGGCCGAGGGGCCGCCCGCGGGGCCGGAAATTGGATTGCCGGAGGATTGGGCCGCGGGGCGCGTTTTTTGGTGGGGGGTGCGCTATGTCTCTGGGTCCAAAGGCGAGGCCAAAAGGAAACCACGAGTTCTCTCAGTTTTTTTTTGTTGTTTTTTTCTTTTTCTTTTTCTTTTTTTTTATTCGTTTTTCTTCTTCTTCTTTTTTTTTGGGGGGGGGATGTCCTTTTTTTGGAGAGAAATTTGTGTACTGAGCCACATTAGGTTCTGGGGGTTCTTGAAGAATCTCACATCGGGCCATATTTTGGATAGGCCGTATCGCTTCCTTCAAAACCGTCCCCTTCAAAACTGTCCCAATACGCTTCCTTCAAAAGAGGACACCATTGAGCTTACTCCATGTGTTTCTGGTTGCACTTTTTGGGAATATCATGTTTGTGGTAAACAAACAGTGTGGCCAATCCACTTAGGAACTGAGGCTAACTTCCTGGGCAAATTGTTGCGAGCTCACCGATTCGGGGCTTAAAATGAGATCACCCATGATGGAGGTTCTTACTCGGGTTGCCTTATTTGCGGGTTGGGAATGATAGTAGTTTGCCCTTTTGGGGTTCAACGGGTGGTGGGTGGCTTACCATGACACTTCTAGCAGTGGCTTCCAGCCGCCATTCTTTCGGGTCTTTCCAGACAGCGACCCAAAAAAACCTCAGGTCAACATAATGGAGACTCAGCTAGGTCCCCCAGTAGTGCCCTTTTGCCCCTTCTTTTGGGTCCCCTACTAAAATAGACTGCAGAAACAAGGGTACCTTTTAACCTCTCTACTGGAGGACCTAGTCATTTTTCCTTGGAGCAGTGCATCTTTTGTTGCAGTCCACGGCTTGGTGGGGAAAAAGATCAAAAAGGGCTTCTGGGAGCCTCGGCCGGTTGCATGTTTGGGGTGTTTGGCTATGGATTTTGTTGCATGGGAATATGGGTGTGGGTCAAAAATGGGTACCCAAAATGGAACCCTGGTACATGGAACCCAGGACTAAAACCTGGGGTCCCCCTGGTGGTTTATAATTTTGACCCACCCACATCATACTGTGGATGGACAAGATCCATTCCGCACCACGAAATGAAGCCATGGTTGAAACCAGAACGTTTGTTGGTATTTACACGGGAATCGAATCATTCCAGGGTTTCGTAGGTGGTGCATGATTTCGCAACCATCCACAGTAGGAAGAACCCGTCCAGGGGGACTCACCCTCCCATTTGCTGAATCATGAATAACCTCCGCAAAGGGCAACTAGATCCCCCAGTAATGCCCTTTTTCCCTTGTTTGGGAGAGGTTCCCCTACTAAAATAGACAACAGAAACAAGGGTACCCTTTTTCTAACCTCTCTACTGGAGGACCTAGGCAAAGACACAGTACTATGGTGCATACATCATCTCTGGCCAAGAGGAGAATGAGAAAGCTTGCTCCAGCTTGGCTGGATCAGCACATGATCTTTCTCCTTCAAAGCCAAAGCCAAAGGTTCAAGCCTGGGATCAAGATGCGATTGCAGTGGTTGAGTCCGCGCCTTTGCGTCGGGAGTTGTCAGGGTTTCGGGTTGGTTTGCAGTTGGTTTCGGGTCACGGTTGGGGCTTCGTTTAGGCTGGTTTACTTCCATGCTCCTCAGAATTTTTGTTTCTTTTCCCTGTTGGTTTCAAATGGAATCTATCACTAGTGGACACATCTTCATTTTTTCCTTCTTTTGCTTTTCTCTCCAGCGGACCTTTTCGCAGGCGGTTTCTCGGCGTGTCGACTCGGCCCCAGCGTCGACTCGAGCGGCTCCCTTTCGCGAGGCTACGACGTGGCGAAGCTGATGCTCAAGAAGGCCACGGAGCCCCTCGGCTCCGCTCGGCGGTGGGAGGGCCGTCCCGTCCGGGGGTCGGGGCTCTGGGGGTTTACGACTGGAAAGAAGCATGTGGATGTGGGTCCAAAACTGGGTACCCCAAATGGAGCCCTGGTAAATAGAACCGTGGACCCAAACCTGCGGTCCCTGGTGTGGTTGAATTGTGACTTTGCTCCGCTCGCGCGGGGTTTTGGGGTTCTGGGCCGAAACCCGGGGGTCAGGACTGGGGTTTACGACTGGGGTCACGACTGCAAAGAAGCGGAGAAACATAATATAAGGCCATGGATCTAGGAAAATCTTTCATGGGGAAAACCACCCTCAGTGGTTGGACAGCAGGCGGTCCGGGGCCCAACCAGAAAATGATGCCCAAAGGGTCCGGGACTGAAATCAAGAAATCATATGGGTGCCTCTCAATCCCCTCCAGGTCGGCGGTTTGTTTTGTTGGTGTCCCAGAAGAGCACCTTCCAAAAAGGGGGTCCCGAAGTTTGACAATTTGAGAACCTCCCCCCCCATATAGACCAGACTCTGAGGTTCTCTCATGTTTTGTTTGCAATATTTTTGCGTCAGGGGGTGGCTTTCAGGTGCCCCAAGCCCTTCTAGAGGTGACCAAACTTGAGCTGGGTCTGTCACCAGGACCACCTGAATGATCTCAACTGAAGCTCGGGGGACCATCACCAACCAAGCATCTATGTCTCTTTGGCTTTGCGTTGGTACCCTTTTTGGCGCTTCGAAGGGAAACCCAAAGGACGCCGGACCGCCGGTTTTGGGTCCCGGTTCGATTCCTAAAGAAAACCAGCCACGCAGGTTGGTTTCCATCTGGTGGAACCCGTTTGGATGGCTTCGGGGGCAAACCAACAATTAAAAATCGACCAGCACCTGGGGGCCACCCAAATGGCGGGGACTCCCCCATCTAGTGAGGAATTCACTCGTAGGGGGGATTCCTTCTGAACATCCCCCATCTAGCTTCTGAACGTGGTCTGAGCGCCCGGAAGGCTAATGGGGTCGAAACATGAGCAGGTGGCCAAGGTCCCCGCGGCGGGGAGAGGCGCTCAAACTGGTGGCTCAAATTTAAGCGCCAGCAGATTTACCATTTGCTAGGGTTCCATTTTGAGCCACACCCATATTCATGTGTGCCATGGGTCAAAAGACCGGGATGGTGAGCCACCTGGTAAGGATCCTTAAGCAAATGATTCCAGGACCGATTCAGTCGGCCATATGACAGGGGTTTTGGCCACTGATTATCATGGGGACTTTGCGGGGGACCGTGCAGTGAGAAAGCGTTCCTTCTTGGAGTTGGTGACTCCGTTTGGGGTTAGAAAAGGAAACCAAAGATCAACCGAAGCTCGTTATGGGGTTGCTGAAATAAGGAGACAAGTCCATCAAATGAGATTCCATCAAAATGTACAGTCCACGGGAAGAGTTCACTAAGTTTCAAGCACAACCAGGAGACTGACTAACTTACCTGTTCGGTTTCCAGGCTTCTTCATCGATTTAACCTAGGGCCCTCATCCCATGTCCCATGAACCAGAGTGCCTCGAAGTTGTGGGGTGCGGGGTGATTTTGAGACCGTTTCGGAGGCTCGAAGCCAGAGCCAGTCGCTTGCCATGGTAAAATGCATGGGGTTTGGAGACTCCTGAAAGTCGAAGCTCCAAAGCCAAAGGTCAGCCACAGCAAATGCCTAGATGAATGTTACCTGAAGACGGATACTTAGCTTAGAAAGGTGGCCTGCCTCCTTAAGTAGAGGAAAGCCCTAATGATATTTGGTTGCCATGGGCTTCGGGCAGGCCCCTTTCTCCTCAGGTTTCCCCGCTTGTGGCTCAAGCGGGAATCTAAACCCCCCCCCGCCCCCACAGTGCAAAGGTAACACATACAGCTTCACTGTAAGGGGAATGTGTTTGAGTTGTTTGACTTTTGTTGGTCCTGAAACGGTTTTTCCTGTGATCCATTTGGGCCAATTCAGAAGTCACCTCGGCTGATTTGGATGATCCCCCTTCCAAAAATAGGTGGGTGGCTCGTCATCTTTTAGGGAACCCCGTTTTTTTGTTTTTGTTTGTGTGTGTGTGTGTTTTCATTGAAACTCGAAGGACGATTCCGCCATTTCGAGGGTTTTTCGGCTGGTTTTCCGGATGTCTCGGCCGGCGCGACAAACTTCCGATCTGAGGACCGGCAAAGGGGACAGCAACTCGGCGGCGCAAGGGGAGGGGGGGGGGGGCAATCCCTTTTGGGAGGTTTTTTTTCGAGGGACACCAAACGAAAACGGGTTGGGGGTTGGGAGGTCTTTTCAAGAGCAAGGGACACCAAAAAGGAGAGCAGCAACTTTGGGGGGGGGGGGAGGGGGCAACTTGAGGGGGGGGGGGAATTATACTCAAATCTGCGAAAACATCCGAATTGCGAACCAAAAAGCACAAAGATTGTCAAGTTTCTTTTTGCGCAGACTTGGCCAGCCAAAGAATGAGGTTGCAAGTTGCAACTTGGTGCAGGATTCCCAAAGCGAGGCACGGGCCCTCCTGGAGCCCGTTTTGGTTGCCATGGAAGTTTCAACTTTGGATTCATGCAAAGTTTCAGTGAGTACTTCATCATTTTTGTAATTTCAGGTTCACTGAATGGCCCCTTTTTTTAGGGTTGCTTCAATGGGCAACCAAATGGAAGTCACCAATTTTAGGGGAGTACCTTTTGAGGCTAGCCAAATCAGAGACTAGAGTCTATATCTCATTTGTAATAATTTGGCAAGCTTTTGAAGGTAGCTTACTTGGGTTTGAACTATGGCCGTTTTGAGGAAAACAGGTGTTGCTCCTTCTTTCAGGAGCTTGCGGTTGAATCCAGCGAAACCGCTACCTCCAAACCAGCAGCCTGGAGCATGGGGTATCCAACGACTATATACGCGCTATCGGGTAATACAGCGATTTGGGCGTCTTAAACATCCTCTTGGAGACAGTTTCGGCGAAACCAAAAGTAACACCCAAACGCTTTAAAGGGATACCACCTATTTAATTTCGCGGTCCAAATCATATCGTCATTTTCAGGCAATCCAAGCGGATGTCTACTACCCCTAAGGGAAACGCTGGCTGGTTTGGGTGCAGTGAAAGCCTCTTTCCAAGGAAGCCAAAATAACACTGGTGCTAACTTGCAATCCAAGCTATCTCGGGAAGCGAAAGGAAACCAAAAAGCACACCGGCGTTCGTTCTGGATCCAAGTTCTGCGCATCAGACCGAGGAGGGTTTCCACTACCCTCAGACAACTGCGGTTCAAGGGAAAGATGAGGTTTCGATTGGTGAAGGGGTGCACACCTGCATCTTGCAGCTGCCCGGTTTCCCAGAGTCCTTGATTGCCGTGGGGCTCCACGACCAGACTCCTGTTGGAGGCAGAGTTCTGGCTCTCTCGCGCAAAATCAAGACATCTAGGGACACTTGTGCATCTCCTGGCTTCCAGCTTGCCCCCACTGGGCTTCTTGCATCAGAGTGAGATCCCCCCTCCCCCATTTAATTGAGCTCTGCAGATTTGCAAGACACCTAGTCCAAAGATTTGGTTTCAGCCACTAGCTCGCACAGGCTATACATCATTTTCTCTGGGGCTGGTGGTTTGGGGGTAGTGATCTTCACCTTAGCCCGAAAGGAACCCCCGTGCCAGGCTTGGCTTCCGAAGCCCGGCTTCCGGACTCAGGACTCCTCGCGGCCTCGCGGACTCTGTCGGACGGAGACGCCAGCCCCGGGGCGGGGGCCGCGGAAAGGGGAAACGGGCCGGCGGGCCGTGGGGAGGTTTGGTCGAAGCTGCGAGCGTTCGCTCCTGTCCGATTTCCCCCGCGAAACTTCAGTTTGTTCGCGGCCGTAGGTTGAATTCGGATTTTCTCCGGAGGACGGTGCCGGTCAGAGATGGTCTTGCTTTGAGTTGTAAGGAAGGGCATCGATCTTAGGGGGTTCCTCGTGCGCGACTGAACCGGAGTGATTTTTCAGCAGCCACATCATGATCAGTTGAGCAAGATGTGCTTGTTTGGGGCAACAGGGCAGGGTAGGAAAAAAACATGATTGCAGTAGAGAAAGACGGGGGACCCCCAAAGCCCCTCCTCTTCCTCTCTCCTCCTGTGGCAAACCCCAAGCATAGCCGGCTTTGGGAGGGAAGTCTCTTCGAGCCACTCAGTGGCCCTTGTGGGTCAACCAAACCAACGCGATGTTCGGATGGGACGAATCACCTCGAACTTAGCAGAAGGTGCGATCGGCTCCCCCCCCACTCGTGGATATCAAATCCGAGCTCTTGATTTGCGCGAGGAGAAGTCAACAAGCTCAACTCAACCTGTGCCCAAGACCGCTTTCCTTTTGCAACAGCCACAGCTACTTCGCCACCGTTTCTTGGATACCTTACGAAGGTGTGTGTGTGTGTGTTACAAGCATGTGCTTGTTGGGAGGCCACCAACGAGGCCAACTTGAGGTCTCCTCTACAGCTATGTGATATGTTAGGGCAGACGGAATCTAGACAACAATATAAGCCAAATGCAAAACTCGTCCAGACAATTCAATATCTAGCTACTTTTCCTCTATATATACTCACATGGTTGTGGGTCAAAACCTAAGGTGCCTTCTTGGGGATGGTTACAAATCCCCGCTGTTGTCTTTTTAGAAGGCTTTCTGGGTCTTCACAAAGGGGCACCGGGGCGCCAGAGCCATGTGTGCAAGCCATCCGGGGGCAAGCAACCTGTAGCCAGAGAGACGCACGCCCAGGCGCCGACCGCACAAGCCAGCGGACTTAGAGAGAAAAAACATCTCGCATTTTTTTTTTCTCCGGCGGTGGTCAGGACTTAGAGGCGAAGACGTCCCTCAGTTCGTGGACTTTACGACCTTTTTCGGGCATGTCTTTTCTGCTCTTTTTTTTTTGGTGGGGGAGGGGTTGCCCTTAAAGAGGACAACCAAAAGGAAGGTGGCACCAATATGAGAACAGCCGGCGCCCCAAAAGTCACAGGTCTGCCACCCAAACCCTAGAATTAGAAGTCAGCGCAAGGCAGCATGATAAGCCAGCCCACCCATTGGGCACTCTTGGACTGCCTGTCAATTAGTTTCTTGAAGCGACCTCCAACCTGTACACCTGAATCTGCTCTTGCTTCACGAAGTTTCCCGGGCTTTCTCTGGTTGCATTGAGGAGAGCCTCTCGCTTTCGCGGGGGTCTCTCGAACTTTCATGTTCACCAAGTAAAAGGTACTCCCCTGAAATTGCGCATTGAGTTCTCCTTTAAATTCCCACTGCAAGTTGGCATGGAACCAACAAAAACCGGGTCCCCCACAAGGAGATGACTAACTTCACGGGGTTTTGGATTCTTTATGTTGTGCTTTTGCAGGTGGTTGTCCCTTTTTCAGGGGGTTCAGGTGAGAAGCTCATCCTAAATGGGTCTGTCTTTCGTGGTTCCTTTTTTTTTTTTTTAAACCACCAACAAGGGAGGGGGGGGACCCAAACAGAGACATACCCAACTTGACTCATCTTCCTCATTTGGTCCATCAGGTCCATGCGGACAATTTTCAGGGAATTTTACTCTGTCTTGGGGGACCGACGAGAATCTTCCGGGAAGATCTCAGGCTTTGTACGGGGCAAGCCTACCGAAATGCAACCTTTGCATAGCTCCTTTGCAGACAATCCCTTTGGATGCCAAATGAATTGGGCATTCACTGCGCCAGAAATGTTGCTCACCGGAGGCTTGCATGCACTGGCTTCAGAAGGAGTCCAAGGAGAGGACCCTGATTCTGCAAGGACCAGGGGGTCTTGGAAAAACGCAGCTGGCCTGCGCCATACTCAGCGGTGCGTGTTTCTTCGTTGAATCCCTAGACACAGTGAAGAACCTGAAGTGGAGACGCGGGGAGAGCGTGGTCTTGGACGACATCTCGCTGGCCAGGTGCGATGTCACCGATGTTAAAAGCTGGACGAATCTCGAGAACCAGCGCTTCGTGCGCACTCACCATGTAGACAGACAACTTCCGGCAGGCACGCGCAGGATCATTTGCACGAACTGCAAATTCAAGGATTTTGTCCCCAAGGAAGTTTTCATTCCGAATACTGTGGTGGAAATCCTAGTCCCGACATGGAAAGCAACAGCTCCGCAATGAAGATACCCAGAAGGATGGTTGTACGGTTGTCATGTTCAACCACCTGCGTTGCTTGGGTTAAGACGAGCCATTTCCCATTGACAGTGGAACCCCTCAAATCGTGTTTTTTCTTCCCCTTTTGGTTTCCCTTTAAACCCCACGCCACAAAAGAGACCGGGTGTTGGTGGGGATGTGATTTTAACATGAAAATTGCACCCCTTCTAGAAAGAAATGGGCGCCTTCGGGTTGAGTCATGGACCTCCAATGAGGGTAGAACCTATCGTCGCCCTTTCAGGCTGGAAGGGGCGCCGAAAAGAAAGGCCACTGGTTGGGTTCACTATACCCGTAAGGAGACAAGAGCAGAGGTGTTTGGGAACACCAGGCTTTTCCAAATATACTTTTAAGACATGGGTAGTTGGAGTAGGAGGGTTTTTGTTTGGTGGGTTTATAGGGAGTTTAAAGGGACGGTGGCCTTCGGCCCAATCCTTTGTGTTCCTTCTCGTATAAGAGGGTTTCCACTCCCCCCGATCCACTCCTCTCAGGGTACATTGGGGTATACGCTTTGTGGAGTGGCTAGTGGGTGTATATCTCAGGTTTGGGGTGGAAACCATGTTAGACGCTTCTTTCCTCTAGACACCACTTCGGTAGAACGGAACCACAAGTCAGCGGGTTTTGAGCTTGGTTGGATACCTTCCCTTTGCCGTTGACCAATCAGGGAGGTTCCCTTCTCTCCCAAAAGCATCCATATTTTCAGAAGCTAGTCAAACTCCAGGAATGGTTGTCACAACACACAGCTCGCTTCCCAGTTCCTTGACTTTTCTTCTCGTTTTGGGACGATCACTTGAGTGGTGAGAAGGTCTGAGCAGGGATCTCAGGGAACAAGTCAGACCCTCCCACAGATTCTGATCGAGGCTTTGCACGCCATTCGCGATCTGCTGGGGCGGCTGGTCAGAATTTTTTGCGCGCTTTGGGGCTTGCCATCTCCCCCCCCCCCCGCGCAAACGCCTGGTTTCTTTTTGCTTTTTCTCTTGAACTATCCAGTTGTTTTGAACTATCCAAAATAGGGAACCCCTTCTGATAGTTCAAGAGAGGAAACAAGAGGACACCGGCCGTTCCCCATTTTGTGTGTTCGGAGGTTTGGCCTACAGCATTTGAACCCAGACGCGGCATCCGCAACATTGCCAGACTCGACTAACTTTCCCCTCGGTACTTGTAGGGGTGATATGTTTAAAGGGAAAATATAGGAACCGTATTTATTTGCAGTTGCCCCACTCAGCTGAGCCCCTGCAACCTCTCCTTTGGGCAAAAGGAAACTTTTGCCCACCAAAAAGATTGGACGTCATCGATTTAGCCCATGAATTTGGGTTGTTTTTCACTTGGGGATGGCAGTAGATTGAATGACTTGTGAATTGATGCTATTATGGTACTTAGGGGAGTATCGTACTTTACTGGGTTCTTCACTTTATATTTTCAGTTTGCGAATTCTGGCAGCTTGTTGGTGCCCATTTTTAGTTCCTCACCTTCCTGGGACCTTACTTTGGGGTTTCCCAGGACGTCCCCTCAAGAATCACCTTTTTGAAGTGGGAATCCCTGCAAAGAGGACTAACATGGTGTCCCTGGAATCATAAGACTGGCTTGAAGTTACACACACCACAGCCCCATTCTGAGTGTTTAGGCACTTAAATGGATGAGCAAAAGGGCGTCAAGGATTGGTGCCCTTTTGTCGAGTTGGTTCCACCCCCGGCGTCCTTTGGTTGGGTTGATACCCCAGAAATCAGACGGGTCCCTTGAAAGGGAAACCGAGAATTGAAAAGAACCTTAGCCTCAAATTGGGTTTGCAGAAGGCGATCTATGGGAGCTTGCCAGTGGGGGTATCTTCTGTTTTTGCCGAGCTGATTGGGAAAAGGTGACGACATCTTTTGGGCTTGACTCAACACCCAGACCCCCAGTGGCTATGGGGAAAAAGGCACTCTCTCCTTTGGCTAGTTGATTTTCAAGGAAAACCCCGTCAAAAAGAAGAGAGCAACAACCGGAGAAACAGTAACCACTGCAGGTCTGGGAAAATGATAATTAAAGTTGCCAAACAGTGTTTAAAGTTTGCGCCCTCGATGGACGTGAGGCAGTCCCGACTTTTGAAATTTATGGCCATGAGTCAATTCAAGCCAAGGGAGACTTAAGGGACGCCCGGTTGCATCAAATCCTCAGGTCAGGACAACGTTCAAGGGACACCCCATGACTCAATCCTTGATCATGTCCTTCCCCTTTGATTGCATTGCTGTTGGGTTTTGGACCCTTTCTGGGTTTGTTGTTGGGTTTTTGGGATGTTTTTTCTGGGAAAAGAAAACGGCACCATGTCGCTCCACACGACTCTAACTTTGGTGCATGTTGCTTGGATGTTAGGACTTTAACTTTTTGCCAACTAATGGGGTTTCCGTTAACTAAAAGTTAGTCCCTTTCAGCAGGGGAGCAGAAAGCACTACTCACTTCCTGAGCGGATGGCCCGAACAAAGTACCCAAACTTGATATTTACCGCTCAAATAGTCCAAGCCCAAAAAGTGTTTAAAGTTCATGAACTCAGCAAAACCGTGAGTCTAAGCCTTTTCCGTATTAAGAAACCACCCGAAAAGTTCGCGCCACTCTTCGCAGATTTCTCGCATATTTTTGCTCCGCCGCCGAGCTCCCCGAGCTAAGCGAGCTCTGCCGTGAGTAAAATCTCAGGTCCCAGGAGGGCATGCTGCAGCGGGAGCTGAACGGCCTGCGGGGCCAGCTCAGCGCCATGGACCAGCGCCCGGGAGCCCAGACGGGTCGAAGGCGAGTCGAAGGCGGAAGGGGCGGAAGGGGCGGAAGGGGCGGAAGGGGCGGAAGGGGCGGAAGGGGCGGAAGGGGCGGAAGGGGCGGGGGCCTTCGGAACGCGTAAACCGTCCCTGGGGCCGATTTTTATTATTTTTTTAAAGTAGTTTTTTTTTTTTTTTTTAGGGGGGGAGTGCTTTGGGGGGTTGGGGCCCTCCCCGACATTTGCAGGATGTCATTTTACGGTGGTCTGAAGGACCACTCTGCAAAATCGTTTCCGCACTCTTTGAGCATTTGTTTTGCTGGGGGGGAATTCATGGGTGGAGTGTCCAAAATTCATCTTGGAATTGGGCTTTGGTGGCTGAACTTGCCAAGGTTTTCAAAGGTAAGCCAAAGAACAAAACCAACCAGGGGCACCCAACCTGTGCTTCTTTGTAGGTTGGCTTTGGGGTTCCCATGGACGTGGGGCTTTAGGGAATCCCAGTTGTGAGAAGGGAATCCCTTCAGACCTACGTCATAGGAATGGCTGTCTCGCAGATGTCGGGCGTGACGCGCACCGAGGCTTCTCGCAGGTCCAAGAACGGCTCCAGGAATCCGAGGACTCGACGAAAAAACCCAGCGGCGGGGGCGGGGGGGTTGCTTCGAACCCGTTCGCTGACGAGGAATGGCTCGAGGATTGGGTTAGTTGAAAAGCAGTTTGGGTACCCATAGTCACTATGAGTCAGGGTGATTGAAACATCGATGCCGGAGAGAGGAGGAGCTTCCAGTGGGGTTTTCCTTTTTTCTTCTGTTCGGGGGGGGGGGGGATCCCAAGGGGCAAGTCCCTTTCTATCAGGTCCGGGGTGCGCCAAGAGTGGACTCGGCCTTTCAGCAATTGATTCAAAGACGCACAGCATCTCCTAACGCTGGGTTGCTAGTCTTTGGTCGCAACATAGCCAGGGGAACTGGACATCATCTGCCCAAAAGATGTGATGCCGTAGCCATTCATATGCTGATTCAGAGCCCACTCCATAGGGAGCCATTGCCGCCTGGTGGCTCTAGCTCGACATGTCTCAAAATGACGGGCCCCTAAAATGGTTCATGGCACGGCTTTTCTTCTGGTGGAATAAATGAGCAGCGTGCCCCAGTAGTGTAGAAACCCTCAGGGGAAAAGGCTCCTGGGTTGTTTTCCTTGGGTTTCCCTTTGAACCAACCAAATCGGGGGTTCCCCCAAAAACACACATCCAAATCTACTGAAACCAGGCCTGTAAGCCAAGTCTTTGTACTGAATCTCACTTCCTTCCACGTGGAAGCATATGGGTTGCGCTTCAACTGTCCATGATGTTTTCACTTGTGACCAAAAAGAACAACAAACCATTTCTGTTTTCATTGTTTTTGCAATTGTCCAATTTTGGAATTCTCCCAATTTTGAGTCACCAAAACGCAGGTGGCAAAACGGATGTTTTTCGCGATGGTCTTGGCAACAGACAAATTGTCATCGCTAGGTAGATCACTTTCTGAGGAAACCGCCGCCTCGCCCCCAAAAGCTTTCGGCTCCGCGAGTTGTCCGGGTCCAGGGGTGTGGTCACCCGGACTTTAAACCAGGATTCCGTTGTTCAAACCCCTCGAGTTGGTCGTTTGGATCGGTGGTTTGGTTGTAAACCGTGGACAGTATATGGGAAGCCGCCCCTAACCTCCAAACCACTGACCACTCTCCAAAGAACCCACTAGGGCCTTGAGCAGCTTAGGGCCTCCTCCATAGGTTTGCTACTTGTGGGTGGACCCAAACATGAAACATCATCTGAACACAAGTGTTCTTTCCGTGTGCCCCAGTGCGCCTAGACATGGCAATCAGTTCCCCTTTAGGTTTGGATTGGTGGCCAGGGAGGGGGGGTTTTGAACCCTTGTTCTCTTGTACGGGGTTAATGGGAAGACGAAAGGGACATTTTTTGCAGGACCACCCACGGATGGGCGACAGGCCGAAGATGTTCATTCGACGTCAGACTCCTTTTAGGAAATCCCTAACATTAGGTGCAAGCGGGGGTGGTAGTCGAGAGCCCCTTCCTTGTTTCTTAGGGTTCCTTAAGGAGCCTTCGGGCTTCCGCAAAATGAGCTCCCCTTTTTGTTTTGTTTGCTTTTTGTTGGGGTCCCCTTTGCTTTCCACTACCCAGGCAAATCTCGTTTTTTCCCGGGGTCCCAACTCCCAGCGAGGGAACGCCCCCGAGTCCGAGCGTAGGAGCGGGAGGGCCTGCTGGGCAAGCGCCTAACAGCGGGGCGCCCCAGGCTTCGGCTTCCCAGTGGACGCCTCCCATGAATCAGACCCTGCTTATTACTACGGGGGTGCCACAATTCGCCTTTTTTTTACTGGTGCTGCTCACCATGCGTGAATTGGCACAGTTGGCACACATTTGGAGATATCCGCTTCATGTAGCAGCTGATTCTTACTCATAACAGCCGCATCATATGGATGTATCTTCTTTAGGGGACCCCCCAAAATGGCTTCGGATTTCTTATGATCTCCTCTTCAGAACCCACAAACAACTGGGTACCCCTCCAAAAACGACTGGTGTTGCCCTGTTTGCATTACCACTGAGGATAATTTTGCCAACACGGAATCAGGCAATGTTGACCCCCTGAAAATCAACCCCTGTTTATTAATGTGGGGGCGGTTTTGGCCCCTCCCAAAGTGAACCGCCAACAAACAATTCAGGGGCGCCCACCCTTTGAAAACAAACACGTGGCCGTGGGTCAAAAATAGGTACCCAAAATGGACCCTAGTAAATGGAAACATGGACTAAAACCTGCGGTCCGATTCCTGGTGGTTTAATTTTGACCCACGCCCATATGAAAACAAACCGGTGGGTTGGCTTTCCACCCCTCCAAAAGAGGCATGGAATTTCACGAGCGGTTGACACGCCAGATTGCGAATGAAGGCGTGCTACGGCGCCGTGGCTGACGCTCTTTTGCGATGATTCGCGCGAAGGTCTGCGCGAAGTCCTCCGCCTTTTTTTTCCCCCTGCGCCGCCGCAGGGAAACCCACAGGAGTAACACATTCTTTTGTTTCGTTGGCGGACTTCTTGTTTTTGAGATGGTACCTATCTTGGGATAGTGTTGTACTGGGCCTACAGGTGGTGCTAGAAACTTTGCCCTCCACCGGAGAACCCAGAGTGATGCTCACATCTCCAGAATTTCCCCAGAATTCGCGCTTCTGGAATATGGGCCCCTGATGACGATGCCGAAGTGATATCTGTAAGACCCCTTTGTTAATTCTAATATAATGATGACGAAGGGGTTCTGTGTGAATCACAGCTCATAGGAGCCGAAACCTGAATTTCTTACAACTACTGTGGATTAGACAAACCCTGCACCAGTCAGCAGCTGGTTGATTCCCAGTATTCATCGGGTTTCATCCCAACTGGTGCGAAGTGGACTTTGTCCATCCACAGACAGATGATCCTATGGTTGGTCAAGGCCCCTTTCATCGGGGCTCCCCAATCCCAATAGAGAAAGTCAGTTCCTTTTGAATGCCGTTCTCGGATGGTCCCCTCTTTGGGCCCCTTGTGACAACAAAGGAAAAGATGCGGGGCTTGGTCGCATGGAACTTACGTTCCAGCAAGCTCTCCAAGCCGCAAGGTCCAAAGTTGATGAGCCAGTCCCGAAAGAGTGCCGTCCAAAGCCGACCAACCCGGACCCCTCTTCAAAGCTTCTGGGGGAAAAGCATAGGTTTCCCTTCGCCGGCCAAAGTTCTACCCTTGTACAAAACATCGGCCTTTGGAGCAACCCGTGTTCCGATTTGGGTGAAGGTTTGACCACATCCTGTGAGAACAAACCAGGTCAAGGGCCTAAGGGGTTTAAGTGAAGCCCATTTAGCATTCAATCCCTAGGGGATTTCACCCCAAACCCTGCCGATTCCCTGAGAATCAGCAAGTTACACAGTCAGCTTTGATGTTTACCCCTTGTCCAACAATCATGGAGTTTGTGACGCCCAGCCATATTGAAGGTTCCTCCCCCCCAAAAAATAATGAGGGTAAACACAAAAATAGAGGTGTTTGTTTCCCCATCCACTCAGGAAATGAGTCCTTGGTTTCGCAGCAAAAAGTTGAATGCGGCCTGCTCTTCTGCTCTTGAGGCAGCCCTGAAGCAAGAACGCGAATTGAAGTTCGCCCTTGAGACCGCCCGGCAGCAGTGGGGGCTCCCAGCGGGGATCATCGGCTTTGGTTGGTGTTCTCCTTGGGGTAGACTAAGTATGGATCAGGTTGGTACCCCTTTCTTGGTGGTTTCAAAGGGCAACCACAAGGACACCATTGCGCCATTTATTTTGGGGGTCCCCTAACTAAAGACGAGCCACCCATTTGTTTTTCTGTTGTATCTGATGTGGGCCAGCGGTTTTGTTTGTTTTCGGGACAGGGTTGCAGGGTTGGTTGCTTGCCTGGGATGTTGCCCCCAAAGATAGGGCAGCCCAAAATGGGTGGGGGGAGGTCCTTTTTCTAAGGGTGGAAGTACATACCCCTTGTTCATACCCCTTGGCTTCCCTGGTTTCCAAGCCACTGTATAAGTGGTATATTATATACCTATGAACATCAGCAGGCCTTTTGGGTTCATTTGCCCAAGGGGTATGTAAAATGGGTATGTACAAGCACCCCTGGACTTTTGAAAGGGGGTCCACCCAATTTCGAGAACCTCCCATATCACAAAAGGAGATCACACATTTTTGGTGTCAACATTTTTGACACTGAATCCAAGTGTGGTTTCCACCGAGAGTTTCAGTCGTCCAGCACTCTGCTAGATTTTGTCTAAAGGGAATCCCCAGGTGTAGACCCTAGACAAGGCTCGAAATGCTTTCAGTGCCGTTAGTCTCGGAGCCTAAACTTTTTGTTTGAACATATTAGATTCCATGGAGGCCGACAGGCTTTGATGGGTATTCCACATAATTATTTCTGGCAACGGGGTGTTTCAAGTAGTGAACAAAGTGTGGTCCTTCCTTTGATTAATCCAAAGCTAACAGCCAATGACAGCTGTGCTCTGTGCCAGGGCCCAGATTTCTACCAACTTGTGACGATTGGGTCTCTGGACCTTTTCTTGGAGTTTCAAACAGCAAAAAGGGTTCCAAAGGGAACCCCCATGATACTGTTGATGGGAGAAATCTTGCATGAGTTTATAAGACTACATGTTTCCCGCACCCCCTACTTAACATTGAGCGGTGACGAGGCAAAACAAATCTTGCGTGACCCAACCCAAGTTGGCCAAACTGAGAACCAATGTTAAGTAGGGGGCGCGGACAAGATGGCGCGCGGACAAGATGGCGTGGATCTGTTTCAAAAGTCATGCAAGATTTCTTCCATCCAGCGTATTCTCCCCCCCCCCCCCCCCTCCCCCCCCCCAAAATGAATCAACAACAACGACAAGCAACACACAAAGCATGACATCCCCCCCAAAAAAGAATAATAATAATAGATAAATAAATACATAGCACCACAACATGTGGTTGGACGTAGATTTGGTTCAATCGCTTGACATCTACCGGGACTTGCGATCTTTTGTCACCTTGGGTTGCCGCAGGTACGAGACGGTGTCGGAGGACGGAATCTCCTCCAGAGTGGGTTGCGGTGCCTTTTTGCCTTGTTTTTAGTGGGCTCCTTGTTTTCCTTTTCGTTGGAGGGGATTTCCCTTTTTACTAAACTACTCTAAAAGGGGGTGGGGTCCGGGCCCATCTGGGAAAGGGGACATGGTTCCAAAGCCTCCGAAGACCCGCTGAAACTTGGTCTTGGAAAGCCCTTGCTTTACCCACTACAGGGTGTCCTTTTTTTCTGTTTCGGTGGGTGAAATGGGGTTGTGGGCTTCCTATTGGTTTTAGGGATTTTCCAACTTTTCTGTGACCAAAGAAACTCCCCCCCCCAATGACAAAGTAGTCAAACAGTTGGGAATCCCACTTTGGTGTCACAGAAAGTTTTCCCACCAAATGATTCCACAGCTGCAAATGATAACGAGCCAGAATATTTATTTATGAAGAAGGTTTCTTTTGTGGGATTGGAAGATGGAAAACCTGGATTCTCAGCATATGCCGTAGAAAATGTGGGTAAAGGAAGGGGGTAGCCGTGTGCCGGTGGGTGTCTGGGGAATTCATATATTTTTTGAGGCTCCGTCAAAACATCCGGTAGTCTACGGTCAAATTTGTCAAGAGGGGGATGAGCTCCAAAACCAGAAAACGAGCCCGAAACGGCGCGATGCGTCAACTTCTTCACGCGGCGTGCGCGGCCCTGTTATTCACAAGTCTTTGGGTGTTGCTCAAAATGGCGGGTCTTCCCTTTTGGCTTTCCTACCTCAAACCAGGCAGAACAAAATGGTGGCAACCCCCCCCTTTTTGGCTGGTGGTGAACCACCCAAACTGAAACCGACCCCTCAATGTATTGATTCCTTCCTTCCCCCCCTTTTCCCCCTTTTGGCCGGTTTTTACACCTCGACCCCTGGAAATTTGATTCCCCCACCCCAAGCTGCCGGCTTTTGAAACTCGAACCCACCCGTCGGGCTCGCTCGCTCGCTTGCTCGCTCGCTCGCCACGCGAGGAGCTGGAGAACCTGCAGGACAGCGAAGGCCGGCTGAAGCGCCAGGTGCAAGAACTCGCGCGGGGCCCGAGCCGGGTGAGCCAGGAAAGAGCGAGCCAGGGGAGGGAGAAGGAGAAAAACCAGGAGGCAGATGGGTCTGATATGTGTTTTTTTGTTGGCTCTCTTTCTTTTTTTTGAGTTGGAAGCCTCCAAGAGAAGTGGTTTGCCTGGATGTGTGTCGCTTGGAAGCAAGAAACAGCCAACACTTGCGGCGAAACGAGCATGGTGCCTTCTCTTGGGGCTCGGTACCTTCTTCAGGTTGGGGAAAGTAAAAGGACACCACTCACTTGTTTGGAGTCCCCTATTTGGAGACACCAGATGAGCCCAATCAAAATCAACTCTTGGCTAGCAAGGACAAACCCAACTAGAAATTGGTGCCGATATCTGCCCTCTTGATTCTTGACATTCTTTACAGGCTTTCGGGTAGACCCCTTTAATGCCAGGTGTTGATCTCCACTCAGATTAATATGGAACCCCAATAATTATGATTTGTGGAGGAACCACCCCTTTTTTTGGTTGACTCGATATGTGCCATGGTCAATCGACCTGTTCCTTTGGGGACAATGAATGTACAGGTTATTGAGGGCGCCATGACCATGACCCACAGATACGGAGTTTTGACCATGGCACGTTGGCATCCCTCAAGATCCATTTTCTGACCAGTCACTCGTGGTTGCCTCCCTGATCAGAGCAGTCGCCCGGATTTGTGTGAGGTTACCATGACTGTCAACACATCAGTTTTCAAACCGGATTTTTGCCCAAGGACATTTTCGCATAAACAAGAATCAAGGTGGGTGGGAGGAGAGGAACAATATAGTTCTCAGGGCTAGGCACGGCTGGTGGCTGGGTGCAGCATTGCCAAAAAAAACGGCCACAGTT
The DNA here is from genome assembly GCA_963377175.1 of Effrenium voratum. Taxonomy (NCBI): domain Eukaryota; class Dinophyceae; order Suessiales; family Symbiodiniaceae; genus Effrenium; species Effrenium voratum. The sequence continues at coordinate 339,922 of CAUJNA010003513.1, read as the reverse complement.
TTGTATTGCCTATTTGTGTTTTCTCAAAGTAGCGGACCCCCTGTTCTTATTTGTTTCTGTTGGATTCGTAGAACCCTCCAAGGGACCCCTCGATCTTTGTGAAGTTTCTCACCACAGGCCTTAGAAATCACCTCAAAGCGAATCCACAAGAGATTTTGCCATCATGTTTTTTCTTTTTAAAGAGGGCAGCCTTTTTGGGTTGCTTCACAAGGGAAACTGCTCATTTGGCGTGGGCTTTTCTTACAAGGCCCAGACTGAACATTTTCAGGCCCTTCGACCAAGAGCAGAATGGTTTGGTTGAACCTTTTTCCTCCGGAGCATGTGATGGGGTGTGCTGGTGTCGTTTCTTCCGCCGATCAGACCCAGTTCGGAGGGAAGTACTCCCTGCAAGCCTCTAACAGCATTGCTTCCATGGGACCAAACCAAGCGGTTTTTTCGGATGTTTCCAGCATTCTGGCCTTTGAGCGAGAAACGGACTCGGGTGCCTCTGTTGGGACCTGGTCCTTTCTTTCTACGAAACGGCAAAGGCGGCGCAATGTTACGGGTGGCTCGTCTTTTTTCAGGCTTGGACCCCCAAAATGGTGGGTTTTCCTGTTTGAAACTACCAAACAAGGGTAGCCCCAACTAAAGACAGACCTGATCGGGCAGCTGATGCAATTGGTGTCCTTTGGTTAAAAGTGCTCTCACCTGGGAAAGGTCGGAAAGAGAGTAGTGTGCACTGACTAATCCGGAGGACCCTATTACTCAGACTCCCCGAAATAGATTGGTATGGTTCTCCGGATGAGTCCGAAGTTAACACATATAGTTGTCGTTGACACAAATCAAAGTTAGCTAACTTGGTTGCGCTGACTGGCTAGCGTAGAATCGTGCGGACTGATGAATCCGAAGTTAGTTGCTTTTGAATTCACAATTCGAAGAGGGGAAGCCATGATGCATGTTCATTTCTCTGGGCCTGAACAGCTGGAAGTGAATAGACAGGCAGCGCTGTGATCTTTCGGTTCCGCGTACCTGGTCGGCTAGATACTTTGAAGGCCTGGGACTTATTTACATAGAAAACGGTTTGGATGTGCTTTTTGTAGATTTCACCTGTTCTTCCCCCTGTAGGTTCTTTTTTGGTACTCTTTTAGTACTCTCTCAATGTCCTACAGGTGTGGATCCACAAAAGCCGCATCCAAAGCGTTTCCTAGATACATGGTTACTAGCCCTGGCTAAACACCACCAGACTTGAAATAAAGCTACCATCGAACCCCGAGCGATCGCTCGCGAGCGAGCGCCTTCTCGAGCGCCCAGATCCAGCGGGAGCAAGAGCTGAAGAGCGCCGACGTGGTGAGGCCCAAGGACCTCGAGGACCGGAGCCACCGGGGGCTGGGGGAGCCCACGCTCAGTTTTTTAAGAGCGAAATCGCCGTGTGGTTCTGGTGGGACTTTTTTCTTCTCAGTCTTTGGTTTTCTTTTATGTCGGCAGAGTGCCCAAAGCCCATTCCCCCCCACCCACCCCCAAAAAAATAAAAGAAAAGGAAAACGAGGGCCTTGTTTTTTGGCAGGTGCTTCGGTTGCGACCTGGTCTTCTAGTAAGGCCTGTGACACCTTGCCAAAAGTCAATTGGTCTTGGGCGCTCGGTCGCTCACTTTGGCGAACGTCTCCGACAGATCATTCTAGCCTTCTAGGTGAGCGGCGCAAAAGAAGAAAAGCTGATGGCTGTCCATGCCAGTGATCGACCTGGCTTCGTGTTTGCACCTGGATTCAGCTTGTCGGTTGTTCCGAACTAAAATTCAGCTTGGGCTTCCGGCTGCTGCTCTGGTGTTATTCTTGGGGTGGAGAGGATTCCCCTTGGAATGTTCGGGGCAGGCTGAGGTTTAGAAGAGAAAGGTCGTCGGCTTCAGAAAGCAACAACTCGTTGCGGTCCAATTCCCATTCCTGGGAATTGGTTGGAGGATTTTCACATTTTGAGGTTCACAGCCGCCAAGAAATCGTGGTCCTGGGAACCCCACGGCTTCCCTCCCCCAGCCTCCCAAGTGACAAGGTCAAACGCATGGGCATCCCACTTCCCCCACCCGGACATGCCCCCGATCCCTCCTTCCTGCCCCCCCTCCTTTTCACGGGAAACGGTGAGGAGGTGGAAGCGCTCCGGAAAGAGCGAGACGAGCTACTGCACCGACTGGAGCAGATCGAGTTGCACGGCCAGGCGCGAGTCGCCTCTCGAAGCGAGCTGCGAGAGGGAGGCCGCTGACGAGTCCACGTTCTCAAACTGGCGGTGGGGCCAGGGTTCCGCAAGTTTGAGTCCTTGGTTCCAGCAAAGCAGGTGCCATTCTGGATACCAGTTTTTGAGTCGACGTCCAAATTAAATGGCTCGACTTTTTTTTTGGGAGTCTCGGTACCCGTTGTTTGTGACAGGACCCCCCCCCAAAAAAAAAGAAAGAAGAAGAAAGCCCAAGACCGATTTGGGGGATCCGATCCCTAAACAAGACGCACCCATGGTGGACCCCGGAAGTGCGTGATTTCCTTTTTGTCCAAAAGGGCCCGCCATTTTGAGGGTCGAGGGAGGGAGCTCCAGCGCGGGAGAGGAACTGCGCGATTTGTTTTGGGCGCCGTCCACCGCGAAAGCTGGGTTTCAGGGAAGCTCTGTATGGGGATGCCGTTTTCTTGAGGGTACCAGTTTTGTTGCTTTAAAGGGACACCAAAACGACACTTGCCAGGTTGTTGCGCCCCCCAAACCAAAAGACACGACCGTATGTTTACTGGGTTATAAGGTACATATGAACCACAATGAACATTTTGTGCGCTGGTGGGCCAAGCATCCTAGCATCCTTCGTGGTTTCCTCCCTCTTTCGGTTCAATCCCAAAAGCAAGAATAGTCTCTGAGCAGCATGGGCATGAAATGAGGGCGTTGAAGCGACTTAACACCCATGGGCAACTCATTTCCTTCACTGTTGTCGGTTCATTTTTGGTGTCTGCAAAGAATTCAGTTCTTGACATGGTTCGGTTCATTTTTTGGGGTCTGCGAAGAAAGCGTGTCCCCTGAAAGCTTCAGGGTCGTTGCGTCTGGTTTCCGGACATGGGCCTCCGCAATTTTCCCTAGGACCTCCAAGAGTGGCGGGTTTGAGTGGGGCCCACCAATTGTCTTGCATTGTTGGTATGTACAGGGGAGTCAGCAATTCAGGGTTTTTTCAGGTGATGCCCATGAGGCCCCGAGATTGCGACGGGGTGAAAGTTAGCACAAATGCTTTGCTGGTAAAGGGGATGATGAACCAACAAGGGGGAAATCCAGAGACCTCAATTGGTGGTTTGGAATTGTGGTTTGGCTGCACCCCCTCCCAAGTTGAAAGCCTATTGGGGAGTTTTGGGTTTGGATTTGGTTGGTTTGGATGTTGAACCGGATTTGGATGTCCCACAGGGAAAAGAATAGGATTCTTCGGGAATCGGGTTCCGGACTTTCTTTTTCCTCGCGAGGACTACAGCAAGGAGCTGCAGGAATCTCAGAAGCGCGAGGCACGGCTCGGGCGCCGAGACCGCGGGCCCTAGAAATCGTAGGTTGGGGTGGTGGTTGGTTTCCCCCATTTTTGGGCGGCCACCGTACATAATTCACATCATGTATTCACGTGTTTAGTTCCAATCCACCCCAAGTTGGGGTGGTTCAAGCAGTTGCCTTGCAAAAGGCAAGGCTTATTTGGGAGTGGAAGAGGGAACCAATCCTGGGAAGGCCACATTTAAGGAGACTCGAATTCTGGGTTGTGTTAGAGGGAAACAACAGGACAACGACCATTTTCGGCCGCCCTCGACGCGACGTCGACGTCGCCAGGTGGCGCTGCAGGCGGCACTGGACAACTCCACGGAGCAGATGGCGGAGCTGATCACGGCGCTCACCGAGCCGCTGGCCATCGACTGTGGGGCGTTCGGGGGGGGGGGGGTGGGTGGGGGGAGGGGCGGTGGATGTTCTCGTTTCTTTGAGGGGGGAGGGAGAGTTGCATTTCCGTGTTTTTTTTCTCTCGTGGGCCGTTGTTGTTTTTTGTTGGGGGGGGGGCATTTCTTTCTTTTTCTCTGGTGGGCTGAGTTCCTTTTTTTTTTTTGGGGGGGGGGGACAGCTTGTTTTGGGTTGGTTGTGAAATTGTGGTGGGATGAGGGAGGGCGGTCCCAGTTTTCGACGTTGGGAGTGGGTTCCCTTCTTTGTTTGTGGGGTAGCCCCAAAAATAAAACAGGGGTTGCAGTTGAAGGGAAACCGGAACTCGGCGGTTGAAAACTGCCATGGCAAATCGGAATCCATCGTTTTTTTTTTTTGAAAGCAACATCTAGATTCTGTCCATCGCTCGGATGTTAAGCTTTGGGCGTTCGTGAAATCCTTGCCTGGTGATTCTTAACAAATCCTCCTTGCCCAATGCCACCGCAACTGTGGGGTTTTGATTTAGGTGTATATACTCTTATAAATGCATTCCACTCCATTCCATTCCACTCCACTCCATTTCATTCAATGCCACTCCATTCCACTCCATTCCATTCCATTCCTGTACATTCCATTCCATTCCTTTACTTTCACTACATTACATTACTTTACTTGCATTACATTAGCCCTGGAAATCCACGACTGTTTTTAAAACGTCCTTTGCACCTCGCCTGTTTTTTGCAGCTAAAGCCTGATTTTTGCGCCTGCAATGAGCCATGGCGTGGTATTTGATGGATTGTTCATACTGTTGCCACGTTTAGATTCTACAAAGCCTGTTCCACCCCAACATGTCTTGACACACCAATTTTGGTGTGAACATAGCGGTCCGTGATGTACGCAAAAGTAGCGTGAAATCACCGTGAAAATACCGTGAAATTATACATACATTACATTGCATGACCATACAGGCGTACGTGCATACATACATGTATACACACATATACATACACACACATACACATTGCATGCCTCTTTACATATATTCATACATTAGCACATTCATACATTCCTAGATTCATACATTCATACTTCATGGATTCATTCATTCATTCATTCAGTCAGTCAGTCGGCCAGTCAGTCAGTCAGTCAGTCAGTCAGTCATGCATTCATTCATTCATTCATTCATTCATTCATTCATTCATTCATACATACATACATTCATACATTCCTAGATTCATACATTCATACTTCATAAATTAATACAGTATTCGTACATGCATAAAACCATTCATTCATTTGTCCTTCATTCCTTCATTCCTTCATGCCTTCATTCCTGCATTCCCTCATTCCTTCATTCCTTCATTCCTTCATTCCTTCATTCCTGCATTCCTTCATTCCTTCATTCCTTCATTCCTTCATTTATTCCTGCCTTCATTCATTCCTTCATTCATTCTTTATTTATTCATTCATTCATTCATTCATGCATTCATTCATTCATTCATTCATTCATTCATTCATTCATTCATGCATTCATTCACTCATGCATTCATCCATTCAGTTATTAATTCATTCAATCAATCAATCAATCAATCATTCATTCACTCACTCACTCACTCACTCACTCACTCACTCACTCACTCACTCACTCACTCACTCACTCACTCACTCACTCACTCACTCACTCACTCACTCACTCACTCACTCACTCACTCACTCACTCACTCACTCACTCACTCACTCACTCACTCACTCACTCACTCACTCACTCACTCACTCACTCACTCACTCACTCACTCACTCACTCACTCACTCACTCACTCACTCACTCACTCACTCACTCACTCACTCACTCACTCACTCACTCACTCACTCACTCACTCACTCACTCACTCACTCACTCACTCACTCACTCACTCACTCACTCACTCACTCACTCACTCGTTCATTCGTTCATTCGTTCATTCGTTCGTTGGTTCATTCGTTCATTCGTTCATTTGTTCATTCATTCATTCATTCATACATTCATTCATTCATTCATTCATTCATTCATTCATTCATTCATTCATGCATGCATGCATGCATGCATGCATGCATGCATTCATTCCTTGATTCCTTGACTTCTTCATTCCTTCTTCATTCCTTCATCCATTATTCATTCCTTCATTTCTGTATTCCTTCATTCCTTCATTCCTTCATTCCTTCATTCCTTCATTCTTTCATTCATTCGTTCATTCGTTCATTCGTTCTTTCCTTCATTCGTTCATTTATTTGTTCGTTCGTTCGTTCATTCATTCATTCATTCACTCATTCATTCATTCATTCATTCATTCATTCATTCATTCATTCATTCATTCATTCATTCATTCCTTCATTCCTTCATTCCTTCATTCCTTCATTCCTTCATTCCTTCATTCCTTCATTCCTTCATTCCTTCATTCCTTCATTCCTTCATTCCTTCATTCCTTCATTCCTTCATTCCTTCATTCCTTCATTCCTTCATTCCTTCATTCCTTTTCATTCCTTCTTTCATTGATTCATTCATTCATTCATCCATTCATTCATTCATTCATTCATTCATTCATCCATTCATTCATTCATTCATTCATTCATTCATTCATTCATTCATTCATTTATTTATTTATTTATTCATTCACATAAATGTATACACATAAATGTATACATATACAGCCCTACGTATTTTGGTTCAACATGCTGCTTCTGGTTGATGTACACACACATATATGTATATATATATATATTCCTGAGCAACGACGCAACAAAGACGATAAGCTGTCAACACAATGCACATGGGCCAATATGGATTCAACGCTGTAGCAAGGGGACCATTGAAAGGTTATGGCATTTGGTCCTCAATGGTGCTTAAACATGACCATCAGTGTCTACTAGTCACTAGGCTGCAATGGTTTCCTTTGCGCGTGGGCTCTGAATCAGAAAATGACACAGTCAATGTTGCATGGGTGTTCCCAATGACGAGTATCCCCCAAGTTTCCTTATGGCGAGCGCCCAAGACCCTGTTGGTCACTTTTGAAGGTTGCACTTCCTGGTGTCACAGGGGTTGCGAGGCCTATATAAGCCTTTATAGTCCATGTTGGTAGAACCACAAGTCACTGGGTGAAACGGGCGCTGCTCAAGTGGATTTTGCCAAGCATACCCTTTCTGTTTTTTGTTGGTACCATCCTTGTTTTTGGTCGGTGTTTTTGCACATTTCCTTTAAACAATCTCCAGTAAAGAAGCATGTCATGGAAACCATGTCGTGTCGTTGCTCCTGCACAAATCCTCCTGTAGCTCCATGTCGGCCCTTCCCCACCACCGCAAACCCTCCTCAAATTCAAACAGGGGGAGGGTAGCTCCTCCTGTTGCTCTTGCAGACCTGTAGATGGCCATGCATTTCAACCACCTCAAAAGTGAGTGGACATAAATCCCCTAAATTTGATGTCCACCAAAGGGTCCCTTATTAAAACGGAGGGGTATTTATTTTAGGGCTTTTTCGCTTTTGGCTTCATAATAAACCGCACCCTATTAAAACACATACCCAGAAATTCGCCAGAAATTCTCCGGTCGCTGGTTATGAAAGCCCATCTCACGCCTCGAGGTCCCGAGCCCGCGAGGCGGAGCTGCAGGCGAGCCGGGGTTAGTCCACCGGGGTTGTCTCCAGGGAAAGACAAGCGCTGGATGGGTGGCGCGTACCTTTTTTGGGTTGGATAGTTTTTTTTTTCATTGGTGGTTTTCCTTTTGGTGTTCCCTTCAACACCACCAACACAAAGATTTGCGACCTAATGATGCGAAGCGAGAACCTTTGCCTCATGAGAACCTTTGCCTCATGGTTTTTTGTTCATATGGGCGACTCATCTTTTTTTGGTGGTACCCTTTGTCGTGATTTTTATAGGGAATCCAACGGAAAACCACCATTTTCGGGTGTCCCCTGAAAAGAGATGCACTCATATCTTCCGTGTGGGGGAGGGGGGGGTGGCTGCAACATTCGAAGGGACAAAACAAGGAGCAACGGAGTTTCCAACTAGACATTACTTGTTCAAAGGACGAACCATCAAACATATGTCCACTGCGAACACTTGTTTTCCGACTTGCAGGATTTTCTGAGGAGATAACCAAGCAGCACTCGTTCAAAGAAAATGCAAGGGAAGAACGTCCAACCGAAGAAAACACAAACTCCATTCGCATCTAGACCCTTTTTGCGACAACTTTCCAAATAGACACACCAATCTTCCAAAGCAAACGCGCCCGATTTTCCGGAGAGAAAGCCAAGCGTTCTACACAACAATGTTCTCCAGTTTACGGTTGTGGTTTCCCAGCGAACATACATGGAATACTATTCTAGAGGAAAATGCCGCAATATTTCGATTGCTAGACGTAGCATTGGAACTTTTTGCTTTGGGTTCTTATTAGTTGCCCCATCAATCGTCTCAAGTACAACTCTTTGCATCGGTCAGATCAGTCTGGCCGAGGTTCATTGTTTCCTAGGGTTGCTTTTTCGGCCTTCAAAAGATGACCACACCTTGAGTTGGTGAGAAGTTGGACCATACCTTGAGTTGGCGAAAAGTTGGTGAATGGCTTCCTTTGGCATCTTTCTATTTCCCCTTTACCAGGACCCGAATTTCTATCCCTTCAGGAACTGCAGTCGCAAGGAGCCTTGCACCGAAACCAACAAGGGGTTCGTTTGGACCATAGACGGGCAAGCCACCGGTTTGGATGGGTATGGCATCCATGTACCAGTGAACTTCATCGATATGGCATGAATTTTAATAGGGAACCACCTCAAAAGTGATTGGTGGACATGAATCCCCACCTAAATGATGTCCACCAAAGGATCCGCCATATGTCCAAAGGTTCCATGGTTTGTTTTTCCGATCTATCTTCTCAAAGGTCCATCAATTTTCCCATGATTTGTCCCATTGACCAGGGACATCTGCGTTCGTGGCGGTTTGTTGCGATGCCTGTGCCGCGACTCGTTGGATTCGGCGTGATTTCGAGGGCCAGCTGTCTGCTGCGCTGGAGCGGGAGCAGGCCATGTCGGTGGACCTGCAGGCGGGAGAGAAAAACGCAGGGCGCCACATAGGCGGACTCGACATACCTGGAGTCTCCATGACCCTTTAAAAATGGGTCAATGACCCTATTATTGTTGGTAATGCTTCATTCTTTTAGGGTCATGGAGACTCGAGGTAGCGGCAAAAAGGGTGCCTAGAAAAAGACGCACACCGAACTTCAGGCCACATGAAACAGCAAAAGCCTACCGGAGGTGTAGATTACACTGCTTTGCCAGGTCAGACACTTCAGAGGCGAATGTTGACCCTTGTTCACCCCCCTATGGCCGTGGCTCAAAAACCTGGTACCAAAATGGCCACCTTGATAAATGGAACCGAAGTCTAAAACCTGCGTAGCCCTAGATCGTGAATTCTGAGCCACACCCATACTAATAAACAGGTTGGCTGAATTGTTGACGTATATTCCTTTCACCTGGGGTAGCCTGGGTTTGGGGGAGTAATGTTGACCTGCGGATCAATCAACCAACCTGTGTATGAATACGGGGGTGGGGGCTCCTCCAAAAGTGATGAACTCCCACTAAACCTAGGCCTATTCATAAACTGGGGTTTATTAATCCAGGGTCAACATGATGTCCCATGCAGGACATCTTTCTTGTACTCGATGAAGTGAACTCCCATTTAGAAGGGTATTCCTCATAACTCATCTCCTTCGACCAGTGTTCAGGACCTTGACAATGCGAATCAGAACTGTTCTTGGCTACCTATCATGCGTCAGCAGCCACTGCACTTCCTCAAATCAATCAGCCGCCACTCAGAAGATGTGCTGATCCCAAAGTGCAACTTTTCGGGGCTTTTGAAATGCTGTTTCTGATTCGTTGTGGGGCGCCCTCGGTATGGGGACACACTTTGCTGTAAGTCCATAGGGTTAGGTAGTTCTTGACCTCCCCAAAAAGGAAGGTTTCTACAATGGACGAGCTTCGGGATTAAAATCCACATTCATGTGGGTGTGCCCTTTCTCTGAGGGTACCCATTTTTGTGGTTTCAAAGGGAAACCAAAAGGACACCCACCATAGGGAAACCAAAGGGAAACCAAATGTTTCTAGGGGCTCAACTGAGAAGTGTTTGGTCAGAACATCCCCAGGATGTCCATTGTCCATACCAGGGTCTTCGTTCTGTAGCCTCACCAAAGGTTTCGGTTCGTGACCGAACGTTCTTGCGCAGATGATCTACTGCTCTGGACGCGCAAACCACGAGCCTGGCAGAATGAGCTCACCTGAAGGTCCCTTATGGATTCCTGGCCGAACCTCGGGCTGGTGAATCAACAAATCATCAACCTCTCAAGAGTCCCTGGATACTTTGTCCATTCCCAAACTATGTTTCAGTCAGAAAGGGCCCGTGTTGGGACACCTATTTTCGCACGCGTACCGAGATGAAAAGTTTACATGACAGTGTAGTCAGAGCACAAGCATTTTGAGACCCCAATCAAAATAGGGGACCCCCAAGATCTTTATGAATTTATGGCTATTTGGTTGGATCCTTGGACTTTAGCCACAAAAAGTGAGACCACGACTTTTGCCACGAGGGGTCGTGGCAGTCAAGTTTCCCTTCGGTGCAGAGCGTTGAACCATGCAACACTCAAGGGGTAGCTTCCCCATTCTTTCCAGGGATCCGAATCTTTCTAGAGAACCAGCAAACACCCTGGGAACTGGCCGGTTCTTGAAAGGAAGGATGGCTGAAAAGAATGGAAAAGGACTCAACCCTGGAATATTCATACCCAAGTAACCAAACCTCTTCGCTCCTTCCTTTGCCAAGGCCATAGGGAGCTTTTCTTTCTGTCGCCGACTCCCAAAAACCCCGGATTTGGGGGCCCGGGGGCCTCTCCCGCCGCCTGCGAGGACTCGCAGGCGCGGGAGAAGCAGCTGTCCCAAGAGCTGGAGGAGGGGGGGGGAAGCTTCAGGAAGGCGAGAGCTTTGTGGGTGGTTCTCTGGGTGGGCGGCTTTTTGGATGGTTTAAATCCAGCAAAAGAAGCATGCAGCTATATTGGATCTTTAGACTTTTTAGCTTTTTGGATTCCCCTCATATGTCCTTTTAGCCAGCAAAAAGAAAAACCACTTTTTGGTGGGGATCTGCAGCACCCAAGGTCTTTGGAGATCTCAGTTGCCCAAGGGGATTCGACCCTTTGACCTGTTGGGGTTTCCAGGTTTGAGGCATTTTCAGTGGCGCCAACAGCTGAACCTTGTATTTCTATTTGGGCAACTCCTTTCCACGTTTCCATGGAACTCACCAGAGAGCACGTCCATTTCAAAGGGCCATTGATCCAAGGTGGTCTTTCAAGAACAAGCTGTCATATGGCGGGGGAAAACCACTAAGATGATACTTCCCATTAAATTGCAAAAACACATACCCATCGTTATTTGGGGGCCAAAAGGAGTATTGATCAACCCCCCTATATATTGGCATTTCCTGGAAGGGGGACCCAACAGATGCTGGATTCCTTTTTGGGATGGGATCTTTCTTGATCTTCCGAAGTTGGAAGAGACACCAAGAAGACCTGGGAAACACATGGATGCGAGCGACACCATTTTGAGTCGGGTCCCCTGAAAAAGACACCCACATCCTCCTGTTGACCCCCCTTCTTTCGCTTTTGGCAAACAAATATGTTGGGTGCAATTTATCAGTCGATGGACCCCAATTTTTGGGTTCATGTCCTTCAGGGGACTAAAGGCATGGCTCATAGAAGCCCCAGGTGGCAGTTTGACGTGCCTCCAGTGGGCTTTCGCAGCCAGCAATCAGAGACTGACCGGATCAGAGAAGCGGTGCAAGCGCCCCTTCAATGATTGCCGTACAATCCCGATGCACTTGGAAGCAGAAAATAGCTTTACAGAAGGACATGGGAAGAACTTGTTGGCAAGGTCAGATGCATTCGTTCAAAGCAGCACGAAAAACAAGTCTGCGAGGATTGCTTTCTGGTTGGACAGATGGGAAGCTTGTAGGAGAAGGCTCTCCCCCCATCACATTTGACTGTAGCAGATTCACTTAGCTCCCCAAGGGACAGTTGCTTCCCAGAAGGATGGGTGAAGGGAGTGGGTACTCAATTCTCCCAACCATGTTTGAACCCACCTAAGAACGATCATCCAAGAAGTGGTTCTGCCAACTGGTTGATTCCTCTTTCTTTTAACCAAACAAAACCGAGAAAGCCACCCGATTGTCTTTCTCCCGAAAAAGCAAACACGAACAAAAACAATCAAACCAAACACACATCTTCCAAAAACAGGCACCAAACAAACCATCCAGACAAACTTCTCCAGCATCAGAGAAGAAAGCACACCCAAAGCCCACCGGCCTCTTCCCCAAAACCCCCCCACCCCTTCACCCCACCCACCCCCCCCGGCGCTGGCTGGGTCGTTCGCTTCCTCCCCCCCCCACGCCCCGCACCTGATCCGCGCGCTCGCCTCGCGCGAGGAGCAGGCGGTGCGGCTCGCGGACGCGCTGAGCGCCCAGGAGCAGCTCGCAGAGCGCCTGGACGAGACGCTGCGCAAGGCCACCTCCGCGCCTCGGCGGGGGTGGCGGGTGGCGGGTGGCGGGTGGGGGGTGGCTGGGGGGTGGGGTGGGTGGGGGGTGGGGTGGGTGGAGTGGGGGCTGCGGGGAAGGGGGGGGGCTAGTGGGGTGGAGTGGCTGGACGGAGGGGACATTAGGAGACGGAAAGCAAAGGAAATTCACGTGGAAACCAAGGCGAAACTGCAGGAAAAGGGGAAAGAGTGGGGACACCACAGGGAAAGAGAAACAACAACTTAGTGGCAAACCAAATGCTCGGTCTTTTTTTGGGCGGATCCCCGGATCGAAGTGAGCTGCACAACCCCGGGGGCGGCCTCATTTCCCGATTTGTTTGCTTGGGGAAACAAGTGGTTTTTGCTGTTTGATTGTTTTTTTTGCTTTGGGTTTAGTTTTTGCTTTTCTTTTCATGTAGTTGGAACTTTCTTCCTGATTGTGACTGGACTGCAGCCAAGAGTAGGCGCAGACATGATGGACACGATTTGTGTGCCCGAAACGAGTCAACCCACCGGCCTAGACCTAGAGAAACCATTTTTTTGTGGTTTGGAAGGGAAACCAAAAGGAATCTAGAAGCATTTTGTGGGTTCCCTAAAAAGACACACCCAGTTGGATGACGTTAGTTTCTTTGTCTCTCTTCCTCAGTCTTCCCGTTTCTTTTGGGCCCTTGGGGGCTTGTGACGTCATATGTTCGTTGAAGACGAACCGAGCGGAATCTGAACATCTTCGCAGCAGGTCTGGTCCATGAAGGGCCCTCTTCAGGGATCCGATTTGTTCAACAAATGCGCTGAACAATTTCCTGGAAAGTCGGTATGGGGAGAGGTTTCAACAAATGCGCTGAACAATTTCCTGGAAAGTCGGTATGGGGAGAGGGTATTCGTAGCTGTTTTTGTTGAAATAGTATGTGTGTTGCTTGCATGGGTGTATTTGTGGTTTTGTTTGTTTTAGGTGGGGGTTGCAGATAAGACAAAGTTGTTTGGGAATCTCCCAACAGTCGGGAACAGGGTTTGCCAAGTTCGCTCATGTCAAACTTGGGAGCCCCAAAACGTGTGAAGCCACAACTTCGGGCCTGCATACCAAGTACCCTCCAGCAACGGAGACGATCGGAGAGTAGGCTGGTGTAGCCTTTTTTGGGGCGGCCCCCAAGCGTTCCGGAAAAAGTGATGTCCTCAAATTCTGTTTGCTTTCTACCCTCCCACCAAGGAACATGGAACCTGACGTTTGGGGGGTCCTGGAAGACCATTTGATCCTTTTAAATGGACCCTGTCAGGTTCCGTTCGAGGGAGAGTAAATCCCACGAACAGAATCTTGCGAACCAAACCCCCCGGGAACAGCTTTCTTGGTCGAAACCCGGGCTACCCGGGCTTGGCTGGCCGCTTGGCCGCTTGGCCGAGGTGGCTGCAGAGTTGACGACTTCGCGGAAGCACGTGGCCTGGCACTGGCAAAGCGCTTTTGGTTTTCACTTGGTGGCTCCCAGCCATCCACTTAGATGTTTAGCCTTTTAGGGTTTGGTGGGGGTTTTAATTTCACCAACCCGTCGACCAGGTTCTTTAGAAAATTGATCGGACATTCTGTCTCCGATCTGTGAGGTTACGAACATTTGCCAGGGGCGTGTCTTGAGGCCAACTCCGTTCAGTTTTTTTTGGAGCCCCATGTCTGCAGATGATCACTTCCTGAGTTCCGTTTTGGGCTCTAGTCACTTTTGGGGCTGGTTACAATTTCATTGGCAAACTGCAACTCTTCCGACTTTTTTCTGACCAATCCACTCAAGGGAGGGAATGACACCGAGCTGTATCGCTTAAATATCCTTTCATCAAATCTCTAGGTCATTCCCGAAACCGATGTTGATTCCATACCTATGGAACCAAGAAGATGATTCCATTCACACCATGGCAACTTAGGAAGTGGCCCTCATGAAGGACCTCAAAGCGTCGTCCGGGCGCTGAGTCGCAGGGTGAATCGCAGAGAGATTCGCAAATAAGTGACCGCTTGACGCTGCAGGAAGGGATATTTTCTTTTAACTGATTCCAGCCCAATTTTGCGTGGCAGCTTAAGCCATGGCTTAAGCCATGGCCATGGGTCAAAAGTCAAATCGGTTAGCCCCCAGTGAACATCCGATTCAATCCCACCACAAAAATAGGTTCTAAAATGTGTGGTGCACCGAACACCCTAAAATGGGATCCCATTGGTTTTGACCCACAGCCATGTGATTGGATATACTCACCAAATTGCCATTACGAAATTGGGGATACTCACCAAATCCCATGCAGTTGGGGAAACAATGAATATGGACCGTGGCTGTGACCTTACCAGGTACGCCTCGCACGTCGCTAGGCGTTTCGCGCGTTCAAGCGCTGAGGCTGGACCGAGAGGAGAAGTTGCAGGAGGAGTTGGAGGCGTGATTCAGGGCTCCTGCGTCCGCTTGTTGGTCAGGGCTCCTTAAAACACACATTTTGCAACCATTGGACACATGGCTTGTTCAACACCAAAATAAAGTTGGTGGAAACAAACCATTTACAAGGCAATGTTCAGGTGTATAATGTAAGGATACCTGTTGGTGGCTGCAATCATCACGTGGGCGTGTCCTTTTTGGAGCTGGTGCGCGCTTCTTTGGTGGTTTGCAATCAACACCAAAAGGAACAGCACAAGTTTGGGGGTCCAACTTTTAAGCAGACACACCCACCTGTTGCGCCAAAAAGGGAATTTTCAACTTCGGCGATGTTTATGGAGAGGATAGGGAGGTATGTGATTCTCCCTCCTTTTCACCTTTGGCCAGCGTGTCAAAGTCTGTTTTGGGTTCGGGGAGAGGTTCCGACGGCCAGTCACCGCCTTGGCCAGCAAGCGCTCGGCCAACACTCTGGTAGATCGGGTTGGTTTCTTCCCCTTTTGCTTCGGTGCAAACTGTTTGTGACCTGGATGCCCTGTGGGTTGCTTCCTTTTTTCCCGTTTTTTGGGGGGGGAGGGTTCCGATTCCTTTAAAGTCAACCAACCAAAAAAGGATGCCGATTCCTTTTTCCCATGGCCGCAGGGCATCTGAGGTGACAACCTTTCTTTCAAGCTTTGAAACAAACAGCGACCCACCGGTTCTCAGGGGGTCAAGCGGCGGCCAACCCGGGGGCCAAAGAAGAGATGCAAGATCGTCAGATGGCATGTGGGATGCATGGCACCCAGTTTGACCATCCATAACTTTCCCCAAAGGTCATCCCATGTAAGGACCATTTGATCAAACGATGAACCAGTGAGAGAGATTCACATCCCACTAAACCGTATCACAGGAAGGAGCCGGCATTTATTTTCCATCCGAGAGTTCTGGAGGTATGGGCAGTTATTACGTACCCATCACATCTGGGGTATGGTCCTAAAGCAGTGCATCCTTCTTGCTAGTGGTGCGGAAGTGTATAACCTCAATGCATCCAGAAACGGTACCTGAACGTGCACGTTAGGCCTGACACTAAATCCCAGCCCTTTGCGTGTGTCGCCTGAGTGGTCCTCTTACTGCCGACCCGAGCTCACTTTCTGAATTGGACTGTATACTTTGTTGTTGGAAGATCGAGAGTTGTAAAGAGCTATTAACTGTAATTATAAAATCCTTGAAGTGAATTATTATCCAATATTATTTCCTTTATATTTACTTTCCTATGGTATATCTTCATCATTATGTTTACATTATATTTTGGCGGCATACAACAAGTTTGGTCTTCTCCTCAGTGCAGGTTCCCCGACCCTTAAATGGGGCGAAGGCCTTGAGGCGGGGCATTTTGATCACGTCTGTGGGTTTTTGGCTTGGGATCGGACCCTCCGGTTTCAACAGGTGGTTCGGCCGGCTCGGCTCGGCTTGTTTTAAAGGGAGGGGCACACCAGTTGCCGCCAGTTTGAAGGGAGTAGATGGCCGGGCCGGCCATGTTTCTTTCCCTTTTTACTTGGGGGTTGGGGGCACACAAGCCTCGGTTTCCTTATGTTGATCCCCAACCTCACGGCTATGGGAACCCTGGGAAGACTCATGGACTCAGACCCCCCCAGAAGACTCATGGACTCAGACCCCCTGCTCGTCTTTGGTCGCTTGGCTCACTCCCCGAGTTTCTGGCTTCAGTCACTTCTCGGCCGCTGGATGGCGGCCAACAAAGCCTTTTTTGCCGCCAGTGTGTTGGAAAATCGGAAGTGACTAAGGCTTAGGACCTCCCCCCCCTCCACCCCCCGGCCTCTAAGGAGCCAGCACTTCGGAGTCAAGGGAGTGAACATTTCATGGCCGCCACAGCGATTTTTCGGACGGAGGCCTCGAATAAAAGTGGCACAACCCCCCAGAGTTCCGACTGGGCAAGCAGCAAGCCTACCGATTCCAGGCCGTTGCGCGGCCCGTGAGTTGAGTTCAGGCAGCAGCTAGGCGCAAAGGGAGAAGGGACTGGTTCCCTGTGACCCTTTGTTAATAGGGGTGTCCATTTCTGGGTTTCGTGAAAAATGTCACTTTTGGAGGGGAACACCCCATGTCAACAAGCTGGGGTTGATTTATTTGGGGTCAACATTAAGGAGGCTGAATGAAACCAACTTAGGTGTCCGTTTGTTAATAGGGGGGTGTCCCTGGGTTTAGTGGTACTCAGAACCCGCATATCAGCCAGTAGATAGTCCAATAGAGCGAGTAGATCAACTAACGATCTAGTTTATATCTAATTACTAATTAACCATGGCCAAATCTGGCGTAGTACCCACAACCCCCGTCTAACTATTTGGGCCCTTGAATTGAACTGCCCACACAACCAGGGGGTCTCATGAGTTCCCTTGATTCCTTTTGATGGTTTTGGTTTGGGAGAGCAACATATGTACCAACTTGGGTCTGATTTTGAGACCGCGAGTTTGTCGAACTCCCACAGGTGGGGTTTTTCCCTTCGGCGTTCCTTGAAGGCCTCAACCCAGTTGCCCAAAAGGTTGCTTCCTTTTTTCCCTGTTTTGGGAAGGGTTCCGATTCCTTTCAAGTCAACCAACCAAAAAAAGGATGCCGATCCGTTTTTTGCCAATGGCCACTGGGCATCCGAGCCAAAGATGGGAAGACGGGTGGGACACGTGTCAGAGTACCTTTCCCTTGCCCAAGGATGCCGAGCCCCCCCCCCGCATATCAAGGAGTGTTGCTACCTGTCATTAAACCACGCTTGTTTTTGGGGGCGACTCGGGGCGGCTTGAACCGCTTAGGAAGAGACAACCATTGCCCATGGCCGTGACTCGAACGATGGTTTGTACGAAGGGCAACGTGCTTTTTCCGCGAATGTTTTTTTGTGGTGTTTTGATTTGTGCTCTGGCATGGCAGACAATTGGGTGGGCAAGCCACTTTCTGTGATACGACAGATTCAACTCTCCTTGCAGGTGTCCCACTTGACACCCTGTTTCCAACCATGAAACTTGAAATTGCACCAGGTCAAGGCCCTTTTTCCCAAAAGGAACACGTAAGGACTCCTGCCATCGATCCGGGGTTAGCATATTTTGGGGCAGTGACACTTCGTGCTGACTCTGCTACTCCGTGGTAAGGCTTCTTCGTTTGGTTCCTGTTGCTTTGGGATGCTTTAGATGTGGGCCCAGACCAAGAGAGTGCCCAAGATGGGTGCGGAAAGTCCATGCCTTTTGTGATATCCTCTTTCCAATCATGGAAGTGCACCAGGGGTTGAAGACGACCGCCAGCTTATCTCGGATTCGATACGGCTTGTGGGAAGGGGTGTGTGAACTGTGAATATATTTAAGTGTTCTGCAGCTATCCAATCGACTGAACGATTGGGTTCAGGCGTTTGACTTTTGAAATTCTGATCAACAAATACCAGACTTGGCGAGATCTCAAGTGAAAGATAGGGCAACGGGGTTGTTTTTTGGTTGCCATGGATCAACAACGCCAGCGGGGAAACCACTCACCACCAAACCACCGGGCTCCAAACTTTCTGGCCAATTTGGTTGTATCTTTGGACTTTAACTTTTTGGTTGAAACCGTGGACCCACAAAACACGTTGTTCACCTTTTGCAGCTTCCCTTTTTGCGGGGAGCTGAAGCTTCACTTCAAACCCTAAAAAAGTCTTTGGGGGGGGGTTTTGTTGGTCGTTAGACTCCCCGGACAGAGAGCTTCCCCCAAAACTATCCGCAGCTCCAGATGCGTCAGCCGAGCGCTCAGGAAAGAGGCGCCCACGTCTCGAGCGGCGGCGCAAGATTTTCCGAGGGCATTTTCCGGACCCAGCTCGTCTTGGCCTGTGTCCACGAAAGAGTTTTCGACGTGTGTTTGGCAGTGAACAAAGAGGTGCTGAACTTTTTTGGCCAATCCACTCAGGAAGATGGGTATGTTTCCTTTGAGGTTCCCTTTTTGTTGTTTGAAAAAAAGAACAAAAGGACAATCAGTGTTTTGGCGGTCCCCTACAAAAAGACACACCCAGATGGATCTATTTCTTGACTCCTGGTTCCCTAAAGACTTGCTCAGTTCCGGACTTATCTCAGCTCTCTGCCCTTTGCTCGGCCCTTTTTAATTTTCTCCATGTTCCCTCATGTTCCCTTACCCGCAACTTGTCCAACCTCAGTTCACTTCTTGAGACTTTTTGTGGCGGCATAATATCTTGATCACGTTCAGTTAGGGCCCATGAATTTGTTAAGCTTCTGCAGTCGGAGCATGATCTGGCTGTTGGACTAAGCAGCCTGCGCCAAAGATCCGTCGATCGCCCATATTTTGGGCTGAGTACTACCACACAACAGCACTGCATGGGATCGATCGGGTGCGACCAAGCAGCTGGCTTCGCCTCCATTTGGGCACGCCTTACTTGGGGAGAGTGGAGGTCCCAGATGCATCGGGGACTCGAGTGACCTGAAGCCGATGGAAGTTGCTGGAAGCCGATGGGGCTCCAGATCGACCAACTGTATGCTTCTCAAAGTGATGTCTCCAAGAATCCCAGCCCGTCCAAAATGCTTGGTTTCCTTCTGGCTTTCCATTTTCAAACCAGCCCGAACAGGGGTACTTCAACTCTGAAGACGAGCCATTCGCTTCATCTGGGCTTCCAGAAGGAGATGCTCGCGGAAGCCACAGGGGTTCTGAACGCATTGGTCCACTGCCCCATTCAACACTCGGCGATAGATGTACCAAAATGGCCCCCTTGGTACATGGAACCAAAGACTAAAACCTGCGTAACCCTGGCTCTTGATTTTGAGCCACGCCCATTTATCAAGCCCTTTGTGGGGTTGTGTTCTTGGCCTTAAAGAAAGAGCACCGGCACACTGCGCATTCTTTGTAGCGAAGGGCGAAGGGCTTGGTATGCTTTGCGATGGGAAGCCAGCAGGTCAGTGTCGTGGCGTACTTGGCCATGATTGTGGAAAGTTTTGTTTATGGGACACGATTTAAGTAGTCATGGCAATGGGAAGCATGGGGTATACCATCACTGCATAGCCAGTAAAATAAGGATATTATATACCATCCATTTTGCCTTCAGGTAGTCGTTTGGGGGTGCTGGAAATCATGATCGGATATATTCCCGCCCTGTGCTGGTTTTCGTCAATGTAGAGTTTCTCATTGCAGAGATTTGGTTTAGGTTGGACATGTGGTGTTCACCCGCCCCCCTTCTCGCCTCATTTGGCGACCTCCCCTTCCCCCTTGGCGCCCCAAATCTTGCTACGGAGCATGTGGCTGGCGCGCACATCACGGCGGAGGTGATTGTTTTTTCACAAGCAAGCCAGTACCCGTTTTGGAGTTTGTTGCTTGCATTCTCTGAGAAAAATGGCAAGCGGTTTACTGAGAAAATTACATTTCGGGGTTGATCAGTCTTCCTGGCCCCAAAATTTCCATGGGTAACTTTTCCCATTTAGTAGTGAATGTCATCCTTGTTTGTTGTTTCCCTGATGGTCATCCCAGGAAAAGGACCCGATTTGGGTTTCCTGACCAATAGTTTTCCCAGCATATCATTTGCACCGAATGGGAGCACCCCGCAACGTTTGCCAAGAGGAGCCCAGTTGATAAGCTGCTGGTTGAGTCTGGTTGGGAGGTGAACCGCGTCACTTTTGAGGGGATGGCTACCCACAATTAGATGCATCCACCGGGGTACTGACAACACGCATTGCCAGACTTACCGCTTGCGTCTCGTCCATTTGCTTACGCTTTCTTTTTCTTTTTTAACCCCCCCTGTTGGTTTTCAAAGGGAACCGGTTTCACCAATGGACATACATATGTTCTCATTTTTTCCAGGAGACAAAAAATGCAACCAGAGGGTCTCTTTTGGCCTCGGCATTCCCTCACTCTCCAACTTTCAAGCGCCGAAAGAGGGTTGAACATGTCGCCTGTCGAAGTCTGGGCCAAGTGGTAGATGGGTCAAGGGCTACGGTGGCCGCTTTGAGTTCAATTCTTAAACTTAGGTGTTTTTCATTCGAGAGAACCTGGGCTGTTCAAGGGTAATCCTTAAGCCGCTTAAGCCTCAATCCTTACTTTGAGTTACCCTCCATTTTGAACAGCCCAGTATACATATGTACATTGTATATATATATATATATACATATCAACATTTAAGTATATAGGTATATTGATACAAATACGTGTATATATATATATGTATATACATACAATGTGGGGTGGAGGGTTTAGTTGAGGCTTGAACCTGCGGAGGGCCGGGCCCTTCAAACCATCCCTGCGATTCTAACAAAATTTGTCCTCCATGTCCGAGATCTCGTTTGCAACCAGACCTATGTCTTGTCTCAGAATTGTGCCCACCCTCGCCCCTCAAACCCCTAACATGGGGTGATCGGTTTCCTCTTGGTTTCCTCTTGGTTTCCTCTTATTTTCCTCTTGGCTTCCTCTTGGTTTCCTGATTTCTTCTTGGCTTCCTCTTGGCTTCCGCTTGGCTTCTTCTTGGCTTCCTTTTGGCTTCCTCTTGGCTTCCTCTTGGCTTCCTCTTGGCTTCCTCTTGGTTTCCTCTTGGTTTCCTCTTGGTTTCCTTAACAACTGAAGCCGCACATTCCCTCGGCCAGCCACGTCTCGATTTCGTCTCACCGAAAAGGCCTAGGGCTCCAAAGGCCACAGGCAAGCCGAATGGCTCAGCACTTGGCTCCCTTGCCGAAAGATCCGCAATAGTCCTGGATGTGTGGCATGTGTCAAAATAGGGGGAACCCCCCTAAAGTATGTTTTGTGGTTTCCCTTGCGACTTCTCTTCAAACCAACCAAGAAGGGTCAAACAAGCACCAACTCAGGATGACCAACCCGCAAGGGTAGGACCTGCTGTGGGTCCTTTTGTATTGCCAGGGACCACCTCTCTACCCTTATGACGATCAGGCCTTTCTGGTCATGTCTTGCCCATGACCTTTCCTTCACTGCTCCTGGCATGTTGATTTAGTGTCTTGATTCTTGAGTCCTTTTTGCTTGGAAGCAAAGCTGTCAAGCTCCTTGGGGGAGCCAAGTGGAGAATCTAGAGAATTTGGGCGCTCTGCAATTCTCGTACTTTTCAATTCGAGCCAAATCGGTCGCTCCGGGAGGGAAAGCTCAATGACTCTGTACCGCTGATTGAATAGCAGATTGGCTTGAGGGAAATCGACGCGAGATCTGCTTCCGGAACCCACGCCCTTCGTTTGGGGGAGGGAAACGTAAAACTCCCTTTGGGGTTCGAAAGGGGAACAATCCGACACTTGGGACTGTGACTCAATGAGTTGAGCCAACATCGACCACATCTACAAAGGAGGGTTGCCTTCCACTGTTTCTCTTGAAGGTGTCGTTCTTGGCCGGCAAGGCCACTTGTAACCCAAGAGCGGAGAATCTCGGTTGAAGTTATTGTGGATATTGCACCCTGGTGTGCCCAAAGTGAGCCTAGGTCCGGTTTTAGTCATTGCCTCAAACACGTTTTGACCTTTTGCCCTGTTGGCAGGTCCTGGGGCAAGTTGGGAAAAGCACCCCTTGCAGACCCTGCGACACCCCTTTTTTTGAGTGGTCAACATCAGCCCTGGACTCGCTTTGCTATGACGCGTTTTTGTTTTTTGTATGGGGCACCGCCTCAACGGGGTTGGGGACATAAGGTAAGCCCTAGTTGCTGTAGCTGGTGGTTTGTATTGGTGGTGTGGGGATTTGAACCCCTGATTCTCTCGCAGAGGGTCAATGGGACGCCAGCCCCGGAACACCTCCCAACGGGCTCCCCACCACCATGTAGGGTTCGAACTGACCATAAGTAAAACCCCCCAACACCCACGACCCACGGTTTAGGGTTTGATGGTCATGCCCTGCGCAAAGTAGTTTTGTTTTTTAAGGGCAAACTGGGTTTGTTCAACATGTACCCTTCAAGAAAGTGGGTATATGGAGTAGGGGCGTCCTTTCAGGGAAACAGGTGGGATGCGCCTGAAACCCGTTTAGAAGGGGTCCCTTTTGACTCGCCCAGCCTGCAAGCGCCGGCTTTGTAAACTCAAGACCCCCCTCACCAACATGAGCGTTCGACCGGCTTAAGCATGATGAATCAACCCCGTTTTTATACAGTGTATTGGGGATTCAGACCACTTTTGGAGAGGAACACCCTCCCTATGAATGAACTGGGGTTGACCCAATACGGGGTCAACCTTATAATTGTGTTCATGGTCATAAGCGAACTAACCTCTGTCACCCCTCTTAGGAGCGAGGTTCTGAGCTTCTTACGGTTGAAGAAGAAGCCCCTTGAAGGGAACACTGGGTCCATTTTAGGAAGACATCCTCACAGCTGTCGTGTTGGAGGGAAGCCTCCAGCAATCATTTTGAGACTCCCCTTGTTTTGGCAAACACAGGTGCAAATAAAAGGAGCGCGGCTTGGCGACAGAGCTCAAGGTACAGCAAGGGGTTGATGTGGCAAGCGACTCTCAAAAGTGGCCAAAAGTGGCCTGAATTCAGCTGTAACTACGCAAACAAAACACTCAGCTATTTGCCTCGGGAGTCGTCAGCCTGCCGGTTCCGCACCGAACAACGCCTGCGATTGTCAGGGGACTGGCCCACTAAGTGCGTGCGCAAGGCAGATACCAAGTCCGACCACATACCAAGTTCCATTTTGGTACCGGTAATTTGAGCCACAGCCATATATTCATCCGGCGTTCCCATTATGACTCATTGAACAGGCCCTGCCTCGCGCACGAACTAGTGGCGGCTGTCTCCAGCAGGTGACTCCGTGCAAGACCCCCCGTCTCGTCAGTCTCGGAGAGGCCGTGTAAAAAGGAAATACACGGCGCTTGGGCAAAGCGAGCGTCTTGGCGTTCGGCACCGAATTCCGGTCGCAAGGGTTTGTGGGAATCTCACTCTTCAGAAGACACTTCTGGGATGGGAAGTTCTGCCTTTGGCTTCCTTTCGTGTGGAAGCCCCGCGTTGGTGGCTTTTATGCGCACCCTGAAGCAGGCCACTTGATTGATTGCCCCAAGGTAGACTTAAACCCAGGGGCCCAGGTTGATTTCCCAAGAGAGGCGGGGTCTAAGTCCCTGCCCAAGCTGAGGCTTCTTGTTGGAAGGCCTTGTTCATGCCACGTCGAAAAGTTGCGTCATTCTTGCCGGCCAGTCATCTCAACAAAAACGGGGGGGGGGGGGTGCCGCGCAAAGTGGTGAAAGGGCGAGCAGCCCGGACCTCCGCTTCAGCTCTTTTGTTTCTATTTTGCTTGGAGCTGGCGAGCGTCCCATTGGTTTCCCAAGACGGCACGTCCCATTTGTTTCCCTGAAGTTACTCAGTTGTCCAAAGCCGACCTTTTGACCTTTTGGTTTTCCCATTTTGGTCCATTTTTAGTAGAGGTGCCAAAAGGTCAACCTTTTAGTCCTGGGTCCTTTGGGCAAGTGAGGTTAGGAAAACCAACTCTCGGTCGATCCCGAGCAGAGAGCCTTCCGAACGCCGCGCGCCAAACATCAACGGAGCTCTTGGTGAGCCGCCGGCCGATCTTCTCGGGTCCCCGGCAACTTGTCAGGAAGTTTTTTGGAATGGACCACAGGCCCGGGTGATCCCATTGGGGCACCGGTACTTGGGCAGGATTCGGGGCTCCGAGGGAAGAGAAGTAAGCCATACCTGAGGCGATCGATTCACTACAGGTAAGTTGTTAGTAAGCCTGGTTGCGAGTAACCGGTTTTCCGGAAGTCCACGTGTTGTTTTTGCAACCCGGGTGACTCACCACTTGACATGATTGCGTCTCTTTGGCGATCCCGGAAGTGAACATCACGGTCTTCCTCTTGGTTTCCCTTGAAAACCGAGAACCCCCCCCCTCCCCCCTGGATTTCGGTTTTCTTTTTGGTTTCCCTTGAACACCAATTCTGGACAAACAAAACCGGGTTTACCAGCTCTTCCGTTTTTTGGTTTTCCTTGATCGACCAAGACACAAAAACGGGGGGGGGGGGTACCACCTCCAAAGACGAGCCGAAGTCGGTCACGGCTTCAGGCCCCAGCCCTCCTCCTCCTCGCGGGTCCCGCGCTTTAAGACGGAGGCTGTGGTGGCGCAAGATCCGGGGGGGGGGGGTTGGGGATGGGGTTGGGGGGGGGGGGGAGGGGTTTGGAGGGGTTTGGAGGGGGGGGGCGGGGGGGGACCGGGGGGGTTTGATGCTGATGGTTGCAAAATCCATGTCGCACCATCTGAGAAACCCTGTTTCGGATGATTCCCATGTACATACCTGAGAGCTGAACTTATGCCAATAATAGAAGGGGCCAGGCACAGGGATAATGTGAGGCTGTGAGGCGAAATTAGAAAAGTTGTTTCAAGAAAGGCTCAGGCCAAATCAGGCAAAATAGAGCCAAATACGGCCAGGAAAGACAAGAGCACCTGAGGCAAATGAAGCTAAGTGCAAAACAAGCCCCTACATAAGGAAGCAAAACAGATGCAGACATAAAGCGACATGAGGCCAGAGTGTTCCTCAAGAAATTGGGTGGAAATTCCTTCAGGTTCATTTAATGGGAGCGCGCATCCTCAAAAAGGGCGGAAATCCCTCGCAAAGGCCACCATGTTCCTCAACATGGGTGGAATTTCCTTTAGTTGAATGTCATGGGAACGCAACATTGACACCGGAAGAAGGCTCTTCTCCGGGGCGCGTGCGCTCGACAAAAAATGGGCTCGCCTTTGACTCAACGCGTGCGCGCTAGGCGCGTCTAGCACGCTGATAGGCCGAAAGAAAACCAGGCAGCAATAGAACCAAATAAGGGCAGAACAAGGGCAAACATGCGGCAGCAAAAAAAAAACATACCAAAGAAGGCGAAGTAATTTAGATAATGTAAACAAATGTACAAGAAGCCAGACTGGATAACTCCAAACGCGACCGAGAAAGCCTCAGTACGAGGGCCTAAGGAACCAGAATGCCTTGCTTGGCGCCAACCGGTTTGCAGAAGGTCAAAATTACAGAAAGGTCAGATTTACACGCAACTTGTTTTATCAAACACTGTTGGTTGTTGAAGGGAAGTCGCTTGAAAAACTAAAGTCCATTTTGAACACTCGCTGTCAGAATTCTCTGTACTGCAATGCCGACGGGCAACCAGTGCGACGGGGTGCACACTTGGACCACTCCACGTGGAGCTTCCTGGTGGGATCTACCCCATTTTTGGGGGCCTCGCCAAGACTACTGTGGATGGACGAAATCCTGCACCACCCAAGAAACCCGGGAATCGATAATTCCCCTGTAAATACCAACAAACAATGGTTTCAACCATGGTTTCTTAGGTGGTGCGAAATGGATGTCGCGTCCATCCACAGTAGTATCCACTTCGCAAGCGGGGTGGCGATCGGGTTGTTTGGCCGTGCGGCCCTCGGCCCCTTAAACATGGAGGGGGTCACCCCTCGACTTCCAGTTGTGGCTCCATTTTCCCTCTGAAGACTAGAAAACGGGAATTGGGTCCCGGACCCCCCACTGGCCCACCCCCCTCCCGAGTCGAGGGGGATTCTTGGCGTAGAAATCCGGCTAAGAGACCCAAGGAAGCCTTTAATGCGCCTTTGTTCTCCTTGGTCAGCCATAGCCAGAAAGGTCTTAGATTGATTTTTCCATACCCAGAAGCTTTGCTACAGAGACGCAGGGGGTCCATGTTAAAGGAAAATGGTTTTTCAGGACCCCTTGGACGAGGTAAAGGGCACAAACAAAAAGGGTGCAAAAGGATCCGGCCATATTTTGTTAATGTTGAAACGCATGTGGAAACATGAACTGTGTTGGCAATGCTTGACCACAATGGCGCATGCCATTTTGGCTCAAGCTTTGCCCTGGGTTCTCTGAACCCAACTTGTGTGAAAAATTTGAGGTGAAACACTTCCGAACTAACCCCGAACCAGCAATGGCCTCCTCGGCAACCTCGGCAACTTCCTTCGAGCTGATTGAGGACCAGACGCTCACTGCGGAGGAGGTGGAAATGGCCAGCCAGGCGGCCCAGGAAATCCGCACACGCGAAGCGGCAGTGGCGGCCGGCCCCCCCGTCGGCTTCGGCCACCGACGTGATGAACGACCTCTCCAGTGCACTGGAGCGTCTCCGTGTGGCTTTCTCCACACCGACTTCCGGCTTGGGTGCCCCTGGCCCCGCAGATGAGGAGGACCAGGACATGGATGATGCGGACGCCACGGAGAAGGCTACTCCACCAACGAAGAGGCTGAAGGGTTTCGTGGCGGCTTCCCAGAAGACCTCGGCTCGGGTGAACAAACCGGTCTCCCTTGTGCCGGTGGAGGGCCGTCCTGGCTACTTCAAGTTAGTGGACCTCCCCGACCTCTTCCCGGTCCTTCCGGCATCGGCGGCCACGTTGCTGAGGGACGTCACGGTGGAGGAGGCGGTCTCCCTGTTCCACAAGTTTGTCGGGAAGAACCTCACGGAGGACTTGGTGATTCGCATCCTGGAGGCCTATGTTCCGATGAAGATCCAGATCCGGCAGGAGGAGGTCTGGGCCTCACAGTTCCAGAGGAACAAGGCGTGCATTGGCACCCAGCGGATGCACAGACTCGATGCCGGCCACTCAGACTATAAATTCATGTGCAAGGCGTGCGGCACGGGGTGGCCGGAGGCAGCCACTCAATGCTGGGTCTGCCCGGGCAAGGAGTTTGTCCCCTTCCAGGCACCCTCGGCTACCTACGAGGCGGACGGCGTCACTTACAACCTGCTCATTGTGGAGGGCAAGCCGACCTGGATCCAGCAGCGGGATGGGGGAAGCCTGGGTGCCACTGGCCCCGGTGGTACCCGGGCACAGGCAGACCGCAACCTGGTGGACGGCACGGTCCTGGGAAGAGCTCCTCCGAAAACGGACACGGCAGAGGAGATCACCATGGCAGACGTGGTCCCGCTTAACAGGCGGGTGGACATCCGGCAGGAGATCCTGTCCATGGAGGCGGACGACGAGGCGTTGAAGGTCCGGGAGCGCCAGGAGGTCAAGGTCAAAGTGCAGCGGTCCCTGCAGGAGGCAGGGGCTCAGAGCTTCCAGCTCTACCACCCCCAGGTGGACCAGGCGATCCGGAAGAAGGAGGAGCTGCATAAGGCCTTGAGGGAGCACCGGGAGCCGACCCCGGAGGAGTCCTCGGCCAGGCGGCGGCACAAGGAGCTGGTCACGGATGAGATGCTGGACAATGAGATGGCTATCCTGGCGCCTCTCCAGGAGGGCACGCAGGCCCTGCCGTCAGAGGAGGTGGCCAATGAGGGAGCCCGGGCCCTCAGGAAGGTCAACCTGGAGCGATTCAAGGCCAAGCTGAGAGACCAGTACCTGGAGGGGAAGGGCGTTGACGCCAGCCAGGCACTGGCTGAGGCGATGGGCTCCATCCAGGAGGCGCAGCACCCAGGACACCAACCAGGCATGGATGCTCAACCACACCCTGGAGCTGGATGACCCCGAGGACATCCCCAACGTGGGGGACATCAAGGAGAAGTATGTCCCCTACATCCGGAGGCTCAGAGAGGCGCAGAACCCATGGAACCAGGAGGCGCTGCTGGAGGAGATGCCCGATCTGGCGACGCCGGCCCCCCCCAAAGTTGCCACTGGCCCGGGGGGGGACCAGTCAATGCCACCGCAGGACCTGGACTCGGAGGAGGGCAAGTTGTCCCTGCTCCTCTGGGCGATGAAGAGGCACCAAGGGGAGCTGCGGATGTTTGGGGGGATCTGGAAGAAGCACTCAAGCGGTGAGATCCCCAAGGGCGCGGACCAGCAATTCAAGCTCACGCCGGAGGAGCT
This sequence comes from Effrenium voratum, assembly GCA_963377175.1. Lineage (NCBI taxonomy): Eukaryota > Dinophyceae > Suessiales > Symbiodiniaceae > Effrenium > Effrenium voratum. The sequence continues at coordinate 311,391 of CAUJNA010003513.1, read as the reverse complement.
CCTGGCCCTGGAGCGCAGGACGCACCCGCTCGCGTGTGAGCGGGACCACATCGACCCAATCATCTACTCGGCCTTGGGGATCCGAGCGCAGGTGAACCGGGGCGAGCGCCCGGCGCCGGAGCAGGTGGTGGGGATCTTCTGGGCGAAGGGCGATGGAGTGTTTTGGACGAGGCAGACCTTGACGGGGGTGTACGCCCACAGATTCACCTTCAAGTACATCTACTCGGCCTGGACCACATTCCCGCTGGTCGTGAAGACGCAGCGACGGGGCCGCAATGCGGAGGGCTCGGCCTCGGATAAGTGGATGGGCAACATCCTCCAGATGAGGAAGGAGGCGGTCCCCTTCCTGGAGAGCCTGGGAATCCCCAAGCCGAGCAACAAGGCGGAATGGAGCTACATCTTCAAGGAGATGGGGACGTTTCTGGCGGCCAAGAATTTCATCGTTAACTGCCCATTGCCGGTGATGGAGATCCCGGTTGCCCCCGTCCACGACAGCAAGGAGGCGTTGCGCTTCCGGGCGGTCTGTGACGAGCTTCCGCTGTCATCGCTGAGGGCTTTCGACTCGGTGTGCACCAAACTGGTGTCGCGCCTGAGTAAGTCCTCCATGGTGGAGGTCAAGGTCAACTGGCGTTGCAACGTGGTCCATGACTGGGTGGAGCAGGTCCCGCAGGAGGCGGCGGGGGCCCTGTACGACCGGCTGGGCTACTCCCAGGACATGATCAGGCAGATGGGTTGCTCCCCTGGGTGCCTCTGGCCCCGACGCGGGCGGAGCGGCTAAGGAATCGGACCCCAAGGCCAAGATTCTGGGGGGAGCGGACGCCACGCTCCGCACGCCGGACCAGGGTACCAGGCAGTACCCTCCGATCACCGCGTCCACGGTCACGGCGGTCGCGGGCCGGAAGTACATCAACAAGCACTTCCCGAAGGAGACGAAGCACGTGTTTTGGGCCTCCGTGGAGTGCGGCCTGGTCCTGCCCAGCATCAGCGCATGGGAAGTGGTGGGCAAGGAGAAGTTCAAGACCACCGGGGGCTACATGTGCAGGTTCTGCAAGGGCTTCTGGAGGGCGAGCCGTGGGGGGACCAGGCTGCTCCAGATCACGGGGTGGCACAAGGACAAGGCCACACTGGTGATGGACGAGCCCCCGGAGCAGCTATATAATCAGTGGATCCGGGACAGGATGGAGTTCTACAAGCGGGTGGAGCCGACGGAGCCACCCAGGGACGAGCGGCTAGTCCTTGGAGATGCGCACCCCGCGTATGCGATTCAGCTCCTCGAATGGCCTGGGGGATGTCTCCACTGCCTTGTGGTCGGTCATCTTGAGCAACCCGGAGAAGTCGGGGCTGGCGGCCATCCACTCGGTGGCAAAGGAGGCAATCTTGAGGGGTGAGAGCCGCTAGGTAGTGTCTCACAACCCTTTTGGATGTGGAGTCGTGTGATCTCTTCCCACCGGGATTTGGGTGCCTCTGGCCCCGTCTCGGGTGGGGGGAGGAGTAAGGTTCTCCTTTTGGGTTCATCTTTCACCTTGGTTTCCCCCCTGTTCAACACGCCACGACTGCCGGTTTGCCTCGATCGGAAGGCTGCACGCTTTGGCTGCCCCAAGGACGGGCCATACCGGCCACAGTTTGGAGAAAGTGGCTGCGGCTGACCCTGGGTTCCCTGAGGTCCCCTTGGGGGTTTTGGGGAATCCCCCGTCGGGTTGGTCTTCCCCCCCCTCTGTGGTTTTTAGGGATTTCCGGGGGGTGGACTTTTGGGTCCTGTTGGGCTGCAGGCTGCCTGCCTGCCCCATTTGCACTCGGCATCCGGCGGGATTGGAACATGCATGCAGTGTGCCGTGGTTGGGTCCCGGCCGCTCGATAGGAGGCTCGAACCCCTGTTTTCATCATGGCTAGGGTCTCTACAAAGTTTCTTTTGCGCCCGCCTTACACTCGCCTTTGGGACCGCATTCCAAGGGTCCTGTGGGACACGTTGGCGGATGAGTCCTTCTCCCCGAGACAGACGGACGGGGAGCTGCTGGTCCTGATGTGCCTGCGCCACGGCACGGCAGAGGAAGGGAGGCAGCTGGGCGGGGAGCCGGCCATCCGCTTCGTTCAGCTCCTGGAACTCTCGGGCGGCCAAGATGACCAAGTGGTACCAACGGACTACTTCAACGGCCTGGTGGCGTCGGCGGGCAGGCTTCCCCAGCCTTTGTCCGCGGCGGACCTGGCCGACCTTTGGGACAGCCTATGGTTCCTCCTCACGGACGGCAAGCTGAGCGAGAACTTTTCCCCGCTGGAGAATGAATGGGACCGCCAGGACCAACTGAGGTGGTTTTCGCGAGATGACCCACCCCCACTCCAACAGCCGGAGCTTCTGAAGTGGAGGCACTGGAGGCCCGGGAAGATCAGGGAAATGGAGCCCACGACCCAGCGAGCGCTGGAACTCCATATGCGCGCAAAATGGGCGGAACGGCTCCTTGCCCACTTCGCCCCCTTTGCGGAGCACATTGCATACATGCAGGACATCCTGGGGGAGGACTTCCGCAAGGAAGCATTGGACCTCTTGGGGGACAGCAGGTTCCGGACGCTCAGGCAACATTGCCTGGTCTACGAGAGTCTCCGCAAGAGAGGCTTCACTGTCATTCCATGGCAGGAACGACATGTCCGCTCTCTCCTCAACCAGCTCGCCGATGAGGAGGTCACCCCGTGCAAGTTGCGGCAGGTGTGGAACACCCTCAAGTGGTTCTCCAAGACCTTCGGATTGCTCAAGATAGATGAACTCCATCGCCTCAAGTCCAAGAAGAGCTCATTGGAAGAGGCGCTCACGGACACGGTCACCAGGCCACAGCGTAAGGCGGTGGTCCCCAGCAAAGAGGTCATTTGGGCGCTGGAGGAGGGGGCCGGCTACGATCGCCTGGGTGCCACCGGCCCCGGCACGCAGGAGGCCCCGGGAAAGAGCAGACACGAGGTGCTGGCATCCTGGGGTTCGCCCGGTTCCTGGTTGGTTGCAGCGCTCGTTTCAATGACCTCCAGCACGTTCACCCCAAGGACCTTATCCACACCAGCAACACTGTGGAGCTGAAGGCCTGGCAGACAATGACGGTCTCTGCAGCACGAATCAACCGCAACCCGGTCCCCCTGATTGCTCCGAAGTACAGCTTCACGGGAATCCCCTGGTGGACTACCTGGGTGGCCTCGGTAAGGCGGTTGGTATCCGAGGAGGCATTCCAGGACATGGATTACTTGCTCCCGACGGTGAGGACTTTGCAGGGCTGATACCACGGCCTTCCACACCGGAAAGGGCCCTGAGATGGCTCAAGGATGCTATTCTCCGTCGGGGGGTCACCCCTTGAAGCCGCTGTCATGGCACTCGTTCCGGGTGTTCATCCCGGACTGCGCTTTCCAGATGGGGATCCCCCGGGAGCGCCGCATGTACCTGGGCAACTGGCTCACGGAGAGCACGGCAGATGTCTACGTGCGGGAGAAGCGCAACGTGGTTGTGGAGATCTGGGGCCAGGTAGCGCAGAAGGTCCCCAACCTGAACCTCGGGCCAGGCAGGGAACGCAGGGAGGACTTGAATCACCCGGACTGGGCGGACCCGCTTCCGCCGCCAGCGGTGGACATCACGGATGCAGGACCGGAGGGCCGCGAGGACCAGACCGAAAGGGAAGGGGAAGCATCCCCTTCGGTACCCTCTGGGAGCGCGCCATCGACCCGCTCATGGTCAGTGGTGGAACACGGACCCGAGGACACACCAGTGAAGGCTAAGGACCTGTTTCCCGCCACCCCGGACCTCCCCCTTCGGGTGGTGGCGGCGGTCAAGCGCACAGGCAACGCCGGCCAGTCCAGAATCCACCTGCTGAATGTCGAAGGCACGGCTGTGGGGTGTGGTTGGCGACCGGCGGCTTCTAAGGTCCAGGAGCTCTCGGTGCTGGACTACATGACGGAGCAGGAGGCCTATGGCAAGTGCGAACGTTGCTTCAAGAGGCATGGCTTGGCACTGGAACCTGCGGAGGTCCCCACGCTGCAGGAGGACTCGGACTCCTCGGCGGACTGGGGCTCTGAAACGGATGACTCGGTGGACACCCAGTCGGAGACCGAGGTGGTGGCCCTACCGTTGGTAGCCTAGGTGCCCCCGGCCCTGGCGACCAAGGGGATGGGAGGCCGGGAGCAGGCCATGGCCAGGGCCCTCAGCACAGACTGGCATCCTTCGGAAATGGCGGGTGTGCCAGACTGTCCTTCAGAAATGGCGCTATCAGTCTGCACACCCGTTCTTCAGTTTTTGAGATTGTGAGTTGGGTGGCCCATGGGGCCCACCCAGCCTTTGTCATCTGACAGGGGAAGATGAGTCCCTGGCACCAACACACTGCTCGGATAAAAGAGTTATCGCGTGCTTGTGTGTGGTGCCGTTTGGTTAGCTTGCATACACTTTGTTAATGTTGAAACGCATGTGGAAACATGAACTGTGTTGGCAATGCTTGACCACAATGGCGCATGCCATTTTGGCTCAAGCTTTGCCCTGGGTTCTCTGAACCCAACTTGTGTGAAAAACCCACCCACCCACACCAAGGTCGGAGGTCATGGCGGCAACCCCCGGAGGAGGTCCCCGCGGAGTTCAAGGAGGACGTGGCAAAGTTGCACAAGCCTCCTGGTGGGGAAGGAGATCCCCTGGGCCACCCAGGCGGCTCTGGGCGCATCGGGATACGTCACGGTGGAGGACCTGGCGGATCGCTTGGGAAGGTGAGGGCATGCCTGTGGCACATGCTTCGATGGGGGGGCATCGCAAACCCATCCATCCTTCCTGACCGGGCAGTTGTGGGATCGGCCGCATGATCCCGAACACTTGTTGTGGAGGTGATGATCTCTGCAGTACGCCACCCCTTTGGGATTCTTGAACGCCCAGTGGTCCGGCCATGGAACCGAGGGGGAGTTGGGGGACTTCCCCTTGCCGCCCTTGCCCTTTGGCTTGGACCGGGTCGGCCCCGAGCCTTTTCCCCCCCTCTTGGGCTTCTCCCACTGAGTCTGCCACACCTTGGGTGCCTTGCCCTTGCTCTTCCCCTTCTCCGGCGCCCTGTTGAGGTGCTCAGAGACCTCTTGCCAGAAGAGGAAGTCGCCCCTGATATTCTTGAGGGCATCGGAGAGAGTGGTGCCCTGGTGCACCATCTCGTGGATCTTGCGCCATGCATTGCGCTCTGCAAACAGCAAGGTGGTGTCGCTCGGGGGAGGCTTCCTGCCGGCGATGTCTTCCCCATAGAACCAGGCATACCAATCATCCAGCTCCTCCTTGGTGACCTTCAGGTTGCCAAACTGTGGCAGTGCTGCCGTGCACATCAGGAGCGTCGTCCTGAAGGTTAGGTGCAACCGTTCCAGCTGGCGCCGGGATGTGGGGTGGCTCCTCACCTCTTCTTCATCCTCCCTGTCCCAGCCGTCCACCGTGATCTTCTTGTGGGTGGATGAGGGGCGTTCCCCCTCTTCCGGGAGCGCGCTCACGATGTGTTTTGCCGGGATGCAGCCCAGCTCACCCTTGGCAATCATGCGACTGCTTCTTGAGGTAGCCATCACTCCCTTGGAACTCCAACCTCGGCTTCGGGGTCCCATGCGTGGTCACGTAAGCATCCTCCAGCTGGCGCCTGTCACACAGGACCTCCAGGGGCGCCTTTGTCGGGCCCGCCTGGCCCGCCGGGTGATCGCCTTGGTTGCCCCCCCGGACCAAGCTGGCTGCCACCCGGACTGCCTGAAGGAGGCGCATCGCCGTGAAGGCCGAGGTCTGCGCGTTGAACCCGTTCTCCCCATCCCGGAATCCCAGGTCCCGGGGACCATTCTCCCTAGCCGCCGCCGGGGTGTCCCAGGTCCCACAGGCCACCAGTGCGAGAGTGCACACAGAGGGGGAGAGCCGACCCCACCAGAGCCACAGCGAAAGGCAGACAGAGCGGGGGAGGCCAGGACGGCCTCAGATGGGAGGGGACTTCTCCAGGGTGCCACCGGCCCCGGAAGCTGTCGCGCGCCAGATCTCAGAACTGGGGCTCAAGCCAATGTACCCCACCACGTTTCCTTTCGTGGTGCCTGGGTACTTCCCACGCTTCCGCTCAGGAAGAACCTTCTCAAGCGGCTCCGCAGTCATCAACCGCATTTTGAGGACTTGGTTGATCCCGGACTTGTTGCGCTGTTTCCTGTCGCGCATGGAATCCTCGCTGATCATGCAATGGACCTCCTTCACCTCCAGGTAGTGCGGGAGATGGCCTCCTGGATGTCTTTGTTAACATATTTACTTATAATGAAATTCCCGGAAATCATCAGTCAGTCCTTTGCTCTGCTTGAAGGGCGTCATCAGCGCCGGGCTGTCGCGGCCCCCATCCAAAATGCACAAGACATCGCCAGGGATCGGGCAATCTGGCTCGGCATTGGTCTTCACTGCCTTGGCGCCGCGTCCAGCCAATGCACCGTAGATCAGCTTCTTCGCCAGGGCTTCAGTCATTGGAGGTGGGCGGTAGTTCGGACGAGCGTGACTCTCACTGGCGAGGTCTGCATCAAAGTGGATCAAAACGCAGTTCTTCCTTAGTTAAAGCGCGCACATCGTCCGTCGTCTGAAATCATCACTGACACAAAATACAAAACAAAACAAAAAACAACAAGCATCCCTTTCCCCCGCACCCACCGAGGCAGTGGGAAGACCCCCCAGAGAGGCAAGGCGCGCTCCAAGGGCGGGAAGAACCGCCAGAACAAGCAGCCAGCCCAGGGACAGATGACGGGAGGGTCAGACAAAGGACACACGGAATCCCTAGGGGGGGCAAGCCACCTTCCCATGGATGCAGAACATCCCGGAAAGACTGAGGCTCAGACTGAGGTGGACGCCACGGCCGGTTCCGGAGTCGTCAAAACCGTCCCTCATCCTGCTGTACGCGGGGAAGGATGATGCGGGGGCCCTGGATGCCTACCTCCATGCCTACAACCCGGCCTTTTCGGAGTACATTTGGGCGGTGGATATCAGGCGAAAGGGTGGAGACCTTGGACAGGACATGCTGGGCGAGGAGCCTTACTCTACGATGTGCTCCATGGCCATGGCGGGCAAGGTTGCCTTGGTGGGGGGCGGCCCCAACTGCAGGACGTGGAGCATCCTCAGATGGTTCCCCAAGCCGGGGGCCCCACCGCCGGTGAGGGGCAGAGCAGAGCAGACCCTGTGGGGCTTGGAGGGCTTGGAGCCCCGGGTTATGGAGGACACGGACAATGACAGCGTGCTCATGCTCCGACAGATGTACCTGACCTCGCTGGCCTACAAGGGGCTAGGTCAGCTAACGGTTCCGCAGATGGGTTCCTCCTTCTTGGAGCACCCGATGGACCCGATGGAGTGCAGCAAGAGCCCGAGCGCAGCGAGGTGCTCATCGATCTGGGTCACGCGGGCCTATGCACTCCACCACTCCCTCATCAAGTTTGACGAGTGCCGCCTGGGCCAGGTGGTTGTGAAGTCCACGACATTGTCAACGGACCTTCCACTTCACCACTGGCATGATCTGCGTTGCAACCACGGGGCTCAGTGACCTCAGCACCCAGAGGATGATGCAAAGCGGGAAGGCACTCTGTGACCTCAGCCGGTACAGAGCGCCAGATGCTGAAGCGGGACCCGTCCTGGAGGCACTGAGGCCGGGGGGCACGGCGCCCCAGGCGAACCCAACGACCCCCCCGAGGCGGCCGAGGGAACCTTCTCCCAGCACGCCGGGGGACAACAAGCGCCAGTCCCGGAGGCTGAAGGCGGGCCAACAAGCGTTGGCAGGACTAACCTTGGGCTCACTCCCGGCTTCGGCCTCGGACAACCCGGAGGTCCGGACATCGACACAGAGGAATGGCGAGGCGGATAAACTTGGGGGGGGAACTCTTTCCCCGGATCCATGGGCACACCATGGCATGGAGATCTCTGATCGGCCCACCATCCTGCCGATCACGCACGACCCCAATCTCTCCGACAAGGTCATGTACCTTCAGATGGCCTTCAAACAGCGTCCCTTAAGGGACGGAGGAGGAAAGCCCTCATTGGGACGGTTGGCCCCTTGGACCCGGCCACTGTCCAAAGCAGCAGCGCTGGGGGCCAAGATCTGTGTCCTCACTTCGCCGTGGGGGGACAAGTTCCAGGAGTCTCTCTCATTGGGGGATGGGTCACATCCCTTCCCAGAAGACCTGCTGGAGGACATCAGGGAGATTCTGGCGCCGGGGGCAGGCCGACCAGCTGACGGCCAACCCTTCTTCCTTGCTGAACGGACCCCAACCACCAGTTTCCCCGGGATCTGGAGCGAGGGGTTTGACTGGGGGTCACGGACCCACCCCTGACCTCGCCGGGCATCTGGCCACTCAAGAAGGAGCTGAAAGGGGAGGAGCCGGAGTTCAGGAACTCCCTCACCCAACGGGCAGGGGTAACTACCCCTCGGCGGATCACTTCAGCGAGCTCATCAGGGGCACATTTCTGGAGGAGGTCCCAATGGGCATGGTGGAGGGCCCCTTCAGTAAGGTGGAGGCAGCATCGCGCTGTGGCTGCGAAATCGAGGACCTTTGTCCCGGCCCCCTAGCGGGCATCGACGAGGGGGACAAGATCCGCACGATCTACGATGGCTCGGTGGGAGGGGCCAATGACACCATCAGGAACCAGACGGTGGAAAGGACGACGGCTCCGACGGTGCTGGATGGGGTCCAAGCTCTTCATTGGCTACATGCGGCAGCTGCGGAGGGACCCCCCTCTCAGGGTGCCCCTGGCCCCGAGAGGGGGGTCGTCAAACCTCCACCTGGGGGCTGGCTATGGCCGGAGCCGGGCACCAGGTGGGTGCTGCTCAAGGCGGACGTCACCAAGGCCCACCGGAGAGTGAAGGTCCTCAGGAAGGACTGGCGGTTCCAAGTGGCCTCACTGGGGGAAGAATGGTGGGTGAACAAGGTAGGCACATATGGCATGGCCAGTGCCCAATCCTACTGGGGACGCCTGGCAGCCCTTCTGCTCAGGGTCCTCTACGCCCTTTTCCCTCAAGTGGATTGGAACTTTGTCTTTGTCGATGACTTCCTGTGGCTGCTTCGAAGCAAGGGGGCAGCAAACTTGGCGGTGGCGCTGTTGGCAACACTCCTGGCCTTGGGCACCCCGCTTAGCTGGAAGAAGACGCATTTGGCGGAGGTTAACACGTGGCTGGGTTTCGTGGTCCACCCGAACATCCCGCAGGTCCTCATGGCAGCCAACAAACACATCCTGGTTATGGAGGTTTTAGCTCGCCAGTGGACCCCGCCGAGTATCCCATCAGAGCAGCTCGCCAGTGGATCCCGCCAAGTTTCCCGCTGAGCCGAGCATCCCGCTGAGTAGGGTGGATCCTGCCGAGTATCCGGCCAGTATCGAGCCGGAGCCAGTCTGGTTTTGCTTTTTTTCTCGCTCGGCGCACAGTTGGGTTTACATTTCATGTTGGTGCCTTCGTGCTTTGAGTGTACCCTGAGGCTCGGAAAGGTTGATGCTTTTGCGTTGCTTTGGCTTGTGAATAATCAACTTCGTTTAATCCTCCGGCGGGTTTCTTTTTGGAAGGGGCTTGACCATGGTGGAAGGGCAGGCGATGCACTCAAAGGACATCGAGAAGGCCCTGGGTCGCATCCAATGGGCGACGGCTGCATGTCCGCTGGCGAAGTCGATGCTCCAGCCACTTTGGGCCTGGAAGATGGCCACCACCACGGTGGGGAAACCCCCCAAGGTGGTCAGGATGCTGGCGTTCATGCTGCGGTTCCTCTTCAACACGCCTTTCGTCCAGTACTCCCCTTACTTGCCGAAGTCCTCTTGGTGGGGTTGCAGCGATGCTAGCGCCTCGGACGACGGACTGGCATTTGTGGGAGGTTGGTGCTCCAACAAAGTGGAGCCGGACAAGAAAGAGGTGTACTGGTTCCACGAGCAGATCCACGTGGAGGAGTACCCTTGGGCCTTCAAGAATGGGGATCCAAAGCGGCGGATTGCAGCTCTGGAGATGCTGGGCACGCTCTTCCTCTGTAACATGATCCTCACGCACCAAGGCCCTCTGCTCCCGGGTCCGACTCCCGGTGGGCAGTGACAACCAGGGCAACGTCATGGCGATGCGCAACCTTGGATCCAAGAAGCCCTACATGGCGGGCTGATGAGCTGACACACCCAGATTTCTCTGGGTTCGACCCTTTGCAAAGGGTCCCCAAGCAGGAACTCTGCGAGGAGTCCTGAATGGAGACGCTTTTGATCTCAGCGTGGGCCCACCCATGCTCCCGTGACCGGAGCCGGTGGGTGACTCACTTCCCCTGGTGGCAGACCCCCCTGTGGCCTGGGTGCCACGGGCCCCGGCTCAGGGGCGGGCGCTATCAGTCTGCACACCCGTTCTTCAGTTTTTGAGATTGTGAGTTGGGTGGCCCATGGGGCCCACCCAGCCTTTGTCATCTGACAGGGGAAGATGAGTCCCTGGCACCAACACACTGCTCGGATAAAAGAGTTATCGCGTGCCTGTGTGTGGTGCCGTTTGGTTAGCTTGCATACACACATATATATATATATATATTTGGATCCTCGATGTGTAGTCTTTTATTAGAGGACCCCTCGCAAATGTGTGGGCTTTCCTGTTAACAGTCGGAAAAGGGAACCCCCCTCCATTTTTTTGGTATGACCCGTATGGGTGTGTCTTTTTTTTAGCCCCCCCCCCCCTCCCTCCCCAACTTTGGTGGTTTCCTCTGCGTGTCCCTAAAGACACCAGAACATCTGGTTTACAGGCCCGGCCGGAGCCCATATTGGTGGTGTTCCCCGTTCCTTTCAAACCATCAAAAAGGGGTACCAACTCTAAAAGACACCCTCCCCCCATTTGTTGTATATGACCCATATGGGTGTGTTTTCTTTAGGCCCTCCTAAATTGCCAAATTTGTGGTTTTCCTTTTGGTTTCCCTGTAAGACCACCAGAAAATGGGTTATCAGAAAAAGGGTATCAACTCCCAAAAAAGACCCCCCCTTTTTTGTATGACCCATGGGTGTGTTTGTTTTAGATTTTAGTTTGTTTTTTGTATTACCCAGCCATATGGGTGTGGATTTTTCAGAGCCCCCCCCCCCCCCCCCCCAAATTTGTGTTTTTCCCTTTGGTTTCCCTTTAGCACCATGAGAAAGGGGTGCCAACTCCAAAAGAGAACCCCCCCCGCTCCCCATACAGGTGTGTCTTTTCTCTTTGGAAGACCCTGGTTTTCCTTTTGCTGTGTACCCGGAGTCTCCTTCTGACCCTTCAAAGATGGAAACCGTCCTGACCCCAAAATAATGGACACAATGGACCCATTTTTATTTCGGGTCGGAAGGAGACCAAAATCATTGGACCCCAAAATCATGGGTTCATGGACCCATTTTTACAAAAATGGGTCAGAAGGAATCTCCGATGATCCAATCCAATCGGATGAATCGGATACTCTTTGGAGCCAAGGAGCCGGGATGGGGCATGGCTTCGCTTCCTTGCGCCCCCGGGGGTCGTTACCGTCGGTACCCCATTCCACGTCACTTCGCAGCGGCTTCGATGAATTCGCAGGCGGAAGCCGCTCCCCGAGCTGCGCCGGCCGCGAGGCGGTTTTTTCTTCTTGCGCTCGGTCGGAGGCCTCGTGTTTTGGTGCTTTTTCTCTTCTTTTGTCCGGCTTTGTTTCTCTCTTTTTTGTTTTTAACGCTGTTTTCTCTCTTTTTTCTTTGGCTTTTTTTTTTTTTCTTCGGCTATTTTTTTTCTTCTCCGGCTTTTGTTTTTCCGGCTTTTTCATTTATTTATTTGGCGCCTGAGTGATTTCCACCCCAACAGAAAAAAAACGGTGGATCTCCTTTTAGTTCATGTGTGAAGCAACCCCCAAAAGCGTGGCCTTGCAAAAAAGACGGGCCGCAAAAGTTGTGGACCTGAATTGAAACCATCTTTACCCGTACCTATTGGGGTTGTCTTCTTTCGCAGGGACGCTTTTGGGGGTTGGTTGAAACACGCGTCAATGCTGGTTTTTTTCTTTTTTTTCTTGGGGGCGGGGGTCGTCCGTTGGAGACAAACCCGTCAGCCCCAGAGGAAGCTCATACATGGGTCATAGGTTTTTGTTTGTTAAAGCCCCCAAGGTAGTGGTTGTCCTTGTGGTGTCCCCCAAAACAATCAGACGGGCAACAAGAAGGTGGCACGTAGGGAACGCACGGGGGGGGGGGTGGGGCGGTTGGGAAAAGGATCCGCGGTTGCTTCAAGCGTAAGACGAATGGGTTGTCTTTTTTGAGACATTCTTCGGGTTTTATCGGGATAAAGATTCCGCAGCCCTTAGGGCTTTGACAAGGTCGGGACCCAGCCCCAATGGGAGCCAACGAGCTTCGACAGCATGAGACGTGGAGCCCAAGCCCGGTTTCCGCGGACAAGTTGCAACTGGTGGCGGTCAAGACCTTTTTGCCCTTCAGTCCTTTTGGGTGGTTTTCTTCAGCTCAAAGGCGACAAAAGTTGAAATGTGTCCTGCATGTTCCTTCCTTGGTCCTTCATGCTTCCTGAAGTGTTTTCTGCATTTTTGCTTCTTGCTCCTGGGTAGCCGCAGGGGTCGGATCTGCCTGAAGAGACAGGCTCCCAGAGCCTCGCGATGGCAGCGGCTCAGAGACGGAGGCGAGAGGTCAACTCGAACCGCAGAAGGGGGCCATTTGCCACCGGCCCTTCCGCATTTTGGTTTTCTCAATTTGGGGTTGTTTTTTTTGAGGGACCCCTTTTTGGTGGTTTTAAAAAAGTAGACCCAAAAGCAAAACCATTTTTGGAAGTCACCCAAAAAAGACACCCATTTGGCCACTGGAGTTTTGTTTGGGGCCTTGATGTCCACCAGTTTGGGGCCATGAGAATCGATACGCATTTCGACGCTGCTCACTTGGACTTGTGTGAATTTCGCGAGCCCAAACCGGGAAAAAAACGAAAAGAACAACAAAAACAAGAAAACCAACAACACCATTTCGCGAGCCCAAACCGGGGAAAAAAGAGAAAAACACCAAACAAGTGCCCCGCCCCTCCCAGATGAAGTCTAGGCCTTCTGGGAACCCGCAGGGTTTCTTTGAGGGAAGGGGGCTGGAGTTTCCAAGGATTTTTGTGGGGGGCAAAGGATCCTGGGGTTTCTTGATGGAGGGCCATTTTTTTGTTTTTGACAAATCCCAACATAAAGCAAAGAAGATCCCAAATGAAATCTCGACCCTTTCTTGGTCATGTTGGGTTTCCGAAGGGCTTCTCGATTTTCGGCCGAGATGGTCCGCTTCTTCCGATCGAGCCAGTCAACGGGCATTGGTCGCTACGAGCCTGCACCGAACCCTGGTTTTGTTTTTTCCTTTCCGAATTGAAGCACAACTGCCGGAGCCCTACATTTTGAGAGGTGGGGCCTCCTTTCAATGAAAACCAGGGTGGCATCAACAACTTTCCCGCGGCTGCGGGGTAAACTTCGTAGGATCGGGTGGGAGTGCACTCCTTTGTTCATAAGTCTGGGATTCCCTGGTTAACAACCCACTTCAGGGTATGTACCCCCTTTGGGGAGAGGGGTATGAACGTCGGCAATTCGCTTCTGGCTGAAGAAGCGATTTTACGGGACCCTAGCCACCGGGCTCCTGGATTCTTCGGAGCACCTACCCCGCTTTTCTCAAGAAGCGCTTCTGGCATTCCGATCGGTTTGAGCGCCCTGAAGTTACGCCTTTCGGTCCACCCACTCGCTGCTCAGGGAATGGACTGGGTCGCCACCCTTGGGCTTGGGGTGTCAGCGCACCTGAGCCACAATCAAAACCCGGGTAGATGAATAGCTGCGGCCGCCTTCTCAATGCTTTGCATGGTTCTGGGATTACGACCATTTTGATACCGGGTTTTGATTCTGACTCACCTGAGAACCCGCCAGCCCCAAAACCCAAAACCCCAAAACACCAGCCCCGCGCTTCGAGTCGACCGACCGCGCGCGGCGATGTCAACGGCACCGCAGGACAGCGGCACAGCGTTGGAGGAAGAGCCCACCTCGGCCTCAAAGCCGGGGATGTCAACGTCGCCGCGTCGATTTTAGCCCATGGGAAGACCAAGCAGGTGGATCGATCCCAGGCGTGAAGCGCCCCATTTTTTGTAGGCAACCGTAGGTAACCGCCCAGAACCATGGGTAACCAGCTATTTTCCTCGTGTCTTTTTGTTTTTGGGTGGGAAACCCCTTGGTTACCTATAGCAGGAAATGTATCCGCTGGGCCATTTTGGCAGATACACTGCTTTGCCATTGTCAAACTTGTTCTTTGAGTCAAAACATATTGGGTTGCCTGAAGAGACATCCAGACGTTGAGCCCCTTTCACCAGGAACAAATACACACGAACACGCAAGCAAGCAAGTAAGCAAGCAAGCAGGCAGGGAGGCAGGCAGGCAGGCAAGCACGCACGCGAGCGAGCGAGCGAGCAAGCAAGCAAGCAAGCAAAAAAGCTTCCAAGGATCATCATGCAGACAACCAACATCAATCGCTGGTTGTTGGCAGCTTCCGGAGTGAGCATGGATCTTAATTAGGGACCCTTTGGTGGACATCAAAGTTTGTGCGGATTCATGTCCACCAGCCACTTTTGACGTGGTTCCGACTCTTAAAATTCATAGCCAAGTAAGAACAAACACAACCACCTGGGTAGCCAGTCGCTGTTTGTTTTCCATGCACTTTACCCCAAACACCGATCGCAAACCAGTGACTGGCAAAAACAGCAACGTGGCAAACCCCGCAGCAAGGCGACGGGCTGGATTCCCGCGGACACGGGCAGCGCAAGGTCTTGAGACCCAGCGCTGCAAAAAAAAAAGCAACGCCGACAAAAGAGAGCAACACGACTGTGACATTCAAGAGCACGATGTGACTAACAAAACACGCAGCAACAGCTTTTCGCGACCTCGCCATTGGCTCTTTGCCGCCAGGGCCCTGGCTGCGAGCCTTTCCTCACGCGCGCGGCAAGGGGAAGGCCCGGTGAAACGTGGTGCGGCTCGCTTGGTGGAAATTGTGAGGGAAATGAGTCCTTTTTGAGTTTCCCATGTTGGTTGGAACGGGTGGTAAAACCATGTTGGTAAAAAACAACTATAGTTGGCTGGACATGTTGGTTGTTGGTTGCTTGGGTTTAGACCCATGGACATGGTTGGTAGAACGCGGTTTGCGGGGCTCTCGACTTTAGTCACTTTTTGGGTTTGGACAATTTTAGTGCTAAACACGTTCGGACTTTTTCTTACCCATCCACTCAGGAACTGAGTTTTAGATTTGCCCCTTGGAATGGGGGAGGGAGGTTGACCTCCCAGGAAAAAGGGTGCTGAAGTTGGTTTTAGACCTATTGTTGGACATGGTTAGCGGTTTGCGGGGCTCCGAAAAGGGGAACAAGCAAAATGTTGCTTTAAAGAGGTTGGTCAGCCACGGTTTGAGCTAAATGGTCGGTTTTTGAGAATCCCCGCTTTCTGTGGTACCAAAAGGAGCCCTTTAAGTAGTCATGGACAAAATCCTGCACCAATTTGAAACCATGGTTGAAACCATTGTTTGTTGGTATTTACGGGGGAATCATCAGAAACCAGGGTTGCTGAAGTGGTGCGAAACGGATTTCGTCCATCAGTACGGATGGGCCACTTGTTTTTGTTTTGGTTTTGTTTTTTTGCAGAAAGGGTTTAGGGTCAAAAGAAATAAAACACAAAAACAACTTCTAAAAAAAATGAGAACAAAAACAGGGCTGTTTTCCACATGGTTCGCACGCTTTGGGGGTAAAAGGAGCCAGTCCGTGCAGGTTTGGGATCTCAAAGCCACTCAGCTTGCCCTTTCCTAGCCGCAGGTAAACCAAGCGCTTGCCACCATATATATATATATATATAAAAGCGGAGAATCGCCAAGGAGCACATCTTGCCTGGGATCTGCTGGGTTTGCTTTTGTTCTTTTTTTTTGGCCATCTCCGGAAAATATTCGGGGCCGTTCTGTGAATTCTAGCTTGGGCGTGGTGTTGTGGTAAAGGAGACTCAATCAGATCACTTTCCGGTACAGATGAGGTACCGCCGGTTTGGAAGGCCATTTGAGGTTTGGTCAGTAGTCTATGGTTCACTGGGGGGCATGGGAGTCACAACATTCCCAGCAGGCTCGTCACGTCCTTTGTGGGAAACAGTCGTTTTGACTCTTTTGACCACAATGAATTCTTGTGTAAGCGAAGTAGTAGGGCAAGCCCGAATCATGAATAGGTGCTGCCGCCCCTTTGATTGTCGACTCAGTCTTGTGTAGTCCACTTGAAAGCATCGGATGTGTCCTACCGCAGTTCTGGGAAGCCTTGAATCACAGATGAAAAGTGAGTGAAAGGCTGATTAAAAGCAGATTCATCTTGAATCACCGATTGAAAAGCAGTGAAAGGAGGTTAGACACATGTTAACACCAGAGCCTCCTTGACAAGGATGCTCTTCATTCCCTTCTCACAAGAAACCCCGAGACCAGGTTCTGGCTGCTCGTCTAGGTCCCAAACGCATCCCAAACGCCAGGTGCCGGCAACGCCAGCTTCCGCGACGGTCTGTTGAGGGTGCCTGGGAGATGGAAAAAAATGCCCCCCCAGTTCGTGGGAGATGGACAAACATGCCCCCCCCAACAACGTCACTTTTTGAGGCAAGGGCCGTTTTGGTGGTAACGATCAGTTCAGACCATTTTGGTTGGCCAAGAGGGAGTGAGTGATGGGTTTCGTCGGTTTTGTCGACCATGGGTACCGCTGGTTTCACTTTGGTCGTGCTCGTTTCAGAATGCCTAGGGATGAGAATCCGCTTTATGAATCAGTGTGCGAATGTGGACTCTTTGGAGGGTACCCACTTCAGGTATACTTACCTCTGAAAAACACAACTTTTCTCAACTTTTTGGGTCACATGGGCTATATATGTCTGTAAAAGATGAGAACTTCCCCGGGGCGCAGGGAGTTTTAAGGGGTATAGGACCCCACAAGGAAGCTAGCCATCTTTTTGGGTCTACTTTGCGAGCCCATGACCCCAGATCGCTCCACTCCTCCGGTGAATCGCCACGGGTTTTGCGGTAGGGAACTCCCCTTGCTTGGCAGCATAGGGCCCAATTCTCCACAGGGCTGGGGCACGAACAAAAACATGAAGCCATGATCCTAGGAAAATCATGTGGCTCTTGAGCATGTACCACAATGGCACATTGGTAAATGGAACCAAAGACTGAAAGCTGCGTAACCCTAGCTTTTTTTGAGCCACGCCCATGTGTAGTTTTCTCAGCCCTTGAAGGTTGACCCCTGGATGAATAAACTAATGAACCCCCTATGAATCAGCCAGGGATTTATGAATGCATGGGTCTCACTATATTACTTGGTTGCAAATTGACCCAAGCCTTTCGCGTTGCGGAACATGACATTGTCTAACTAGCAAGGGGTCGCTCTATGACGTGGGATTTTCTGCCAAAAAAAAGAGAGGACAAGCCCATTGAAAGACACCGTTTATTATTATTATTATTATTATTTCGACAGAGACCCAAAAAGGTGGGGCTTGAATCAAGTCTCGGGCCAGCTGCGGCACCGGGCCGGAAGCCTCCAAGCGTCAGAAAGGACCCTCCACTAGCTTCCATGTGCTGAAATGTTTATTTATTTTTTTTGTTTTCCTTTTTTTTCCCCTGTTGGTTTTAAAGGGAATCTCAAGATGCTTAGGGTGGGGTTGCAAAGGACGGTCGTAGACATCCCGGTTTGAGGCATGAGGATTCCGGGGGGGTTAGTTGACCATGGCCGACAGAAGTTGGGGGGCTCTGATCGTGGCTCTGACAAAGATGCAGCTAGTCAGTTGTTAGTTTTTGGAGGGACATGGTGACGTGGTGGGGTCACCCAAATTTCCCGCAAAACCAGGGGGCTGCTCCCCCATTTGCATCTTGGAAAAGCGTTGAGGCTCGGCCTTGCCCGGCATTATAGTTGTTTTTCTCGGCATACGTTGGACCTTGTCAAGCCCAAGTGGTTGGTAGGGTTCCCGGTTTGTCCGAGTGCTTAATAGCCCATAATTGCCAACAAATCCCAAGAGGAAGCCCACGTGGATGGGTACTTCGTTAGTTTTTCCAGACCCCTTGTTTAACAGTGTTCTAACCCTTTATGGCTACTTGGTTGGATCTTTGGACTTTAACTTTCTGGGAAAGAGTGGGTTTTCCGCAATGGAGCCACAACAATTTATTCACTTGCAGAGTCATTGCAGCAACCAAGTAACCAAACCACCAAACCATCAAACGCAGGGAAGCTGAAGCCCATGTCTCTTGGTTAGGCGTTTCTTTTTTTGATTTCGGTCCACCCGGAATCCGATGTTCTCGACCCGATTCCTCCGGCTCGCGAGGTCTCTGGCATCGACGCCGGGGGTTGCCTTGACCTTCAGGCAGCGGCGCGATGAAACGCCTGCGCTGTTCAAAGGCAATGGGGGAGTCTTTCCCTTTCTTACGCCCCCTGAAAAGAAAAAAACAGTAGTGATAGACTTCATTTGAAATTAAAGGGGGACAACCCACTCTGGGGCCTCCTCCGAAACTATTCTGTAATTTGGGGTACAACATAATTGCGCACCTTTGGGGTCTCCTCCTAAAAGCCCGACTCTGGGGTCTCCTTCACAACTACTTCATATGAAACAGAATCTGATCATATGGGTGTGGGTCAAAAGCAGGTACTTCAAATGGAATTCTGGTACATGGAAACCGGTGCTTGTTTTTTCTTCTTCTTTTTCTGGTGGTTCAATTCTGATCCCTTACTCATATGATTTGTGTTCCGAGTCTGGGCCAACCGATCGGATCAACAGCAACGTGCTCGTCAGGGCCTCCTGTCTGGCCTCAAAGAGGGCCTCGCGACGCAGGCGCGGCTGACTGGAATGGGCCGCCGGAGTCCCTGAGTGTTTTTTGTTTTGTTTTTGTTTGACGTTTCTTTTTTGTTTTGGGCGGGTGGTGTTTTTACTCTTCTTCTTTTTTTGGTGGGGGATTGGTCCTTACACCCGGTGGTTTTGTTTGGGTGGCTCCCTGCCATTTTCTTTGTTTTTACTTCTTTTGTTTTTGTTTTGGGGGGGGGTCCTTACACCCGGTGGTTTTGCTTGGGTGGCTCCCTGCCATTTTCCCCGGTCGTTTTTTGGTTGCTCGCTTTCTTCGCGGGCGTCGCGAGCCCCGCGCACCTCGCGGCGTCGCCCGCGAGGTGCGGCAGGTTCGTCAAGACGGCGTCCGGGCCCAGGTGAGGCGAGTTGGAGGTCGAAGGGGACAACCCACAGGGGACCCAATGGGTCCTTTGGTGCATTTGGCCAAGGGCTGGTAGGACTTTAACTTTTGGGCTTTTTGCCAACTAAATGATGGGTTTTCCAAAAATGCAACTAAAAGTTACACTTTTGGCAGGGGAGCAGAAAGCAGCCGAGAACCCAAAGAAAACCCAATGGGTCTTGCCACCCGAAAGCCACTGGTTGGGTTTGCCTGGGATCTGCACTGGGTTTTCCATATGGCTCAAGCTTCAGTGGGTATGGGTCCAAGCAAAACCACCAGGAATTGGACCGCAGGGTTTTAGTCAACTTCTTTCCAGGGCAAGCCACGCGGGCTACCTATTTTTGACCCGCCAAATGGGAACCTCTAGTCCTTTTGAGGTTAGAACCCTTCCCCCCTCCCCCAAAAAAAGAAGAAGAAGTAAATAACAGTAACAGGAACCTCCTAGATAGCCAAGTTGCGATCGCTTTTTTCTTGTCACTGTTGCGATCGGTCTTTGGGGCAAAGTGCATGGAGAAAGCAGCAACTGGCTATCCAGACGTTCTTTTGAGGGTAGAACCCTTCCCCCGGCCCACAAAAAGGAGAGAGTAAACAACAGTAGCAACATAAAGTTGTTTTTTGTTTTGTGTCCTTTTTTTTTTGATTTTTCGGGGGGTGGCATTTTATGGTTACTGCAAGAAAGGGGGGATATTTCTCAAAACAAAGCCACTTCCTTTTCCCATGGAAGTCCATGGGTCGGAGTATCAGCCTCCTCCAATCATGATGAAATGTTTGTGTTTGAAGTATAGGCCTTGATATGGGCATTTCTCAAAATCGGAATCGGTCCCCCTTTTTGGTGGGTTTCAAGAGGAAGCCAAAAGGACACCCCAAGTACTTGCAGGGGTCCCTTGGAGAAAGACTCAAGTATATCAGGTTTGGAAGAAACGTCCAGTGGTCTATGATCAATTTGGAGTGACATGGAGCCACGCCGGGAGTCCAATAAATGTCCATGTCCTGGGGGCACATCGGACCTTTCGGACACAAGGTGCGTTTTGCGAAACGTCGTTTATTCAGCCGCCTGGTAGAAATACCACCCAGTTTTATTGCAAATAAATGAGTTGAATAGGTACCCTCCCACCAGCTAACATGGAAGTGCACAGACCCCTGTAGAAAGACTACTTTCCTCTTGGAAAGGGCCTTTTTGCACTTCCATGTTAGTTGGTGCGAGGGTACATGTAGGACTCTCTGAGCCCTTTGCACTGAGCCAATTCATGTTAAGCTTGTGTGGATGGTGACCATTCCTGAGCCAACTGGGGATGAATGAAGCCCTATGAATGCTGGGGGAGGTGAAGGATGTCGTCCATCAACAGTATGGTTGTGAAGGGGGCCCCAATGGTGGAAAGGGTGGAAAGCCCTGTAAACAAGGGGCTTGTTTTGCACACATGTCCTATGATAGTGAGTTGATTGGGTTTTAAAGTACCGCACACACACACACACACACATTCTAGCGGTTTGAGCTGTTGTAGTATGTGAGGCATTGCTCATCCAACACGTGAGGCGCTTGAGCGCCTCCTAGTCTGAGCTTGCTTTGTTCGTCAGATCAGGTTCGGCAAGCAGAAGGAACTGTGACATCATGGGGGCTGGGGAGATTAAGGGCTTAATAGGGGCTTAAAGGGCCTCCCTCCCCCTCCCCCTCCTCCCTCCCCCCCAGCCCCCACGACAGTTGCTGACATATATTCGTTGGGCAAGGGCTTGTTTTCGCGGAGCCCCCGAGCAACACGCCACACACCTTTTTGTTGTTGTCTTGGCGCCGCGGCGAAGTGGGAAGCGACCTTGGGTTGGGGAACCGTCAGGTTGCCCATTGCTTGGTGGCTTTTGGCCTTCACGCCACCAAGCCACCAGTAGTTTGTGCGTTTATAGCGAACCAAGAAAGCGAGCAAACCAAAGACCAAAGCTCAGTAGACAGATACACCAATATATATATATATATACCAACAGGCCAATGGACCCATCAACCAACAGGCCAACAGGTAAATAAACCAAGGCCAATGGCCCAACACGCCAACAGAGCAAACCACTCACAAACCATTTTATCCCAACAAATACCGAACAAATGGGTTTCATAAGGCATTTTTTTCTCAAAGCATGAGAAACGGCCCTGCGGTTCCTACCAAATCACGCTGAAAGGAAGGAGCTGTTGGTTAGCCTCGTCTCGGGCTGAGGTTATTCCGCCCCAGGAGCCGGGGAGGGAGCGATTGGGAAGAGCCAGGAGTCGACGGTCAGCGTTTTCGGGATATGGGGGGCGGGCTGTTTTTAGGGGGCCCCCGTGTTCCTTTTGATTTCCTCAAAAGAAGGCACGCCCAGATCTGGATTTCTTGCCCTTGACAAGCATGGACCCAACCCGAAGGTTTTTAGTGTTGAACGTTGACCAAGTGGGATTGCCAGAAGCATTTCAAGGCAACCTCCCCGGAATTTCCGAGCCCTTACCCAGGACTGGAAAGGCGTGGGGAAATTAACGGCGAAAAGGAGTTGACCGTTGAGCCACCGTCAGCTGCTTTTGGCAACAATTCAAACATGAACAAAACCCTGCCCTGAGGTTTGTTTCATACAGTGACTATTCGGGATGATAGACCAAAAAAGAAAAATAACCTTCCCAGTGCCTCCCTTGGGTCATGAGATTTCTCCCGGTCACTTTGCAGTTCGGTTTGTCTCAAAAGGGAACCCAGACATTGGGTCACGTGAACCGGCGGACTCTCGTTGAATTTGGTGGGTTCTTGCAGGGTTTCCCTGCAGAGGTTTTTCAAACTGGTCCCCCAAAATGTTTCGTTTCCCTTTTCCCGACCAAAAGGAGGGTCCGACTTCCAGGCCCCCATCTAAAGCTGTAAACCCATCGAAAGGGGGGTCCGAACTCCATTTTTCAGACCCCCCCGCCCTTGAAAAGCTGTGACAAAACCCGGCCCGAGCATAGGTCCTTTTTGGTTGTTTTGCTCGAAAAATCGATGGCGCTTCCTGGTTGACCTGGTGTGTTTTCTCATCTACCAGGGAACCCCATCTATTTCCCCTGAAAAGACACCTATGGCCATTTCCCCGAAAAAGACCCTCATGGCCATTTCCCCTAAGAAGACACCTGTGGCCATTTCCCCTAAAAAGACACCTGCCCCGAGAAGCTCCTAACCTCCCCTGGCGCCGAAGCCAACTTCAGGAGCCCCCCGCTGCGGGCGCCAGCAGCAGCCAGGCGAGCCGCGCGCAGAAGGCGCCGGAGCCCAAGGCGCGGCGGAAGCGGCGCTGAGCGGCGCTGAGCGTCCGCGGCTCCGCGGGGTGGAGGGCGCGGGGTGTGCCCGAGCTGAGCCTTCTGCTTCTTCACTGACTCCGGTGGTGGCTTTTTTTTGTTCAAT
Organism: Effrenium voratum; assembly: GCA_963377175.1. Classification (NCBI taxonomy): domain Eukaryota; class Dinophyceae; order Suessiales; family Symbiodiniaceae; genus Effrenium; species Effrenium voratum. The sequence goes on along the minus strand of CAUJNA010003513.1, from coordinate 288,864 downwards.
ATAAGAACCAGGGGGCACCGAAATTGAAACTCACTGACTTTGGTGGTGTTTTTGGTGTTAAAAAACCATCTCGGGCCCCCGTGAAATGGTGGGTCATTGGCGGTTTGCCCGAAAGACTTGACTTGGCCAAAAGGGGTTTTCTCCAAAAGGAGACACACCCGGAGGAACTGTTTGCTTTGGGTTTCCTCCGTGTTTGAAAATCGTGGAAGTGTCAACCGGGCACATCTCGCATCCAATGGTCCGAACGGCGCCCAACGAACGGCGCGGAAGGAGTTGCGGGGAGAAAAGAGCTGGGTGAGAAGGCCAAAGCTGACTTTAGCTTACCTCTTAAAAACACAACTTTTCAACTTTTTGGGTAACATGGGCTATATGTCTGTAAAAGATGAGAACTTCTTCAGGGCGCAGGGAGTTTTAAGGGGTAAGTTAGGTGTGCAGCACCGGGTGTCCGTGGTCTCCTCCCGCTGCTGTCTTGCTTTTGCAGCCGTGGAGGGACGGTCCTTTGGACTAAGCTAGCGACTGTCCCTCAGCTCTTGACCTACAGGTGGATCTTGGAGAATTGGTGGTTGGGGCTTTGGTGGGATTTGTATTTTTGGATGTTTTTTTTTTGGGGCAGACTGAGTATGATCAGGTCGTTCTTGATTGATAATTCTGGGTGGTTTGGGTTGGTGGTTTGGATTTGGATTTGAACCCCGTGTTGTTGTAAGGGGGTAAATGGGAAGCCAAAATCCGCCAATTTTAAAATCACCAATTGGAGGCATGATATGAGGCAGAGTCTCAAGATATGAGTTGCGGTGTACCCCATATCCAAACCAAAGTTAGGGACGCTTACGCTGGAGATGTAGCTGGTTGGACCGGTTGGACCGGTTGGACCGGTTGGACCGGTTGGACCGGTTGGACCGGTTGGACCGGTTGGACCGGTTGGACCGGTTGGACCGGTTGGACCGGTTGGACCGGTTGGACCGGTTGGACCGGTTGGCTGTACTCTGACTACAAAAGGAAGTTTTTACCTTGGACAGCCTGCTAATATACCATCCGGCGACTAACATAGAGGAATCCAACACGTCGTGTGGGTGGGGGGGGGCCAAGGCAAGTGATTTGCATGGCTATCAAAAACCCTCCCCCCCCCCCCCCTACAGGGGGTGTGTCCTTCATTTTGTTTATACTCTTAGGTACCTCCTAGAAAACGGTTCTTGGAAAAGGCGGCAACCAAAAGGAAACCATCCATGTTTGGCATCCAACATGTTGAGACATACAGATTAATAGGCTTTTACCTGTAGAGACTACCGCAATATACCAGGGTTGGTTGAATGCGGTTGGCTCACTTGTAGTATTTTGAGGCATCCACCTCAGGTACCGATTCAGCATCATCAAGGGGAGTCCATGGCAACAAAATAGTGACTATTCGCAACGATTAACACTGTGGATGGGCGAGATGGATTTGGTATTTACCGGGGAATCGTATCATAAACTCCAGGGTTTCTGAACGGTGATAAATTTTATGGATGCCCAACCATCCACAGCTATGTTGCGTGCTATTGTTTGGCAGGCATGGGTGGCACGTGTGGCACGTCCCACATTGCGATTGAGCCAATTGGGTGCTCATGTCTGGGGAATGCTACTTAGGGGGCCACTTTGCAGGACTTTCCCAGGACTTGCTTGGCTTCCATTTGCTGAAAAGAATAGTTGGATTTATTTATTTTCCCTCGTTGGTTTTAAAATGGAGTCTATCACTACTGGAAACATCAAAAAAGGAAAACAAATCCAGGGGGCTTAAGCAAATGGAAGTTGATGGCTCTGAAGCAGAGTGCTTCTGACTCAAAGGGACTGGCCTGAGCACGCGACGTTACCAGCGCGCTTTGTGGCTCGAGAGTCCAGTGGCCGGCGAGAGTCCGTCAATGGCATCAGACTGCGAGCAGCTCAAGTGAACCGAACATAGCGGGAATGCGCACCGGTTCCCGTTTCAACCAGCGGTTCAACCGGAACTTTTGCTGGGTCTTGTGGTTTTTCAGCCGATCAGAGTTCCTGATTTCTTGTGGGTTGGGAATCGAAGCAACTTTCGCAGAGACCACCGGCTTCGAACTCCCACGATCTCAGACGATTTCCCCCCAACTTTTGGCGCAGGTCGGTTTTCGCCGCGCCGTTTTTGCAAAAGGGGGGAACCACCACGGCTTTCATCAGGGCTTCTTTGTAAGCGCCTCTTGCCAGCAGCATGTTTCCAACATCGACCAGACACCTTCAGCCCTGGAAGCTGGCTTCGATCAATTTCTCACTTCCGCGCGGCGTAAGCCGACGACGCGGGTTGGAAGCACCTGCCGATCCGAATGGCGCGTGTATTCGTGCGGAGCCACGGGGGAGGTGGTGGTTTCCTTTGGGAGCATTTGCAGGTCAGGGCATGAGAAACGGAATCATTGGTCTCCTTTTTGATTGGTTAGTTTGAAATCTATCTCCCCCAGTAGTGCCCTTTTACCCTTTTTTGAGGAGGGTTCCCCTACTAAAATAGAGTACAGAAAAAGGGTACCCTTATTCCAACCTCTCTACTGGAGGACCTAGAAATAGATGGGTTTCACTGGTTTAGATCGGTATGGCCCATTTACCGAGGAAACCGATCGACATCTTTCCAAAGGTCACCGATGAATGGAATGCCAACCCGTCACGCACCATTGCTGGTCTCTGGCAAGGGATTCAGATCCGAATCATTTTCCGGTTAATTCCAACGCCCCTCAGCGTTACACCCTGGATACCCACTTGGATGTTTCTGAAAATGGACCCTTGTTGGTGATTAAACGGGAACCAAAGCCACAGTATTTCGCAAGAGGGGACCCAATTTTCAGAAACCTTCATGTAGCTCGGTACCCTCTTGGGGTTGGTTGGTGAAAAAAACAGAAGGCGACATCGAAAAGAAAGCCCGGTTAGGCGCCATTTTGGGCGGGTCCAAAAAAATCCTAAAAGAGTTGGACGTATCCCTTGGGCCCTGGGCGCATGGTCCAGTCACTTTGCCTCCGCGAGGTGTTGCTCTTGCTGGCCCGGGCCTGGGCTGAAGAGATAGGCCTGGAGCTGCCGGGGAAGGGGAAAAGAGAGCGGAGGGAGGAGGGAGGAGAGAGGAGAGAGGAGAGAGGAGAGCGGAGGGAGGAGAGAGGAGAGAGCAAAGAGCAAAGAGGAGCCAAGAGGAGAGAGGAGAGAGGAGAGAGCAAACAGGGGGCTTCTCCTCTTTCACCAAAAATGGCCCAACTTCTCTTGGTGGTGCCCAGCCGTCCAGTTCCCTTGGTTCTGAGGTTTCTAGTTGGTTTTGTGGTTGGGTGTCCATTGAACCCACTACAAGTTTTGAGAAAAATCGTCTATGGCCCATTTTGCAGAAAGCGTGAGGGACGAGGCAGCAAACTTCCAGACGTAGCTTGCCTTTTTGGATGTTTTGCCGTGAGCTGAAGCATTTCACTTTCTGGGGTCGGATCAGTCTGGGCCAAACGTGGATTGAGGGGTCAATGCGGTTGCTCCAAATCTTTCTGTAAACGTCCAGAGTGGCCCAAAATACAATGACATTTTAAAGACTCAGAAGCCCTCAGGGGGTGAAATTGGGGAACCCTGATTCCATATTCAGACCTGGGCCTAGGACCCTTGCGAAGGCTCCTGACGCCAGATCGATTCCTGGCCCCGACGGAAAACTCATTCGGGCCCAAAAACCATCGGGGGCTTTGAGGCATACGCTCCCAATCCGATTGCCCAAGATCCGGTTGGGTTCACCCTCCAAATAGTTTCTCCGTTTTTTTTGCTCCAAGCTGGTGTCCATGGTGAGTGAACACCTCCTGATTTTGTCAGGTGAACGTGATACCCTGACAACACATGGTATTTGACGATATTTGGGTAGGG
>CAUJNA010003513.1:197500-280000 GCA_963377175.1 Effrenium voratum | reverse complement strand
GTGTTTCGGGGGTGAAGCTCAGTCGCAGAATGCGGAGATCCTAAGGGCTATTCCCTTCTTGGAAACCGCCGGTGAGTCGTACCATGGAACCCGGACAATACGAAAACCGGTCATGGAAGCTGGACATGGTTGGTTTGGAAAAGAGCATTCACTCGGCTGAGAATCCTGTGCGTCGCTTGACGTCCGCTGCCGGTGGCAAGCAAACCCGCTGAATTTAAGCATATAAGTAAGCGGAGGAAAAGGAACTAAATACTGTGGATGGACGAAATCCTGCACCACCAAAGAAGCCCTGGGATGATGATTCCCCGGAAAATACCAACAAACAATGGTTTCCCATGGTTTTAAAGCGGTGCAGGATTTTGTCCATCCACAGTAGGATTCCCCTAGTAATGGCGAACGAAGGGTTTCCGCACACCTGTGGGGTGCCAAGCTGTTGGTTTGTTTTCGGGGGTAATTGACAGGTAGGGTGAATTCAGAAGTACAACGGGTGTGGAAACTTTTCGGTTTCCGGGAAGCCATTGGGTCGCAAGAGATGATTGAACTGTAGATGGAACTTGGGGGTGTCGTTTTTAGGTCACCCCCGAAAAGATGGTTTTCCGTGCTTTGGAGCCAGCTGGTTTGATCGGCTTTGGATTTGAAGTCCCTGGCTCTTGGCAAAGAGGGCCCATGTCCAAAGCAAACCAAACAACTTTTCCTTCAAGCTCCCCTTGGAAAAAGCTTGAGAGCTGGAAATCAATGACCCATGTCCAAAGCAAACCAAACAACTCCCCTTTCAAGCTCCCCTTGGAAAAACCACTTGAGAGCTGGAAATCAAGAGGACCCATGCCCAAAGCTTTCAAGCGGCCCCGTGTCACGCCTCCCCTTGGACGAAGCTTTCTGGTGCTGAGGGAATGTGGCTGAATGAATGGACCCAGGCTTTGGTCCCCGAAGGAAGCCACCGGTCGGATGGTTTATGGGGGCATTCCATGATAGGGATGGTGAGAGGGATGGGAACCTTATAGGGATGGAAACCTTATAGGGATGGTTATAGGTTATAGGGTTATAGGGATGGTTATAGGGATGGAAACCTTAGAGGGATGGTGAAAAGGTTATAGGGTTATAGGGATGGTTATAGGGACGGTTGAGGGCAACCCACCCAAATTGCGACCCGCTTCCACCGAACCGGGTCGCGGGTGGATAGGTGGAGGGCAGCTGCGGCCCGGACGGCGTGTGCCCAGGCGGGTGGATGTCTCAAAGAGATGGGGGCCCTTGGAATTGGTTGCTCTTCATTTTGAAGGGCGCCTTTTCAAGTCGTCTTCTCCAAGTAGCTTTTTTGGATGCTCATGGACTGCTTTTCTCCTTCGAAACCAGACTTGTGGGCTCCCTGGATTCAAAGACGCAACAGTTTGTGTTCGTTTTGCTGCCGCCTCAAAACCTGGAAATCAGATTGGTGAGTCAGGAATCCCGGGCGTGAGCCCGCCTTTTGAAGGGGCCTAAGCTGAGTTCCCCGTGTCTTGGAGTGATCTTAGGGAGATATGGGGCACACCTTTCAGCCCGCCGGGTTCGGATGCCAAGCTCGGGGATCTTTCCAAAACTAAGAGCGTTTTGGAGGGCGAGGAGACCATGCCTTTGGTGCATTTTGCCAAGGGATGTTGGGACTTCAACTTCTTGCCAACTAATGGGTTTTACCATTGAGCCACGAAAAGTTAAACTTTTAGCAGGGGAGCAGAAAGCAACAAAGGTTTGTTGGATGGCGAGGAGACCATGACACTCCAAGCTGGAACCTTTTTTTGGCCCAGCTGAGTTGAAAGGAACAATGTAGATGGGCGCGTCTGGGTTAAGGGGGCCCCTTGTGGCTGGGTTTACAAGGGCGATTCAGAGGAAATTGGGTGTCCCCATTTTGAGAGACACCCATATAGGACTACAGGTAAAGCCATGAAGACGAAAGGCGCGGCATGCTTCAGCTTTGAGTGAGGATCTGTTTTTGCACTGATCCCTTGCATCAGTTTTCGCAGCTAGATTTGATAAATGTGAGATCGCAGCAGGTGATCAAGAACCCTGCCCCGAAGAGGTTCCTTTCGAGGAGTCTTAGATGTCTTGGGACGAATCGCTAAATCACGAAAGCTAGCTTTAGCTAGCTGAAGTTTCTCCTTGCGTAAGCAAGGTAAGGGGCTCAAATGCCGAAAGATTGATTTTTTCAATTATTTGAGCCGAAAAGATTGAAAAACATCAATTATTTAGACCCCCCCCCCCCCTCCCCCCCCCCCCGGGTCTCAGGCTCGATTCCTCCCTGGTCCATCCCCCCCCCCCCGGGCAGTGGCTCAGGTTCAGCAGTCTCGGTTTGCCCGGTTTTGGACTTGGTGCTACGAACTTTTACATGTTCCACCGATTCAGCTTGTTCATTTGAGACCTCAGTCTTCTCGGTAAACCACCTCGCAAGAATCTTTGCACACGCTGCATGCAGAACCCAGAGGTGCTTTAAGACAGCTTCTGACGCCTCTCGTTGTTTTCTTTTTTCAAGGTTTGCCACGCCACCATGTGCGTTTGCGTGTCGCATCCTACGAATCTTGCCGGGCCTCTCGTTGTACACAAGCTACCTATGAATCCACTCTGTCACCGACCCATCTCATGCAACAACTGCTAGCTTTCGTTCACCCGCTCCTCAAGTGGTGAAAACTCCTAGGAAACCCAGATCCCAGTGAATATCACGGGGGCGCCATTTTCCTTTGAGAGGGGGACCCCCTCAGCGTGGGTATTTTCCATGTGAACCGAGTGTTTTTTCCAAATTGGGGTTGTGTGCAGTTATGTGTGTATATATCTGTAAAGCTACTAGATGCAAACATTATAACATAGAATGAAGGTGAGAGACTTCTCAGAGTGTTTTTCCAAATTGGGGTTGTGTGCAGTTCTGTGTGTATGCATTTGTAAAGCTACTAGATGCAAATATTATAACATAGAATGAAGGTGAGAGACTTCTCATAAAGGGAAACAACATGAAGATAGAAGTAAATGAGATAAATGATTCCTGCATTGTTTATTTGGCACAGCTTTTAACATAGCATATTGGCATGAGAAATACCATTCAGGTACTATATGCAAAGGAGTTAGTAACCCACATGGGGTGGGGTAAGGTGGAGCACTGTTTGCATGATACCAGTACATTGTCCCAGAACCTTTGTTTTCCGATTTCTCACGTTTTTTTTTTTTCGGTTTTGGCCAGGATGCAGCAAAACTAGGTGCGTGCAAAAACCCAACGCTCACAGGGCCGCTTTCTGTTTCCTTTTGGCCTCGGGGCGATTTTTTCTGAAATCTATCGCGAGGCAACATCGAAGCCTCTGTTTTTTTGTTTTTGTTTTTTTGCCAAAGCCACACGCCACGGATTTCCAAAAAGGCACCCATCTATGTCAGTCGAACACCCCCCCAGCAAAACTGTCGAGTTGCTCCTTGCCAATCCGCGGGCTTCCACAGGTGCTGAGGCCGATCTCGTCGGTGGGGGTCCGATGTCCGGGAGCCGTGGTAAAGACCTGGAAAGGACCACCTCGAAGTAGAAAGCTGGTTTCCCCCAGCAACTCCCTCCCCGAAAAACCACCGCTTTTTGGATCAAACGAAGGAACCAGTGCTTGAAAACCCGGGTGTTCGCAGTTCCGGGGACTTTAGTGGGCGCTTTTTGGAAGGGACCATTTGTGTGAACAAGCTCGAGCGAGCTCAGACCGGTTCCCGGTCGCCTCAGCTAATCCACTCAAGTCCCAGGGAGATCTTCTTCCTCGCGTGTGGGGTTGCTTGACCTCCCACCTTGGCCATGTGTTTGGATAAATATTTTTTCGGTTTTTGCCATGTGTTTGGAGAAAAAAAAATCGGTTTTTATTTAAAGGTGAGGGACATGGGATTCGGAAGCCTGAGAATTCACAGCAGCTTGTGGGCCATTTGGCAGGTTGGCACGCCCAACCCTCCTTCAAGTGAACCTACAAATGAGCCGGGAGCGGCTCCGGCAACCATGCCACTGCAAAAAGATACCATCAAACAAAAAGGCACCCCCTGTAGGCAGAAACCACCTAAGGAATCGAGGTGCAAGTTGCAACCACACCAAAAAAAATAAGAAAAAAAGCAAAAAAAACAGCGGCCAACCGGCAAAACGACTAGTCGATTCCTAGTTTCGGGTCGATGGTTGTGATGAGCCTTTCCCATTCTGAGCTTCAGGAAATGGGCGGTTTCGATGAAAGGAAGGCGGTTGGTTTGTGAGAAAGATTGGTGAGGATGCAAAAAGTCATCAACCCTTGGAGAGATGACACCAGAATTGGAAGGGTGCAGAATTGATTTGGGGTTGTTCCCTCCCTTGTTGGAGTTGTTTTGTGTTGTTCTGTTTTGTTGGGACGACTCATCCCGACCAAAGTCAAGGGAGGAACTGGCCCATCCTTGCTAGGGTCCGAATCTTTCCAGAAAACCTTAGACAACACCAAGAAAAAAGGCAACGGTTGCAAGAGCCATGATTAATGTGCTTCGTATCAACTTGTCGAAAAGAGGAACCAACTAGCAACTAGGAACGAAGTGAAGGGCAATGCTTGGGGAATCGACGGCGTCCTTTCTGAGGTCCCTGGCAAGAACGGCCCCCCGAAGAAAAAAAAACACAAAAACTTCCGGGTCTCAGCGCGGTTGCCAGGTCGGAAAAGGGCGGTTGCCATAGAAATTTGCAGCGGTTTCTGCAAGTTAGCCACATATCCACCAGGGGTTTTGGTGAGACACTTCCGGTATAATTTCGCTTATGGACTTGCGCCACTTTTTGGGAATTGGACCATCTTGTGGCGCTCAACATGTTTGGGGCAACTTTTTGTGGCCCATCCACTCGGAAGTGAGATACATGCCGCGGGTTTCTTGGTGAAACGGCTAAAGCCACTGGGGGACCCTGGGACTATGGGCTCAAGGCCTTCAGGGCTCACCCCATAGGCCGCAGGGAAGAAGGCACGTGATGTGAGCAGTCAAAGTCAGTCTGCTTGCTTGGTCGTGTCCCTTTTGCCTAAAACCCGCATGGGTGCGGGGGGAAAAGCTGAAAGAATTCCAGTCATGGGGCCTGTTCCTCCAAACAGGTCTTGGGACCTTGGCAAGAGCCTTGACCCAAGTTGCCAACAAATTGGGGGACACCAAATGGCGGTGGCTCAAGAATATGTCCAAAATGGCACCTTGGCAAATGGAACCAACGCTAAAGCCTGCGTAACCCTACCTCTTTCATTTGGAGCCACACCCAAATAGGAGCACCTCAGCGCGAAGAGGACCGCCCCAAGCCGCCAAAAAAGCCTGAAGAGACTCGAGCATCGCTTGATCTCGAGTCGAAGTTTACTAAAAACACGGTGCGAAGCACTGCGAAGCCGCTGAGACTGGACCCTCAGTCTGAATCCAACCACATTTCACCCAGCACACTGGGCCCCCTATTTATATACTAGGGTTGAGTCGTCTGGGTTCCTACTACCCGCTGGAGCATACAAAATCGCCCAAATACCTGCTGATTTAGGTCGGATCCGAAGCCATGGAAAGCGAATTGGTGGCTCTAGGTACCAATTTTTCAGGAACCCTGGTTTGGGGATTTGGGTGCCACTTTTGGACAAGCACACCGGTCCCCCAGACGTGCCCTTTACCCTTTTTTGGGGGAGGGTTCCCCTACTAAAACAGACTACAGAAACCCTTATTCTAACCTCTCTACTGGCGGACCTGGACACTTCCCCAGTGGGATGCTCCTATTCTCGGACCCAGAGCTATCCCTTCCTGTCGTTGTCTCGAATCGCCAGGGAGCGCCTGAGCCAGGCAGGGGAAACGTTGAACCGCACGGACTCGGTGGCTCGCCGTTTTTTGAGAGGACCGGTGTTTGGCGGGTTATCAGGGCAAACCTTATTTTTTAACAAGAGAAAAAAAAGAGAACCTATTTTGTTTGGGGCTGGTTTCAAAGGGTTCCCCCCAATTATAAGAAGCAAACGAACCAAGAGCTGGTCCCCTCAAAAAAAGACAGCCCCATGTGTTGAAATAGCGACACCCGGAGAATCGCACTTGTCAGTTTGATGTTCGTTTCAATAGCTGCTCATGTTAAAAGCCTCACTTAGATCCTCTTGATAAGGTGATTTTGGGAGGCGCCTAATTTTTAGCAGCCGCTTTTCAGGAAGACCGTTTTGGTGGTAAACAAACAGCTTAATTAGGCTTGTTTGCCCAATCCACTTTTTTTGGAAATGGACCCTTTGGTGAATGTCCAGACAACTTTGAAAAGACAAATGGTTGGACGACAAAACGGGGTAAAACCTGAGGGGTGTGCGCCCACCAACCGTATTTTGTTCCAACCATAAACAACTTCGTAGCCACCCCACATGTAGTGGTCATACGGGCTTCTATTGTGCTGTTTTAGAGGGAAGTCGCGAGGGGCGAGGGACGCCAAAGCCATTTTAGGGCTCTGACTGGCTTGGGGTTGGCCATGTTGCACTCGCGAATCCCATCAAGGTCTCTCTAAAATAGGTGGGGCTTCCCTTTGGTTTCCTTTTAAGCCAACCCCCAAAAGGGTACCCTCAAAAAAGACAGACCAATGTTTTTTCTGGACATTGTGTTGGGTCCCTCTCTTGTGGAACCCTGAACTCATCTTTCCAGTTGCCCTTTAGTCACGGTTTGGGTTGCTGGACAACTTTATTTGACCAATCCAGAACTGTAGGTCCCCTTTTTGTCGTTAATACAAACCCATACCCTATCTTATTTCCTTTTAGAAGGACTGGGGTTTCAACCAATGCACTGGTGCAGTCGAACCCATGTGGCATTTGGGGCCCCATGTTGCAAGGTTTTTACCCCATGGGGCTTTGGAGGGCCGATCCGGATTAAGCCGAGGACCCTACTGATAGGAGGACCCTCCTACAATAGATCCATTTCCGCAACCAAAAGGAGTCACCGCCTGATTAGTATGCACATAATTACTGGTATGCGACAACAAGGACGTAATTCCATCCTCACTATATATATATATATATATATATCCTTATTCACCGGGTATACCTGCTCAATCCACATTGCAACATTCATCAGGCCAACATTCAACATTGATTAATCCGAAGTTCACATTCGCTGGCTCCAGCAAGGCGAGCCGGCAGCAGAGCCGGCAGCAGAGCCGGCAGCAGAGCCGGCAGCGGAGCCGGCGGCGGAGCCGGCGGAAGCTCCGGCGGAGCCTGAGCCGGAGGTGGGGCGAGCCGGAGGTGGGTTTCTGGGTGCTCCCCCAGAAAAAGTCACAGGTGCAGGAGTCTTTTGGCAGGTTGGATCCCGAAGTATCTGGCAATTCCGAGTTTCTCTGTTGCTGGTCTTTAATCTTTTGTTGGGAAGACCCGAAATTGCGTTGTTTTCTCAGATGTTGCCCCAACAGTGCCTAAAACAAATCTCGTCAGCCATTGCGCACTGCACCCTTTGAATGGCTGAATGGCTGTTCGCCTGTTGGGGGAGAGGTCTGTGAAGAAAGTTCATGGCTGCAGCCCACAGAACGGAAGGTTTTTATATTTGAGGTCTAAGTTTGGCAGGTTTGGAAGATGATGCCCCAACAGTGGGATGTCGTGATCAAGACACATGACATGACAGTGTGTGTGTGTGTGTGTGTGTTAAATCAGATGCATTACCATAGATGCATCCCAAAGCAGGCACAAGGGATGGAGAAGGCTCCCCGCACACGAGGACCATCCCTCTGTATGTGCAGGGGATATGACAGGGAGACTGAGAACAGGCCATTTGACTGCTCTTAAGGTAAGTGACGTGCGAGCTTATCCAACCTTGCCGTTGCTCCCTGAGTTTTTGGACATTCTCCTTTTTGGCGGAAAACCTTTTCAGTGGCACACAGCAGTTCTGACGGTTTTTTAGGCCAATCCATCCACTGACATGGATATGTTTTTCGGGATTCTCTCAGGAGACGTCAGCGGAGACGTCAGCCTAAACAAGCCGTTTTCCTGTAGAATTTCCTGTAACCCAACCCTTTGATTTTGGTTTTGGCTTTTTAATCCTCCCGGCTTCTGATTCAAGGCGAGTTTCCTTTGGGGGGGATGCTGCACGACATTTTCCCGGCGCCCTGTTATTGCTGTTTTGTTCCTATGGTTTTGCACCCCCCACCCCAGTTGATCAATCGGGTGCAATTTTTTTGGGTTGATTGGGCCAAGAGTGGCGGTGAAACCGATCGTGTTGGCCCTTTGGCCCTTAGGATTACGGGAAACAACCAGGTGCTCAGAGAATGACCCCAGGGTTTTTGGGAATGAACCTTACGGGTTTCCCGTAAAGGAAACTATTGGGGATGGCGGTTTTGGGGTCATTCCAACTCATTCTCTGAGCAGCAAGAGCAAAGAGACCTGGAGAGGCGGTTCTTTCGGCAGTCTCACCAGTTTGGCTGTCCAGCTGAGCTTTGATTCCCTCAGGTTGCTCGATCACGGTCGTCAGAGTGGATCATTTGGCAAGTGGGCACCAAGTAAGCTTGCTTCGGGTACAATCGGAGGCCTTACAAATTGGGATCGGGAAGGCAAACGCGACCAAGGGACCTTTGAAGTCGGTTGTATTGCTTGTTTTAAACATCCGTGCCCTCCTTTCCATTCTCTTCAGGCATCCGAATCTCTTCCATTTGGGGAAAAGAAGGATGGTTGCTGAAGAGAAGGATGGAAGATAATTGGGGCGACTCAAAATTCAAGGGACACGTGGTTTCTGAACAGACTGGATGGTTGGTTGCGGTTCGTTTCCCCACTCCTTTCCAGCTTCGTTGCGGTCAGGAGCCGGCGCTGGCAGGCGAGGCGGTTTTTTCTTCTTTTTTTTTGCGTGTAGCCTAGATCCCCCAGTAGTGCCCTTTTACCCTTTTTGGGGGGAGGGTTCCACTACTAAAATCGACTACAGAAAAAAGTTGGTACAGGATGACCTAGTAGCGCAGCTCGGTCGACACCTTCCTGGCGAGAGCTTAGGCATGCTTAGGCCTTGTGCGCCAAGATCTTGCGCCGTTTTTCCCGCCTAGCTGGAGTCTCCTTCTGACCCTGAAATAAAAATGGGGATGACCAACCATTGTTTAAAGGTTCAGAAGGAGACTCCAGGTAAGGTACACCACAACCCCATTCCGATTGAAAGGATTTTCGGGAAGCCTTTCCTGGTGACAAGAGCTCTGGTCATGGTGAAGCGGAAACCGGGGCACCCTTCTGATGGGGTTTCTGGCTGTCAACAAACATGCGAACCCACCAAAAAAAACTGGCGTCCTGTTCTTCGACCCGGCAGGGCTCATCCTACCATGATAACTTGCGGGCGCGAGCCGTTAATACTTCATTCGTCCAAGTGATTACAACAATTTATGGGATACAGTCTCCATATATAGTTCTTTTTGAGCGTACGCTTTTCAGCTAGGTTTAAAAGGACAGCAACTGTAAAACTGGGTACCCTATTTGACACACTACCCCATTTGGTGAGTGACCAGTTTGCAGTCCCATAAGGCGATCGATCGCCTTTCATGTCTAGGGAAATGGTTTTGGTTCCAAACATATTTCACCTTGAGGTTTGAACAAAATGGCCCAGATCCCAGGCAAGCTATGTAGTAGGTAACCAGCTATTTTCCGTGTAAAATGTTTGTTTAAAGGTTGGTTGCCAAGATACAGGTAAATGGACCCACTGGGTGAGTTGCGTACAGTTCCTGATTGCCTGCAGGTAAGTTACTTCGGCTCAGGGGACGAAGGCCATAGATTGCCAATTGGGTTCGCAAAGGCAGCAGAAGGCTTCCTTTTGTCCTTTTGGAGGGGGGTTCCCTTGAAGTCAACTGGTGAATTAGCAAAAAAGTGCCGGTTCTTGTCATGGAAATCCACTGAACATCTGGGTATCAGCGTCCAGTCATGAGAAACATGTTCTTTAAAGTACCCTACCCCCTGCGCACAATGCCTGCCTTTTTCAGGGTAGGATGTCAACCCTTTGGCTAAAAGAGGAAGTATCTTATCCTTGGAGAACCAGGTTTCCTAAAAATGCTCTAAAAGAAGAGGCTACTTAGTTGCTTGGAGTAGGGGAGCAACCCCATTCTGATTGTTCAGTCCTTCATGATTTTACTTGTCTCATTCCTTTCGCCCGCCTTGGCTTCGGCTCCTTGCTCGGCTCGGCTTTCAGGCGAGCCGGCGCAAGATGAACCTGCAGAGGAGGAACCGGAGTTGGGGCCTCGCGTCTTCAGGCTTGTCAATGTCGCCGGATAAACCAGCTTGGATGAATAGGTGTGTCCAAAAGAAGTTCAGGAGTCCCTCCAAAACAGGACACTCCCTGAAGAAAATCCGCCAGGATTTTGCTACAGTGTTTCGCTTGCAAGCAGGGCCCTGGTCGGCACTTCCAAGCTTTTTCAGGCCAGGCCTCCAGTCCCGCTCGGGGGAGACATTACACGAATCCCGACTCACTAAGTGTTCCATCTCCGAATACGGGCCCCCATGGAATGGCGATTCATAGTACAAAACTCAAGTTGCAGACACGATGTTTCCACATGTTTCTTGGACTTCTGCAAATCCCTCATTGGCACTGATGTGAACATGTGATGTGGAGAAATTCCTCCCCCTAGCCATGAAGGAGACACACCTGGGTTCGTTGGGGATTGGAACCTTCGGTGGACATGGGGATTTGTGATAAACACCATAATTTTCGAGGGAGCCCCTATGAACTCTCATTGCAAGACTTAAATGTTGTGCGTGGCGCAGGTCTCACCATTTTCTTTTTGAGAAAATGGCTACTTTCCCAGCGGGCCGCCAGTGGATGAAGCAGACCCTGAATTGATAAGCGAGGCGTCCCATACAGAGAGTCCGGATCACTTCTGGGGGCGTTTCCTTTTTCAGTTCAAAAAGTCGCACGGTTTAGCCATCGAACAGGGCCCGCGTTGTCAAGGTCAGCCGCCAAAACGCCGCGCTTTCGGCAAAATCGAGACGCTTCATGGAGGCTTTGCGGAGTGCCGGGATACACCGCGCTCAAGCGGCTTTACCTCAACGTGAAACCCCGAACGAGGCCCTCAGGGAAGCGAAAGCCGCCGCGGGCAATCCTCGCGGGTGGCGACAAGGGCGTCATCACCCACCTCTTCGACGCGGCAGTGGCGTCGCCCACAGGAAGGCGCACCTGAAGCGAAAAGCGAAGCTGTTGTGTCCATGTGGCTCGTGAGCCCCTTACTGGCGAACCCCCGAACCCCCGAACCCCCCGAACCACACACGTCACCAGTAGGTCGGAGAAGTTTTTTTTTTTCTTTTCTGGAGGTGGCGCCACTCAGGTTTTGGGGGCTGTGTGAGGGTCTGGATGTTTCCGACTCGTAACTGAACCTACCCTTTGAGTAAAATGATTTATGGTATAGCCATGTGGAAGAAGATAGTCACAACTTCCACGCTGAAGTGAGAGATGGACTCCCTGCCCGTGCTGAAAAAACTTTGGAACTCGTTGGTTTCTTCAGCTTCCAAGCAACCTCCAACAGTGGATCGATCGTAGGGAAACCACCCGCAAGAATGGATCGACCTTTTGATTCGGGGGGGGGGTTCCAGGGCAGCCACAGGGGGCTGGTTTTGGTCCTAGGGCTTGCGGTTCTTTGGATTTTTGGTGGATTGGCCCAGCCTTCCTTTTGAGCAGCTCAAAGGATCTTTGGATCATTTTCAGGAAATCCACCGGGTCCAGATTTGTTCACCGCGGGAAGACCCACTCGGTGGATGGGTTTTTGGGTAGCCTTTTCTCTTCTGGGCGTGCCCTTGGAGGGGGGTTTCCCCTTTTGGGACAGGGTTCATTTTCTCCACCTGTTAATGGAAAAATGGTCGACCCGGGTTGCGCACCAGGCCACGCGCAGCCCAGCTGTCATTTTTTACAGGAATAGGGGTCTTGTCTGGGGGGGTCTATCCAGGGCTTTAAGTCCAATGCAACATCATTTGCAAACATTCGAACATGCACAGAGTTCGGAGCCCTTTGGGCTACACTGGCTGTTGCTTTCTTACTGGTTTCCGTACCATAGAAGTAATTGGGGCTTAGCCCTTCTTGATTTTCAATAATTTTATTATTTTTGATTTGTGTTTATGTCTTGTTTGAAGGTTTGTGAATGTGTTTGAATGCTTCTGACTGTTGCTGAATGTTTTGGAATGTTCTTGCATATTTGTGGGCTTTGCGCTTGTTAAGTAGGCAAATAGGGGTGCAACTGGTGTTCCCTTTGAAAGGTGTGGCCTGATCAAGAGCCTCCGCAGAGTGGCAATGAGCTGCTTTGCTCATGGCCCAAGATGAGGAAGCCCCAACACGCTGCCTTTGACTGATGCGTCCTGGGTTTTGTTGAATGTGACTGAAATTTGTTGAATGTGGACATTGCTTGCATGAAGCTGCATGGTTTTAAATGTTTCTTGGGCTTGTCCTGCATGAAGGCGCATGTATTCATGTTTTTGCATTTGGGCTTATTTGCTGAGCAGGTCCTTTGAAGAGTCCCTTGTGCCCAAAAATGATGTCAGCTGTCGACCCACATTTCTCAGTATTTCATCCCGCTTGAGTTTCTGAAACGCCTGAGCAACGCGGCTTGGGGGCTCAATAAATGTCGCAGTGCCACAGCCTCTCAGCGACGGACGGCCGGGCGGCCCACACAGGCAACGCGTAGTAGGCTATGCTCTCAAAGGGCGGCCCCAGCGAAAACCCAGTCACCATTTAGCTTTTGCAGGGCTTGGCTACTTTCAACGCAGGGAAATGGAATCACTTGGGTGGTCCGCCTTTGCAGCTCATGCAGGGTTGCTTCGATTCTCCAAGATATCTACCAATATCCGGGGTGTCCGACTGTAAGCTTACGATAAAGATTCCTGTCATAGATAGACGGCCACTGTTTTTGGTTCGCGCATACTTGGGACTTGGGGAGGGCATGGGTTGAATGACGGTCCGTCAAGCCAGCTTTTGAGCGGGAATTCCCTTTTTTCTGTCTTCTTGAATTTTTGATGCATCTGCAGCACGGCCCAGGCCATGGAAGATATGCTGGCGCATCTGTGTGCTTGGTAGCTTTGACTCAGGCACGACCAGGGTGTTCTTGCATTTAGTTTTCGGCTCCTTTCCATTTTTTGTGTTTGATGGCTACCCGAGTTTGTTCCCACTATCCGATGTTCTTCTTTACTTTGAGCCATTGTTTTTGACTGGCGGCCTCACGAGTCACAAAGTCAACGCTTGACTACTGGTGTGACACATGATTCATTCAGGGAGTCATTCCATCCACTTGTTTCTCCGTGGCCCAGAGAGCTTGAGCAGTCACTCTGAAAAGCTTGTCTTTTTATGCACGTGGTATTGCGCGCGTGGGGTCACGAAAACGTGGCCCCTATGCACGTTTTTCAGGTCAGAAACGTGTGTACTTGTTTGGTGGAACACGGGTGCCAAGTGTTGCCGAAGGCCCCGAGTCGCATCTCGAGTCCCAAAGTCGCTTCGGGCCTCGAGTTTCGCGTCGCCTCGGGCCCCGAATGTCGTGTCGGGCAAGGCTCCGGCTCGGGGCCCGAACGTAACATCGGGCGTTGGGTCCCGAATGTCGCCCGGGCAAGGGTCTTGCCCCATAGTCTACCCCCAGTCTTTCCGTAGTCCTCCCGTAGTTTTCCCGCAGTCCCGTCGTCTTCCCGTAGTCTTCCCGTGCGGCATTCGGGCCCCGAGCCTTGCCCGACACGACATTCGGGGCCCGAGTCTTGCCCGACGCGACATTCGGGCCCCGACAGCCGGGGCTAGTCTTCCCGTAAGTCTTCCCGTCGTCTTTCTGTTGTCTTCCCGTAGCCGTAAAAGTCTTCCCGTAGTCTTCCCGCAATCTTCCCGTAGGACGTTCGGGCCCGAATCTTGCCACATTCGGGGCCCGAATCTTGCGCGAGGCAACATTCGGGGCCGGAGTCTCGCCCGATCTAGCAGCACTGGCGCGCTCTTCCCGTAAGTCTCCCCAGAGTCTTCCCATAGTCTTCCTGTGCAACGTTCGGGCCCTGAATCTTGCCCGGCGCGACATTCGGGGCCCGAATCTCGCTCGAGGCGACATTCGGGGCCCGACCGAGCCTCGCCCGATCTAGCGGAACTGGCGGGCTGTTCCGTAGTCTTCCCGCAAGTCTTCCCGCAAGTCTTCCCGAGACCATTCGGGGCCTGAGTCTCGCCCGATCTGGCCACTGGCGCGCTCTTCCCGTAGTCTCCCACATAGTCTTCCGTATGGAGTCTTCCCGAAGTCTTCGTCCCTTAAGTCTCGCCCGACTTGCCGACGCGACATTCGGGGCCCGAATTTCGCCCGCGGCGACATTCGGGAATTCAGAATTCGGGGCCCGAGTCTCGCCCCATCTAGCGGCACTGGCTTGCTCTTCCCGTAGTCTTCCCGCAAGTCTTCCCGTGAGTCTTCCCGTAAGTCTTCCCGTGAGTCTTCCCGTAGTCTTTCCGCAGTCTTCCTGTAGTTTTCCCGAAGTCTTCCCGTGCGACGTTCGGGTCCCGAATCTCGCCCGACTCGCCCGACGCGACATTAATCGGGGCCCGAATCCCGCCTGCGGCGACATTCAGGGCCTGAGTCTCGCCCGATCTAGCGCCACTGGCGCGCTCTTCCCGTACTATTCCGTAAGTCTTCCGGCAAGTCTTTCCGCAGATTTTAGTCTTCCGCAGTCTTCCCTTATAGTCTTCCCGCTCGGCTCGCCCGACGCGACATTCGGGGCCCGAATCTCGCCCGCGGCGACGTTCGGGGCCGGAGTTGGCACTGCCCGCATTCCGGCAAGTCTGCCCGCACGCGCAACACGACATTTGGGGCCCGAATCTCGCCCGCCGCGACATTCGGACTTCCGCGCTCTTCCCGTAGTCTTCCCGTAAGTCTTCCGGCAAGTCTTCCCGCAGATTTCCCACAGTCTTCCCGTAGTCTGAGCATCCTTTGTGCTTTCTGCCAAACATCTTTTGTTGGAGTGACCGCTATCTTTCAGCTCGACAGGCAAAAGCACTCGCAGGGTGAGGACAAGCTCCTTTGCCCTGGTGACCGCTGCGAAACACTTCTGGCGGGCAAACCGGATTTGGGCGCATGTCGTGCGACGGCGCGAAACTGTCCATCTTAGCTTGCTTCGAGGGAAATTCGGTGACTGGGCTCCAATGTGGGTGTCTCTTTTCAGGGACCCTGAGAACTGTGGGTTTCCCTCTAAGACCACGAGGAAGGGCCACCCTCAACAAAAAATGCTCCCATGCGGTTTTCGCAGAGTCGACATCTTTCAATTTGGACAACCCGCACGAGTGCCACAGGCGCCAAAACCGTCACCTCAACACAGTTCGACCTTCCAGGCTCTAAAGAGGACACCCCGTTTTTTGCGCGCCCTAATTCTGAGATAAACCCATAGTGAGCAACGGCAACTATGTTCCACCAGTAGTGCAAAAGGGAGATGTGATGGCTTTGGTCACACTCACCATATTACCAGTAGGAAATGTCTTCGCTTGCCAAATTCCCTTGTGCCTAAAGGCAGCAGGGTCTACGGTGACTTCCTTCAACCCTTCGAGTTGCAACCCGTGCTAGATGAACACTACAGGCGTCTGAGGACTTGCAGCAGGTTGTGCATTTCTTCCGGAAGGGGGGCTGCAGCCCAACTACTCAAAGGACACCAAGCCAACTTGCCAGGCACATTTTGAAGTGCTCTTGAACAAGCTCTTGTGCAGCGGAATCACAAGGTCATCAAACCCAATACTCAACCAACTAGGCTCGCTATATCTCATTTTAGACATCACCTTTTCGGCTAGTTCAAGGTGAGTTGTGTTTGGGAGGAGTGCTTTGACCACGAGCATTGGCTTGGGCACGGGAATCCCGGGAAAAGCTTGGGCTTGAGGGTAGGCGGGTAAACCGAACTTCCAGCTCCGCAGCTTGGCTACCTGGCAGCTGACTCCTCTCAGGCAGCCGCAAGGTAGTGTGCTCCCGCTTGAGCGGTGGGCGGGGTCGGGGCGCCTAAGCAGGTGCGCACTATTAGTGTGCACCCGCTTAGCCGCGCGCAGACCCCGCTTGAGCGCCCTAAACCTTGTAGTCGCTCTCGCAGCCTCAGCAGTGGCCATTCGTATGCATGCTCTCCGTTGGAGCCGCTTGGGCGGCGCCAAGCGCCCGGGCGCTTAAGCAGGTGCACACCATTAGTGTGCACCCGCTTAAGCGGCGTGCGGCAAGGCAGCGCTCTGGCAGGTGAGTCCCTCCGGGCCCCAAGCCTTCGGACACTACCTTGCGGAATCCCGACTGGAGTCGGCTGCCAAGTAGCCAACTGGCAGGGCTCACAAGGTTCGACCTGACCTAATCCATGTTTGGCCCAAACCCCTCACCCTCATATCCCCTAAGCTCGGCCACAGGGTGCCCGCCCTCCCTTCAGACGCACCCCTATAACTAGGAAGCCCTGCTTCGGAGGCGCCTGATCTGCGAAGAGCTGCTGATTCTGATTTTTTTTGGTATAAGATGGGATGTCCAGTCAGCCCCATGGAACGTGTGAGACCAATGGCAAAAGCGCACTTGTCCCCTGGCCAGTACTACCTTCATGCAAAAAAAGCTCGACCAGTTAATGGGTTCAATCGACCCATACTTGAACCAATTGCACTTAGGAAGCCAGGGCTGCGATGTTGGTTCGCAAGAAGGCACCTGTCCCCTCACCATTTCTACTTCCATGCAAAAAGCTCGACCAGTTAATAGGTTCAACCGACCCATACTCGAACCACTTACACTTGGGAAGCCAGGAAGTGCCTCTCTGCGATGTCAGTGGCAAAAAGGCAGTTGTCCCCTCACCATCTCAACCTTCATGCCAACAATCTAAACCAATGGAGAAGTTTTTGGCTGGTGGGTGAGAACAACGAAGCACTTCCAAACACTGCCTGGCACGTCCTTGTGGGCGCATCAAAAAAGAGGCCGCGCAAAGCTTGTTCTTCGAAGTGACTTTTTGTCACTGGAACAACATCGTAAGAAGGCACTTGGCCAGGATTGTGCAGACGTGGCACGCACAGAAGGCGTTGTCTGCGTTGCCCCTAGCCCGTCAGATATATTACTTGCTTCCGAGAGGGTCGGCTGTATCCCTTTGAGCACGTACATTACTGTGAGGCTCTGATGTCAAGACTGCTTGGTAGCTCCATGCTTTGTCTCTTGGAGGTTTGCAAGAGGTTGAGCCGGCGGACGTGGCAGCGGGCAAGGAGGGCCAAGTGATAGTGTGTGACGCGCCGCTGACGACTTGGCCGCTGATGCCAGGCTTGATAGCGACGATGAAGGTCCCGGAAAGGACGCGGTCTTCGTCGATCGTAATTTGTGGTTGCATCCGCATGAAGAGTCAGGCTGGGTTAGAAGAGTGAAGAGCTAGCCTTGTAAGACTCGAACAGGACGCCGGCATCTTGGACCGCGCGACGATGAGCCGACGCAACGAGCTTGCTCGGCAGAAGCTATGATTCCTCTGAAGGCAGGGGGCTGCGTCATTTTTTCAGCTCTCTTTCTCCATTGGCTTGTTACGCCGACGCCGACTAGCCCCACCGCGGTGTTGGCATGTGCAAGTATTTGCAATGCTGTGTTTCTGGCGCTTGCCAGCGCGTGTGGCGCGATGACTACCCCTCCGTTCTGCAGTAAGGGAGCGCCCTTTTTGCTTGAGCAGCTCGGCATGCAAGCCTAGAGGCCGTGCTCCGATTGAAAGAACGAAGTTGTTTCACTTGTTGCGTATGGATCTCTTTGAGGCAATGATTCTGAATGACTAGTTTTGCCGGTCTTGACCTTGGCCTGCGCGAGCCCAGTTGTGCGGTGAAGCTGCCAGTGGAGCCGATGAGCGCTCGGTACCTGATCGTCACTGGCCTGGGCAGGTTCCTGAATGACTGGCGATGCGTCATAAACAAAGAGGCGCGTTTCTAGTCGGGGGATCTTTCGAGCAACTGAGTCGCTTCGCGAAGGGTAGTTGCTCATGTTAGTGTCTTGACCTGGTCAACTGTTGCAGAGGCTTTGGTCCGGGCTCTAAGTGTGCACCACCCAGAAGGCGCCCGCGACACGCTTAGCTATCTGATCAGAGGCTTCGCCAGCTTGAGGGGCGTATACGCCAAGCTTTCAAAAGATAACATCGCATGAGACAGCCAGGATTCATAAAACTCCTCTAGTCCATTTGCAAATCGCCCGCCCGCTTGGCAGGCGTCCACAAGGCGCCTAACACCAAGCTGGTCTCGCAGCCGGCGAACGGCCTGGGCGTGTGGACCGTCGTTGCTGAGCTGACCAAGCAGTTGCAGCCTGGCGATCAGGTCCTGATCTCCTACGGGAGTGACCATGTGCTGCCACAGCTTCCGCCTCCGATCTTGCCGCCCAAGACCACCAATAAAACACCTGGCTTGATGGAATCCTGCGACTTTCATATGCCACATGAACAGGAACATTTGATTTTGAATGTTCACATTGACAACATAGATTTTGAATGTTCATCAGAGTTCATCCAAAAGTCCTGCGCCGAGGTCCAGCAAAGAAAAGGCACGGAGAAGAAGCGCAAGAGCGCGATGAAGAAAAGCAAGGCAAAGTCCAAGCCAAAGCCGAAAAAGGCACGACCGGCATAAATATGTTGGCTGAACTTCCTGCAAGTATGACACTTCATGGTGCGTGCTGGCATTTCTGCTTGCAAGCCAGTGTTGAGGTGCCAACCTAGGAGCACAGGCTAAACTGGAAGACACCAACACACAAACAATGGTTTACTTATTATAAAAGAATCCATGCAAAACTTACCAGTCAGCGCATCCCAAAGGCAAGAGATCCACCAAGGTAGACCAAGCGTTGGTGCCCTGCAGCTCACCCATGCCACGTAGGACCCCCATACACCACATGTTGGTGCTAGGCGAACAAGTTTGTTGAAAGAAAATGATGAGGCAGGGATCGGGACCCAGATCCACTACTCACATTTTTGAGGGGCCCCCTATTGAAGCTATTGATGATTTCTGCTGACGGCTTGGCACCGGCACGCAAAATCAAAACCAGTTGGCCTTGTTGACAACAGAAGAAATAGCACAGGTTGTCAAAGGCATCATATGGCATGCTGCACATTTTCGTCGCCCCCAATACCATCTACCCAACACGGTCACAGATTGCGTTGGATTTGGGCGTTGAGACAGGCCGCTGCTAGCCCATGGAAATCTGGGAGCAAGAAGGACGAAGTATGCCGGATGGCCACTTTCTTTGGAGTTCTCTGATTTTGAACGGCTTCGGGCTTTGACACAAATGAAAAACCCCTCCAGTTATTCATTGAGAAACAAACTCGCATCTGGATCCCAGGCTCCCTTGGCCCGGTTTGAATATGTAAAACGTCAGCCACCTGCGCGCTCCAAGTGCTGCTTTTTAAAAAGGGTGGCTGTCACCAAACAAGTTTCCTGTTGTAAATACATCTTTTTGTAGTGAAGGATTGATATGATAGCCTAAAGAAGCGGGTGTGTGGAGTAGGGGGTATGGCAGCCGATGTCGTTTTGACTCATTGACCGGCCAGGAAGAACATGTGCCACAGCTCAAGGCCCCCTTGACTTGGGGTGAACAGGGACGGTCATCCACCTGGTAGCAGGCATCATAATAGCTGTTAAGAGAAGCAACCATGAGTTTTGACTATGGCTCATATGAGCAGGTGCCCTTCGTGACATAAGGGGATGCTGGTGGGCTGGCCCTCCAGCTTTACGTGGGCACACGTCATGTCAACGTCTCGTCTGTGAAGGGCCTTCAGCATCACCCGTGGTTTTGGCACGGGTCACTGATTGGCAGGCAAAGTATCGAGGAATAGTCCTGGGACCACTCAACCAGGTCAGGCACGCGATCGAGCTCGTCCTGCCAGCCCCAAATCATGAAGCGCTTCTCCCAGGAAGCATGGCCAATCGGCCCATAATCTCCACCATAAGGGGCACGTTGAATGTCATACACCACACACCGCAACTGATAATGCTTCCTCTTGTACTCGTTGATGGCACATATCAGGTTCTTCGTGGGCCCTGGCACCAGCTGAACCCAAGGCCGATGCTCGATCCACTGCTGCACTGAGGAAGTGCGAGTTTCGTGATTGCACCAGTCTGCAGTTTCCTCTGTGTAATGTCTTTCCAGATAATCGTCGCTGTTCACATGAATGAACACTCGCAGATCCCTGAACTCCTCCATGCAGATGGGGCTCCCTTTGCGAAACACGATGGCTTGCTCCAACTTTTCCAGTATCTCCGAATGAAGCTGATAGAGCGGGAAGAAGCTGGACTTCCACGTCACCAAGCAAGCGTGGTCGCCTGGCTGAAACCGTGCACTGTCCATGTCGGCCAACCATGACGACATAATTACTGTGGTAGCACAGTAATGTCTGTGGGAAGTGGGACTGACGCGCAGTAGCCTAGATGTGAAGCGAAAACATCTGCAGGGCAATAACATCAATCAACAACATGGCAATTTTCAAGGACAGTCGCAACTTGCAAGGTCCAACACGCAATGCTTGCTCTTTTGTTTCTTTGCCCATCACGCGATTACGTTTGTGTCTATGCACATTTCTGTGATCGCTCGATTCATGGCCCGTGAAGGGTTTCTAATCCCACCCCCTTAGCAACAGATGGTTGCACTAACTTGTTTCACTCTCATTCTCCGAGCCTCAAGACGCCCGTTCTTTCAGGGGTTAGGCTGAGGAAATTGCAGGGACTTATCTATCATCTTTTGGGTGGTCTTCCCCAATTGTCAATATGTATATACAGGATCTTTTGATCAACCCCCAGATCTTGACCAAATCTATGAGGTTCAGAGAAACACTGCATGTCCACTTTTGCAGTGAAGGTGCAAAACATTGGAAGCTGAGGGGAACGCCAAAACATGCTGGAACAAAGGGCCTGCTTAATGCCTCACCCGCCAGCTTCTGCCCAACGGTGACTCATTACATTCTTGATTCTTGATGACCACGCCCGCCAGGAGTTCTTGAGAGGTGTGTCGCGCATTTTGCTTCGACCATTGGCCTCGGTGCGAAAAAAGACTGCGCGGCACGGCGTCTATTCGACCTGTTTCATAGCCAGTCTTACTTTGGGCGAAAAAGACGGTTTTTGGAGTTCTTGATCGTGAGGTGTTTACCTTATAAAGAGGAGGGTCTGATGTTCCAAGGAGTGGTCTAAATCCAGCCTTTTGACCATACCCCGACCCGTTGAGCTTGCTGAGCTTGAGAGCAAACTTGTAAAAGGATTGGCTGCCAGCATGCGCCAACCCGGGTCGCCCTTTTTTTCCCGAGCATACCGAGAAAATGAGCCCTGTTTTGGGATGCCTAAGTGAGGTCAAAGGGAGTCCCACCCATTTTTGGGAGCTTTCAGGTCTTTGGCGACACACACAGCAAGAAGTGAGCCTTATTCCCGTACCAAGGAGAACAAGCCACTTTCTCACACAGACTTGTAGAAAATTGAGCGGGGAATGTGGGCAGTGTGTCAACTTTTTGGCTGGTTTTAAAAGACCACAGGCCCACCAGCAACTTGGGAATCCAGTTTTGAGAGCCCCGCAACCAAGAACATTCTAGCGGCGAACAAAAACAACAAATGGTTTCTAAGACCCCCCCAAAAAAAAACAAACGGTTTCCAAGACCCCTCCCCAAACACATACCTTTTGAGCATAGGAATCTTGAGAAACTTTGGGGTATGCTGAAAAGGCATGTTGCGGGGGTCTTGGATGGTTTCCTTTTTCGGTCAATCTACGGGCCAATGCGTCTACGCCTCAGGCCCCAGGAGGCGGGGACGGGCCCAAGCACCTCCCAGTTGAGCAGAGGAGTTTGCGGTATCGGCCTCTTAAGCGTCCAGTTGCTTAAGAATGTGGCTTATTTGCTTATTTTCACCTGTTGGTTTTAAAGGGAATCTATTCTGATTGCTTATTTCCCCCTGTTGGTTTTAAAGGGAATCTATCACTGATGGAAATAGGTTTAGAGGCAATGCGGAGGCAAGGCTGAAGCGGTTGCATCTGGTTGGGGCGGGTGGGGGGGGGGTTCCTTGAAAGCGCGGTTTAGAGTTTGGAGGACTGGGCAAGGTCCCAACTTGAGAGTTGTCTGCTTCAGCATTCATGTTGCTCCTTGGTCCAAGATGCTACGCCACTTATGTGAGTATTCATTGTGTTCTCCAAAGACATGGAGTTTTTTTTTAGAACAGCCCTTTCCTAAAGATTGTTTGGTGCTGTGCCCAATGACCGGCCGCCCTTTGATGATCTCACTAGTTTTGACAAGGCAAGCAGTATATAGACAGCCGCAGGATATGCGGATGCCTCATCCACACACATGGCCAGACTTAGTCCCCGGCAAAGAGTTGTTTACCTCTTGCCGGTCAAAAGGGACAAATGAAGGAAACCCAGCAGGGCGAAACAGAGTACGCCATTCCAAAGTTTCGGAGAGTGGGCTGATGCAGAACACCAACGGTCACCGGTTTCACAGTTTCATACTGCGGAGGAAAGGGATATTTCAAAGAGTGGGCTGATGCAGAACACCAATCAGGGATCACCTTTCAGATTTTCAGGGATCCTTCTCTCAGGATGGCTTAGAAAGAACATGGGCCATGCTTGGTGGGAATCTTAGCAAGGCCGGCTTTCAAATGGACCATGTTAGACAGTTTCACCCAAGCACACGTATGGCCACCGTCCCTTTCTGTGATACTTTTTGGGAATCCCGTCATGGCTTTGGAGCTGACAGAGCCGAAGTGGTTGGTGTCAAGGATATTTCTCCGATGGATTCTGGGCCCAAGCAATGCTTAAAGGAAGTGGCCCTACAGGCCATCCCAAAGAACCCCAAGGGTTGCAACTGGGTTCCCCTCCCTTTCATGTGGCTTACCCTTTGAGCGGGTCCATGTGGGCCGCACCCTTGTACCTGGGGTTGGTAAGGATGGGCGTTAATTTCTTTGGACGTGTTCGAGGAAGCCACGACCATGGCCCATTTGACAAAGTGGCAATGCTTGACGAATGAGTTGCCCATCGGGCGATTTTGTTGCGTTGATTCTTCATTTGTTTCAAAGCCTGGCCAATGCGCCACATCGCTCGAACAGAGACAGAAGACCATGGCCCATACAAGTGTTGATCATACACCCCCAACAAAAGCTCTCTACCGGGCACCGCACAAACACTGTTTGGGGGCCATTTGGGGGGGGGTCCCCCAAAAAAGGCGCACTGATTTGGACATACCGGGGGGGCACACCCTCAAAACGCCACACTCCACTGACCGGGACACCTCCGCCCCCGATTTGCGCCACGGAGCGCTTTTGTCAAAGGTTAAAAGGTAAATCCTTGGTGGTTCCCAGGCGTCCGGTTCCTGGGGTTTTTGGGTTTCAGGGTTTAGTGGTGTGTCCTGAACTTCCGAAGGTGAAACTGTTCGCAGGATCTGGGAACTGCCCATAGGGGGCTTTCGTTTTGTGCATTTCTGCCCGTAATTTCGCCTGCGCCCCATGGGAAGGTGCCAACTGAGCCTCCAGTAGAGCCTCCGGTGGAGCCTCCGGTGGAGCCTCCGGTGGAGCCTCCGGTGGAGCCTCCGGTGGAGCCTCCGGTGCCGCCTCCAGTGCCGTCTCCAGCGGAGCCGGATCTGGCAGGCCGGAGTTCGGCTCGGTCGGGAAGGTCGACCGTACGACCGCGACGCGTCGGTTTAAACTTCAGGTGTCTTTTTCACGGAAGAGCTTGGATCGCACTTTTCTGATTCCTGGAACGACAGCTATGGAGCATGGGGAACTGTTTACTAACAAGATTCCTGGAACGACAGCTACGGAGAATGGGGAACTGTTTACTAACAAAGAACCCCCCAAAAAAGGCTTCATCCAACACGCGAACCCCAAACCTGCGTCTTTTTGCAGGTGGCCCCAAATGTCACAGGATGTTCAGGGTGTCTCGTTGGATCCCTGCCAGCTTGAGTGCTCGGTTGAATGAACTTGGGAGCTTCGCTCATCCTGGTTTCCCGTTAGTATCTGCCAATCCCCTCGGTCATTTGCCAACCATGAGCATGGACAGGTAGATGGACTTCCCAAGGAGTGAATGATATTGTCCGTCTGACGTATTCAAAGCCAAACCTCAGAACTTCTGCGATTTTGATGCGGTTACTTCCATTTGCATAAGAATATCTTATATTCCCCTGTTGGTTTGAAAGGGAATCTATCACTATATTCCCAAGGGGCTTAAGCAAATGACAGGTTATCTTTCTCAAACTAGGGCCGTTTAACGTCGGAGCCTGCTCAACTTGTGTTCTTTGCTTGGAAAGGGGGCAAATGAGGGAGCCCAGCCTTCTCATTGTCCGACTTAACTCGGTAACAAGAACACGTTGCTTGTTTGCACCCCCCGACTAAACATGAACGGAACCACAACAACATACAACTCCAACATCTGGCCAACAACGGTGAAGTTGACTACTCACTTCCTGAGTTCATGAACTTTAAACTTTTTGGGAAGACCATTTTAGTGGTAAATATAAAGTTTGAACTTTTTTTGGGCCATCCACTCAGCAAGTGAGACTACATGGTTTTGGAAAGTTGGGTCTTTGGCCTGGCTTCCGTAGAACCAGGAGAAAACAAAAACGGAAGTGAGAAAGTCGTCATGGGGCCGCAAACCAGTTCGGTGTCCCAATTTGAGATCTACTTTCCCCACCACCATGATTCACTGACCTTTGTTTTTTGGTGCCCTTTAGACATTTTGCCAGTTTTTTTTACCTTGTGATCCTTTGGTTTTTTTTTGGGGGTGGGCCTTTGCCAATTGTGTTTTTGCGGGGGCCGCGTCTGCCCAAACTTTGCTGCGGGTCGACTTGCCAAGGTGGCGACCAGGCTGGGCTCCTGGGGTCACTCTCTGGTCGGCAGGTTTTGCGGGGAAGGGAAAAGGAGATCCGAGATCCAGTTTGGGGAAAAGGTCCACCCAAAAACAAGACCTTCTTGGCTGGTGTTAACAGGTTTTGGGGGGTCCACCCAAAAACAACACGCCCACAATTAAACCCTTCTTGGGCTGGGTTTTTGCAGGGACACCTTAAAGGGACGCCCGAGATCCATTTTGGGGGGGTCCGCTCACAAAAAGAGACACCGACCAACTCGTCCTACTGTGGATGGACGCAATGATAACTCTCCTGTAAATACCGACAAACAATGGTGTCAACCCTTAGTTTCAAACTGGTGCAGGATTTTGTCCATCCACATTATTATTATTATTATTATTATTATTATTAATTATTATTATTATTATTATTATTATTAATTATTATTATTATTATTCCCCACATCTTTGTGTGGGGTTCTTACTTTTTCCGCTCGTCGTCCGCGCGCCGCGTCTCCTCCTCCCGCTCGTCTCCGTCTCACTCTCAACTCACACTCACTCACTCACACTCACTCACTCACTCACACTCAGTCACTCACACTCACTCACACTCACTCACACTCACTCACTCACACTCAGTCACTCACACTCACTCACACTCACTCACTCACACTCACTCACTCACTCACTCACTCACTCACACTCACTCACTCACACTCACACTCTCATTCACTCACTCTCATTCACTCACTCACTCACTCACTCGCTCACTCACTCACTCACACTCGCTGACTCACGGCAGCTGTCTAGAGGGACAGGATGTTGTCGCGCGCGCGGCGGGGGGCGTGCGAAATCGTGGCAGGCGCAGCACTTTGGCGATGCCGTTGCGAAATCGTGGCAGGCGCAGCACTTTGGCGATGCCGTTGCCGAAGTCGTGGCAGGCGCAGCATTCTGTGCATCTGGGTGTGTGTTTGTGTGGCAGGGGTCGCATTCGGCAGCTGTCTAGAGGGACAGGATGTTGTCGCGCGCGCGGCGGGGGGTGTGCGAAATCGTGGCAGGCGCAGCACTTTGGCGATGCCGTTGCGAAATCGTGGCAGGCGCAGCACTTTGGCGATGCCGTTGCCGAAGTCGTGGCAGGCGCAGCATTCTGTGCATCTGGGTGTGTGTTTGTGTGGCAGGGGTCGCATTCGGCAGCTGTCTAGAGGGACAGGATGTTGTCGCGCGCGCGGCGGGGGGTGTGCGAAATCGTGGCAGGCGCAGCACTTTGGCGATGCCGTTGCGAAATCGTGGCAGGCGCAGCACTTTGGCGATGCCGTTGCCGAAGTCGTGGCAGGCGCAGCATTCTGTGCATCTGGGTGTGTGTTTGTGTGGCAGGGGTCGCATTCGGCAGCTGTCTAGAGGGACAGGATGTTGTCGCGCGCGCGGCGGGGGGCGTGCGAAATCGTGGCAGGCGCAGCACTTTGGCGATGCCGTTGCGAAATCGTGGCAGGCGCAGCACTTTGGCGATGCCGTTGCCGAAGTCGTGGCAGGCGCAGCATTCTGTGCATCTGGGTGTGTGTTTGTGTGGCAGGGGTCGCATTCGGCAGCTGTCTAGAGGGACAGGATGTTGTCGCGCGCGCGGCGGGGGGCGTGCGAAATCGTGGCAGGCGCAGCACTTTGGCGATGCCGTTGCGAAATCGTGGCAGGCGCAGCACTTTGGCGATGCCGTTGCCGAAGTCGTGGCAGGCGCAGCATTCTGTGCATCTGGGTGTGTGTTTGTGTGGCAGGGGTCGCATTCGGCAGCTGTCTAGAGGGACAGGATGTTGTCGCGCGCGCGGCGGGGGGGTGTGCGAAATCGTGGCAGGCGCAGCACTTTGGCGATGCCGTTGCGAAATCGTGGCAGGCGCAGCACTTTGGCGATGCCGTTGCCGAAGTCGTGGCAGGCGCAGCATTCTGTGCATCTGGGTGTGTGTTTGTGTGGCAGGGGTCGCATTCGGCAGCTGTCTAGAGGGACAGGATGTTGTCGCGCGCGCGGCGGGGGGTGTGCGAAATCGTGGCAGGCGCAGCACTTTGGCGATGCCGTTGCGAAATCGTGGCAGGCGCAGCACTTTGGCGATGCCGTTGCCGAAGTCGTGGCAGGCGCTGCATTCTGTGCATCTGGGTGCTCTGTAATCGCATCCATACAAGGGGCGCACGGTACATGTGTGTGGACATTTGAACTCACATCCTTGGGAAAAACATAGCATGTGGGGTTATCCGGTCCTTTAATTATTATTATTATTTTTTGGGGTGTCTGGGACTCTTTTGGTCTGAATCCAACCACATTTCACCCAGGCAAACCGGGCGCCCTATTAATACACTAGGGTTGATTGATCTGGGCTCCCACTTCCAGCTGGGGCATAGAACATCACCCAAATACCAGCTGATTTAGAGCACAGGATCCTAACCCACGGAAAGCAAATCGGTGGCTTTCGAGCAAGCATGGTTCTGGGATTGCGAGCATTTTAATCCCAGGCTTTGATTGTGACTCTGGTTTTGAAGGGAATCGTGAGCCCAGAAATGGTTCAAGTGAATTCTAGTGAGGCCAGCGCAACCAAAACCAATTCCCACAGGCCTCCGCTTGTTTCTCTGGTCTCGCTCGGCCTCCGGGCCTTCAAGCTGGCGTGGAGCTCGTCAACGGTTTTCTAGGTCCAGCGAGGTGCCCGACCTCTCACCGTTTTTTTTTGGTTGGGAGGACAGAACAAATCGGGTAGTTACCCTTATTCTAACCTCTCTACTCGAGGACATCGCTAGACGTTTGGAGTCAAGACCAGGTCTCGGCAACGGTTTTTGCCCACGTCCAAAATCCCAAGTACTCTCCAAAGGCAGTGGTGGGGGAGTGCTGGGAGGGATTTTTGTGACATCTTCCAACGGAGAACTTAAGTGCAAAGGATCAGCGTTCGAAAGCAAGGCCCGGACAGAGGTCGGGAGTTGGGAGCCAAGGGAACGTTTGAGACAATCGTGCTGGCACAAAGTATAGTTTGTCTCAAAATTGGGGCCACCCCCCAAAAAGCAATAAGCTCAAGTGATATCCCCAACAGCATGCGGTGCTCGCAGAACCTTGTGGAACCCTCGTGGACCCCTCGTGGACCCCTGGTGGAACCCTGGTGGAACCCACGTGGACCCCTCGTGGAACCCTGGTGGACCCCTGGTGGACCCCTCGTGGACCCACGTGAAACCCTCCCTCGTGGAACCTTACCCCAGGGCCGCCCCGGACCACTCCGGAGCTATCTGGGCTGAGACCCCAAAGCTTTCAGCTGTTGGGGAACAACAAGACCAGGGGTTTCCCTTTCAAGCCAACCAAAAGGGGACTAACAAACAGACGCCAATATGGATAGCCCCCCTACGTGTATATAGATTTCCAGTAAAGGGAGCACCCCAGAAAAGGATTCCAAAAGGACCACCAGTTTCCCGGAAAATGTGACTTGCTCTTTTCCCCCGTAATGTTCGGTGCTCTTTGCCCTGTATTGCTTGCCGCAATCTTTTCGGCTCCCTACATTTCTCCTTTCTGGTGGTGTTTTTTTGTTTTCCGCGGGGCCTCCTAAATTTCCGTTTCAAAGGGACCCCTTTTCCCGGAACCTGTATGTCTGGGAACTCTGGAGCCCTTCACGGCATCCGCGTCAACACCGCCCCTAAAAGGCTGCCCTGGCAGCAACAGTTTTTGAAAAACCCAGCGTCCCGTGAAAACTGCCCCCGAAAGGTGTGTCCCCCAAAAAGGGTCCACACCATCAAGTTCTGAACTGCATCAGGAGACGGGGGTCACATTCTCCACTTCAAAACTCCTGCCCAGAGGGGTGTTTCCCTCATGTTTGTTAGTACTTTTCAGGTTAGGTTCCTTTTGGATCCATTTTCCCTGTAAATACCTCAGCAAAAACGTTCTGGTTTTAACTTCATGGTAACTCATTTCGTGCGAAGGGGATGTGCAACCATCCGCAGAATTCTGAGATGGTATTTTTTCAGGTTGGGTTCCTTTTCCTTGAAACCTGTCTAAAACCGCGTGGGTGGTTCCCTTCTTTTGAGCCCCCGAGTTTGTTCCAAGCTGACCATCCGACCTTGGAGGTGAAGGAGGCGCCAAGGCCGCCAAAGGCGGATGGGCATGGTTTTTCGGGGCGTTGGGGTTGGGGTTGGGTTGGGGACTTGTGGGCCCATCTTTTTTGGGGGGGTTGGGGTTGGGGTTGGGGGGTGGGGTTGGGGTTGGGTTGGGGACTTCTGGGCCCACCTCTTGGTGGGGTGGGTAGTCCCATGTCATGGGTTTAGAAAGATGATGTCTGAACTCCAAAGCCTCCCAACGAAATGTGGGTGTCTTTTCTTATGTTCCACCCGAAAATGGCGCAACCGGTTTCCTTTTGGTTTCCCTTCAAAACCACCAAGAAGGGCTAGCACCAAAAACGACAGATCCAGAAGGGAAATTCCACTAAGAAGGAACCCCCCCTGTGTAACAAGTGCGGGGGAGGGGAGGTTATGAATCAGGGTTCACATGACATTTCCCTTGGCCAGTTTGAAGGTCACGCTCTTGATGCTGAAAAAATCCTTGGTGCGGTGACGTTAGGGAGAAATATGTGGACGCGTGACTGAACTGATCCTTTGGTCCCTCAATTTATAGCTTTTTGGAGTTGCCATTGGAGACTTTTCCCAATTGGCCCCCAAAAAACCCACCCTTTGCACTTGGGTGTTCATGCTACGTAAGTGGGTTGTAGCCATGGTTATAAGGGGAACACCCCCCAATCACCCCACGTACAACCATGGTTCGAACCTAACCTACTTAGTAAGTTGGTTGAACCCCCCCGTAGGTTCTTCAGTTTCCAAGTACTTCTTGGATCCGCGGCGCAGCGTGAGAGTTGTAAGGACCCTTTCATGGCAACACGTCTGACATACTGGAAGCGCGAATCAGCTTTGGCAAAACACAGGTTTCCAACCCCATCTACCTAACATACCTACATTTGACCCATTCTGAGGCTAAATGTGAATAGTTTAGAATCCCAATTTCGCTGTGATTTTTGTGTAGGGACCCTTTGGTGACTTTGGTGGGCATCATGTACTTGGATTCGGGGGTTCCAAAGAAGATCCGCAGCCATTGATCAGAAACTTTCACTGATTCTTCTTGTGGATGTTTTTGTTTTAAATTGAACCGCGAGAATGGAGCGCTTTGGTTTTGCTTCTCACCGTTTACAGAAACGTGACGACTTGCAAATGGGGTTTACGCCCGCCCCCATGACGCGCATGATGGGTTTATTTATTTGTATATGTTGTTTTCGATGGGTGAATTGTCATACCTGGAGTGCTCCGTCTGACCCTTAACAAATGGTGGGTCGTTACCCAAAAAACAAGGGGTCATGACCCCATTTTCAACGGGTACTGGACACCCCATATTAGTCAACCCCAGCGTATTATAGGGGTGCTCCCCTCCGAAAGTGATGATTCCCCACTAAACCCGGGGTGTCATATGGGGTGGAGACTCCTCAGGTAGTTACCCGCACACATTGCTGACTGCACGTGTCCCGAAGTCTGAAACCGTGGGGATCCAGTAGCGGTCAAGAGGCCTACAGCCACGGTTTCTCGCAGGTGGGGGTGCGCCAGTTTCAACGACCAATTTTGGTCAATCTGTTTGGGTCTCTCGTTTTGGGAGTTGGCCCCTCTGATCCCATGACCACTGTCTTGTGTTGCAGAATCCATGCGAGCTACCTGTTGGTATTCCTCCGCGGAGCACTGGTTTCCAGCTGAACGTGCTACAGACACAGCGGGTTGGGCCTTCTGGATTGGAGTTGGGACTTCTTACTGGGGTCTCCTCGACAATGTGATATGGCTTGAGGTCGACTAAATACGGGCCAGGTCCTGAACATCTGGCCAGGAATTTGAAGAGTTGGAACCACCTCGAAAGTGATTGCTGGACATGGATCCCCACCGAAATCTGATGTCCACCATTCAGGATCCCTTCTTCATACCCACCATGTTTTTGAGTGCACCCCGAGCTGGGCCAAAGTGTCGTTTGTTTTATGGGAGGTATGGGATGGCTTTTCGTCTGGTCCCAATGCTTTTTCCATGGAGTGGTTTCCACGTCGTCAAGGCTTCCGGCGACTGGTTGTTCACCACCCCGCTGCTGAACAAGCAGCTGGCGGGAATAGCCCAGCTCAAGAGCGAGGGAGAGGGAGGGAGGGAGGGAGGGAGGGAGGGAGAGAGAGAGAGAGAGAGAGAGAGAGAGAGCGAGAGAGAGAGAGAGAGAGAGGGAGGGAGAGATAGAGAGAGGGAGAGGGAGAGGGAGAGGGAGAGGGAAAGGGAGATGGAGAGGGAGGGAGAGAGAGAGAGAAAGAGACTCCCCACACGCCCAATATGGTTTCATTTCCTTCAACTCCCTTTGAACGAATTGACCCCTTGAACGTCAGACCAAACCAGGTTGAGCCATGGCCACTGGGCTTCTGAGAGGGTTCCAGCGCCGTGGAAACTCTAGTTTGGGGCTTCTACGAGCTGAAGAAACCACCCTATGGGTGCCATATACTTAGGCGAGGTGCCTAGTTTCATCGCGCTTCCCAAGTTTCTGGAGTGAAAACTTTTTGGGAGAACAAACAGTGACCTTGGTTTAATCCACACAGGAAGTGCGAGGAGAGAGCGATATTTTTGTTTGGAGGGCCATTTTTTCAAGGATTTGTTTTTTCTTGTTTGTTTTTTTCCAGGGTGAGGGGTTTTTCGGCTTTTTGGCTTTTGTGGCTTTTACGTGGGTTTGTGTGGCTTTTCATTTTGCATCCTCTGCATTCTCTTTGTTTGGATTTTGCGGCTACTTATTGGGTGTATGCGGCTTTTGCGGCTTTGGCTTTTCGCATCCTCTGCATTACCGGTTCCTCTCTCGCCGGCAGGTGGCTTTTTGGCTTTGTGGCTTTTGGTGGCTTTCCGGCTCCTCTGCTTTCCCAGTTGGTTTTTTTTCCTGCATCCTCAGCATCAGCAGTTCCTCTCTCGTGCCCCCCGCCCCCCCCCTTTCGATTACAATGCGCCCCCAATTGAATCATCACTTTTTCGATCATCATGGGGGGGCCCCCCCAACCCCTCCGCTACTTACTGAATCATGACTTTCTTCTCACATCATGGGGGGGCAGCCGCCCTGCCCAACCCCCCCATCCCCCCCCCCTCCCCGCTACTTGATAGTTTTCTTGCCCCTAGTTGAATCATCACTTTTTCGATCATCATCGGGGGGGGGCAACCGCCCCGCCCAACCCCCCCGCTACTTTTAGATTTTTTGACCCTAATTGAATCATCACTTTTTTGAACATCATGGGGGTGGAACCGCCCCGCCCAACCCCCCCCGCTACTTTTTAGATTTTTTGCCCGGAATTGAATCATCACTTTTTCGAGCATCATGGGGGGGGGCTGCCGCCCCACCCCCCCCCCCCCGCTACTGTTTAGATTTTTTGCCCCTGATTGAATCATCACTTTTTCGATCATCGATCATCATGGGGGGGGGCTGCCGGCTTACCGCGATTAAATTGCACCCGTATTTGAATCCTCACTTTTACCATCATGAGGGGGCCCCGCCGCTGCTTTTCATAAATACCTACCTAGCTACCTACCTTGTCGGAGAGGAACTGATGATGCTGAGGATGTAGGAAGCCCCCGATTTGCTGGTGGTGCTAAGGATGTTGGCTGGATATGCGGGGGATGTTGAAAGTTGAAGATGCTGATGATGTTGACGGGCTAGTGCAAAATACATGCATTTCGTGAGAAAATGCTTTAACATACAGCATTTTACTAGCCAACCAAGACGGAAAACAAAGAAAACAAATCCCAAAGTAAACAAAAAAACAACAAATTGAATCTCGACCCTTTTTGTTTCTGGGTTGCAGGTTGGTTTGGTTAGAGGGTTACCTTTTTCCTGTAATCAAGGATCCACCCGAAAAATTGAGGTAGTGGTTATGTCAAGTTCTATCACAATGTGGTCCCTGCTGTCCGTGTGGAAGAAGAATGTCACTTCCTAAGATTAGTGAAGGGAGGATGTTTTCGCAATCGCCTCTCTGAAGAGGGTCCCTTTGTTGGATACACTCCCCAAAATCACCACAGGAGAAACCCGTAGCGGGCATAAAGGTGGTTTTCAACATGGGCGGTTCTCAAAATAGACTGGGTGAACCCCCCTTTGTAGCCAATGCAAATTACAGGAACCCTGTTGAACAACTCGGTTGAGCTTCACCCAAAGTGATTCAGAGCTCCGATCTTTCGCCATTTTGGTCAATCTTTAGTTGGGTCTCCTCCACAACGAAATAGTAGGAGCCCTGTTGAGCAACCCGGGTCGCCAAATGTGAATGTAAAACAGTATCTGCAAATCTTATATGGACCCCCCCGCCCAAAATGGTCAAACCAAATGGGTACCGACTCCATGAAAGACGGAGCCGTACGTGGTGTAACCCCAGATTTGGGAGGCCCAAAGGTTTGTTGAAAGCTTCAACTTTTGAGGGTGCAAAGGGGTCAGTGGGGTGGTCGTCTCTTTTTGTCAGGCTAGTTACACGCGGTATTCCCCCCAGCTTGAAAGCCCCCCCCATTGTACCACAACTCCATAAGAACGTTCCTCTACCATGAGGTCAATTGGTTTTAGGGTACCAATGATTGAACAGCCCTTGCCCAATGTGCTTAAGCCACGCCAACTGAGGTTCACCACTCCCCCCAAGCAAAGGTTTGCTCAAGCGATGGGGTGGTTTACCCGCACCACAAATCGCGATTATCCCAAAAGGAAGGTAAAGTAAAGGTGTTGCACACCAACAAAATAGGTTTAACCTCCAAAAACGGGGGTGTAAAAACATGTGGTTTACCAACAGAATGGCTTTAACCTTGAAAAACGAAGGTTTACAAAAAGTGCGGTTTACCCTCCAACAACTGTCTATTTTACCCAACACGCAGGAGTCCAAGGCTTGAGATCAAAGAAGAAGAAAACAACACGCGGGCACTGATCCGCGCTGAAGCGAGCCTGGTTTGCGGGTCTCGCAAGCGCGTCTTGCACTCCAATGGCTCCAGAAACAGGGGCTCCAGTCGAGCCACTTACTCAAAACCCGGGTAGATGAAGGTTAGAAAGGGGCAGTCCCAGCTAGAAATAGTTTCGGCCGCCTTCTTAATTCTCTACATGGTTCTGGGTAGACCATTTTAAGACCGGGTTTTGATTTTGACTCAGTCTGAGGATCAGGCTGAAGTGGAGAGATGTCTCACGGCTTTTTGGGTCTGGGCGACTGGGGGCCAATGCTCAGGCAGCTGTCTTTTGGCATGGAAGAGCCAGAGGGAGAAAAAACGCGTAAAAACAACGGGCCAACAAACTCCCAGGGCGATAAACCACCAACCAAAAATAGTTGAACCACCCTAAACAAAATGAACTTTGCCTGAAACAAATTGGGGTTTGCGCCTTGAGCATGTGGCATACCTCACAACAAATTCGTTTTCACCTCAGAAAGACCTAGTTTTGCCACCGCAAAGCTGTCTTTTACCAAACAAACAATTGGGCCAACAAAATCAGGGTTTGTATCTTTTCGAGGGCACCCCCCCCCCTTGTTGGCTGTACAGGGACACCAGGACAACCCGCCCCTGGGTCCCCGTACCCTTTTTACGGTTTCTTTTTGGTTGGGAGGGTTCCCCTACTACAGACAAGACAGAAGAAATCGGGTATCAACTTATTCTAGCCTCTCTACTGGGTTGGACCTAGGCCCAATTGTTTGGGGGTTGGCTGTGCAGGGACACCAGGAAAACCCGCCCAATTTTTGGGGGGTGTTAAGCCCCAAAAAAAGCAAAAGCCACACCCAGCGATCCGAGCAAGGTCCTGGCCCTGCACGAGCTGTTTGGCGCGCTAGGGGAGGGTCTCCTCGCGCTGGTAGGCGGGAATTGTGTGTATCTCTGGATGCGGTTTGGAGGCTATCCTTCCGTTTGTGTGAAATGGCCATGGGTCCGTTTTGGGATCCCATTTTGGCTGGTAGGTGAATTCACCACCCATTTTAGAACCTATTTTAGTGGGGATTGGGATGTTCATGCGGGCACGATTTGGATGTTGACCCATGGCCAAATGAATATTTTATATTTTTCCCCTGTTGGTTTAAGGGGGAATCGATTTCGCTACTGGAAGCTTTTCCAAGGGGCATTTAAGCACGCGGAAGTACCCTGTTGCGGTTTTTCAAGGGAAGCTCACTTCCTGAGTTCATGGGCTTTCACTTTGTGGGCTTCCATGGTAGTGGCAAACAAGAAGTTTGGGCATTTGTGGCGGATCCACTCGGTTGGAAGTGAGTTTCTCTGAGGGTACCTGTTTTGGTGGCCCAGGGAAGCCAATCAGAAACCCGGCTTTGGGTCGCTTCAAAAGCATCCTGAAGTGGCTTGAACATTCAGGGGGTCGTTTCGCCTAATTTGACGTCTTGGGCTCAATCGCCCTCAGAAATTTGGGGTCTCGGTCTCCTGAAACGGGGGTTCCTGTTCTTTTCTCGTTGGAGACGGGGCCAGAAGGAGGGGCGCAGTTGTGGCTGTTTCTCTGAAGCACGGAGAGATGCACGCTGGTGCGGTCAATGAGCCATGTGTTTAGTTTTTTTTGCGGCAACTGCATTTGTAGTTCATGTTAGGTCGTCTCCAAAGGGGGGATCCGTTTTGAGGCACACCCACTCAGCGTCCATTTCTATACCATCACGGAACGTGTTCAGACATAGAGACATAGAGATAGGTCGATATACTAATGTGTTCCGCATGGGGATTTTGTCACTCCCCATGTTCTGCTCGTATTTTTGCTGAGTCTAGCCAAGATGACAGTAAATTCAGAATGCCTCAGCACCTGAGCACCAGACAATGCTGGTAGTCTATGGTTCACTTGGGGAGCACATGGGCGGAATCTCAATTTGCCGAACCATCAGCTGCCCGAATCACTCCACTATTTTTGGTTTCCCTTCAAAGAAAAACACCAAAAAGTGAATCCACCATGTTGGAGAAGCTCCGAGGTGGTTCCCAAACAGCCTTCTCTAATGAAATCTGTTTGACCTGCGGAAAAACTTTGAAATCACCATCCAAGTACTTTCGACACGGCCTGCGACTTGATTCATCTCTAATTAGGTTCTCGCGAATCAGGTTTCGGCATCCTGAAGGAATCCGATACCACAGCTGGCTGGGAGGTCATTCCATTCCTTGAGAGTGAGAGCCTGCAAACCCTTCCAGCGACAATTCCAAGTGGCTTTGTCAGATGGACTCTGATCGAGCTTCCACGTCCGCAGCCGCTGTTGCTCTAGTTTAAGCAACGCGGATTGACGGCTAAGTAAGATGCCGTCGAAGAAAAATAAGCGCCTCGGCAGCCTTACTTGGGGCGATGACTTGAGAGGCTTTTTCTTCGGGAACTCGTGAGGTAAAATGGTTGCCAACTTTTTACACTCATTTGGGTATGGGTCAACCTCAGGCCATGAGGGGACAGCAGGTTTGAGTCCTTGTTTCAATTTCCATTTTGGGTAGCTATGTTTGACCCACAGCCCTGCGAAATCCGGATTCCGGATCACCTGCCACACCCAGAATCTACCAGCTTGACCACTTTGGACATGACTGCAGGGCGATATGGCCTGGAGCATAGGTGTCCTTTTTGGTTATTTTGCTCGAAAAATAGAGGGGTTTCGATTCCTGGTTTTTACCTGGTGTTTTTTTCTTATCTAATTACCAGGGAAACCCATCTATTTCCAACCTAAAAGGACATGGCCTGGAGCCTTGGGCCTGGAATGAATCCCCATAAACCCCGAAATCTTTGGTGCATTTTGCCAAGGGCTGTTAGGACTGAATAACTTTTTGCCAACGAATGGGTTTTCCACTAAACCACTAAAAGTTATTCACTTTTAGCCGGGGAGCAGAGTTTGCAACCGAGAAATGAGCTCCGACTCCCCGAGCTCCGAGCTCCCGGTTTTGGCCCGAGATTTTTTGGTCTGGCCGCAGTGGGTCTTTTTCTTGAGGCGAGGAAGCTTGCCTGGAGGCGGTTTTTGCCCAAGGGCAGCCAAAAGAAAAGTCAGAATATTTCGGGAGTAGCCCTGTTTTGAGACAAAACTTATCTGGGTTGTTTGATGGTACACTTGTTGGATGGCTTTAAACGGAAAGCATAAGGAGACACCACCCATTTTGGGAGGTTTGAGACAAACCCATATATGGCCGTGGAGTCTCCTTCTCACCCTTAAAAACCGGGCTGGTTCATTACCCAAAATGTTTCGGGGGAATGACCCCATGTTGAAAAGGTCAGAAACAGACTCCAGATAGGATCGGATCGGAGTCTCCTTTTGGGAAGTGGAGCCTTTTTTGGCACGCCATGTCAATTTGTAGGGGAGCAGCAGCCATGTTTCGCATCTCAAGCCGATGTTTAAGCCACGAGGCCAAGCTGGATCAATGCCCCTGACTTTTTTGCTTGGCCCTTCGGTATAAACCCCCAAAAAGATGTCCAGCTACCACCTTCTAAGAGATTCTAGTTTGCTGCTGGTATAGCTACGTTGCTCTCAGTCCCGAAGTTGAACTTTGTACTTTTTGGAAGCAGTTGGGTGGCCCTAGGGTTCCTTGCCCCATGACAAGAAAGGCAAGGGCCCAATTAAGCATGTTCGCCTCCTCGTGCCGGGCGCGCTGGCATTTCGTTTGGTTCTGCTCGTTTCATGGGTGAGCTTACTTCTCCAACGAGCTCACTATGATGCAACGTGTTTTAGTTTGTTTTTGGTAGAACTTGTAGATCAAATGGACCATCTGGGTGTGTAAATGTTGGGCCACCGATTCTGAGTTATCATAAGTAGTGTCAGATTCAGACGACTGTGCCCAGGATTCCAAAGCAATGCGATGATGCGCGGCTTGGCAAATTTGAGCGATGCGAAACGCATGCGTTTCGCAAGGCTTATCAATGTCATGGCCCGCAGATTTGTCCTTTAGATGTTGTGTACACGTACAGGCGCATGGCGCGATTTTTCAGCACAACCCCCAACGCCTGGGGCCACATATAAACATGTGTGTATAATATATATATATATATATGGTCACCCCCCCATCCAGGGCCTACCTTTCCTCTCTTCTAGTTGAAGGTGTCAAGTCTACTCCGTGTGCCTCGTTCTTGCAGATGCCTGAAAACACTGTAAAATACAGTGTTTTTGTTGGTGTTGTACCTTCTATATGACAGCAAATGTTTGCTTTGTTTCAGCTTGAAAGGCAACAAAACGAGAATGGAGTCCGTTTTCAGATTCGAGTCTGGCTTTGTTTGAAAACACAGGTTTTTACAGTGGTTTTGAGTACACCAGGGAAAAACATTGAACACATGATGTTTTGTGCAGCTTTGAGCTCTGCAACCTGCACGGACCCAAAAGTACAAATACATCTCCAGACCAAGTTTGGGAGTCTGAGGATATGTGCCCTTTATTTGTTTAGCCACATGTAAGCTAAATCATATTTGGGAATGAATTACTATTAACATTTGTTTGCAAAGGCCAAGTGATTTCTTTCCAGACTAAGCTCTATTCCAATTTAAGTCACATTGGGGGATGGATTCTTGATTAATTTCTTATGTTCAACAGCCAATTGAATTCAGT
Organism: Effrenium voratum; assembly: GCA_963377175.1. Taxonomy (NCBI): domain Eukaryota; class Dinophyceae; order Suessiales; family Symbiodiniaceae; genus Effrenium; species Effrenium voratum. The sequence goes on along the minus strand of CAUJNA010003513.1, from coordinate 241,831 downwards.
CTGATTAAAGTATACTTAGACTCTACTGAAATGTTACTTTCCTTATTTGGAAAGGTATTTCTGTTCAAATTCTGATTCAATACAGACATTATGGTGAATTCTGAATGGTGGTGAGCTATGTGCTCACTAAATTCTATTCAATATGCAAATTCAATTCGGAGCAAAATCGCATTTGGAAAGGAATGTATATTTAGATATGTTGGAGGACTCCAGGCTCCAAATTATGAGGCTTGGAGAATCCAACATTAGACATTTCGAGAATTTTGATTTCCAGATTCTAGGTTTCAGGTGTTTCAAAATGGACATTTCAAGGGGTTCGAGATCCAACAAAATGCTGTAAAACACAGTGTTTTGCAGAAATTGCTCAGATTTTCCCTTGGACCGAAGATTGCTCATTTCGCAAACGACATTTTGCCCCCTTCGACATTCCAATTCAATTCGGAGTAAAATCCTTTTTGGAAAGGATTTCATGTTGGAGGACTCCCAGCTCAAAATTATAAGGCTTGGAGAATCCAACATAAGACATTTTGAGGATTCTGATCTCCAGATTCTAGGTTCTAGGTGTTCCGAAATTGAAATGTCAAGGGATTAGAGGTCCAACAAAATGCTGTAAAACACAGTGTTTTGCAGAAATTGCTCAGATTGTGTTCCCTTGGGCCGAAGATTGTTCCTTTTCCCAAACAACATTTTCCGCAAACAGCAGTATCCAATTGCTACGCATTAAGCCTACATAAGGTTTATAAACTTGCAGGAAAGTTTATAAACTCTTGAGTGTTTGGCGTTTTCCTGCAACAAGGCAACACCCCATCCTGGGAAGTCTTCATGATCCTGGTATCTTTGAGAGGGGGGGAGGTGGGGGGGTTGGAAGTCTCGGGAGGGGTTGGTCAGCACTCAATTGTAACTCAACCAACTTTGTTAAAGACTTCTCATCCCCTCCCAGACTTCTCAACCTCCCCCCCCACGTTTTGCCTTGTTGCAGGGAAACCGTCAATCCCTTGACATAGTTTTTTAACTTTCCTGACAGTTTATAGTTAAACTCTTCGCTGTTGTTACTCAACAGACTTGTCACCCACACAAACTATGCAACAACAGCACACTTCTTGCGTATATATGCTCACACCCCCTGTCTTTAAAATAAGAGGATGTGGTCCGATTTGAAGAAGAAAGGTAGCCCTTCTGGGGGGGGTTGAGCATATATATATATAGCACATACGTATCATTTATCATTGTGTTTGCTTTATCTATCGGGTTGTGTGTTTGTCTATTTATATTTGTTTCCAGGCGACGGTAATGTGCCAACCGTCCCACCCCAATTTGGCACGTAAACAAACAAACCAAAAAAACAAGCGCACAAACAAGCAAAAGAACAAGCAAGCAAGCGCACAAGCGAACAAGCGAACAAGCGAGCAGGCAGGCAGGCAAGCAAGCAAGCAAGTAAGCAAGCAAACAACAAACAACAAATCAAAACAGCAAATCAACACACACACACACACACCGCAGTCCCTTTGGTTGCAATTGGGTAATCCTGGTCTCGCGGGCTTTCCTGCGTCCGAAGCGCTTTTCTGCGCATTGGCCTGAGAGGCCTGAGAGGCCTCCGGCGCCAGAGAAAGAAGTCCCAGGCAGGAGATGAGCCACTGCGATGAATCCATTTGGCTGTGGGTCAAAACCAATGGTACCCTTGTGGGGTACGTGCACCACCCATTTTATTTTAGTCTATTTTAGTGGGAATTGGGATGTTCACTGGGGGTACGGGATTTTGACCCACGGCCATTTGGGTGGTAAAGAACTTGGAGTCTCCTTCTGACCCTGAAAAGATGGGTGGTCATTACCCAAAACTTTGGTTGGTCATTGAGCCATTTTTAAAGGGTCATGGAGACTCCAGGTAGTTGGTAGTTGGACAGGAGCCGTCAGGGAGATGGGGATATCCAAAAATGGCTTCAAAGCGGAGCGAAGGAGTTGCCAGCAGATCCGTGAGGACATGGTAGACAATACTGGGTCAACTGTGTGGGATCAACGTACATCTTGGCCCTTGACTAAAGTACTGAACAAAGAGAAGATGTAAATGTAAATTCTAGGTTTAAGGCGTTTAGGATTGAAGGTTGACAAAGAGTATAGGAGCTATATTTCGTGCAAGTATCATGTTTCGAGCTTGCCGATCCGGCGGTGAACGATGAAGGTCCCTTCCTTGGGGACTGGGAAGACCATTCTTGTGGCTAATCTACTCGGGAAGCGCACTGATATTCTGGTGCAATCAGCAGAAGCCATACTTCATGCAAAGGGCTTGTTGGTTTTCCTGATATTCTGGTGCAATCAGTAGAAGCCATACTTCATGCAAAGGGCTTGTGGGTTTTCCAGCTCCTGTTTGTTGGGTCTGGCTCGCCCACCTCGATATTGTGGAGACCGAGAATGCAAACATCACCTAGGACCTATCTCCCACATCCATGTTCGGCACTGCATCAAAACCAAGCCCCGTGCATTACTCGGCTTGGTGCGTGTCACAGGGATGCTCTTACCCAAGCTGCCCGTTGCAAACTCCAAGAGGCCTTGGCCAAAGAGTGATCCTCTGGGGGAACCAAACTTTCCAGGATACCCTCACTCATTGAACAAGCATATGTTGATGATGCATTCATATGTGTTGACTCCACTTGGGTTCGCCGCTTTTGTGGGTGCTCCCAAAATGTGTGCATTAAGCAAACCAGGAAGGGTACCCTCACACTCAGTTCATCAAAGCGACCTGATACTAGGCACAATCCAAGTTTTAGTTATGGGACACCGCCGGAATTGACATAAGTTTGAGCCCGGAAGCGGCATCTGAGAGACCTCCAGAAAGTTGTGCTCGGGTCAAGGTCAAAAGGCCTTCCGAACAAAATCCCTTTCGTGTGTGGCTCGCTCCATTTCTCGCATCTGACACGAAGTCGCTCGTGGGTGTTGCTTGTTCCGTCGGTTTCGGTTGGTTCATTTTGACCTATACCTGAGTTGCTTCTCACTAAAAGCCTTTCTGGAAGGACCGAAAAGGCATCCTTTTGGACACATAATGTGGACCCCATATTAATCAACCGCAGCTCAGCAATAGGGGGTGTTTTTGGGTTTAGTGGGGAGTGATCACTTTTGGAGGGGGTGTTCCCCCTATTGACGCCTATTGATTAACTGGGGTTTATTTTTATATGGGGTCAACATTGGCGGAATGTTTTCACCAGCTCAGACCTGATCGACGTTCCCCCCTAGCAATAAACTGGTTGGTTGGATTTTATATGGGGTCAACATTAGCGGAATGATTTCACCAACTCAGACTTGATCCATTCGCTAGGTCCCAGCTCAGCAGATGGGGAGCTGGAGGCTATACTTTTCAGCCACTCGGCTTCCGGCTCGGCGATTCGGCGGTCGGATTGGCGGTCAGGGAGGTGAGCTTCCGTGTGCTGAACATGATATGTGTTTCTCCATTTTTTATCCTCTGTTTTGTTTGTTTTTGTTTCGCCTGGTTGGTTTTCAGAGGGAAATCTGTCACCATGGGATTAGAGGGAAACTATCGCTACTGGAGATATGCTCATTTGTTGCAGGGGACTTGAGGAGGTGAGCAATGTGGGGTAGTGATTAGTAAAGGGGCCGCCCAAACTAGATGGGATGGGGGTCAGATTGGGGCTTGCTTAAGTAGTCTTCCAGTAAGTACTGTTTAGTATTGGTTTAGTCTTGGCTTAATCTTCCGTTGAGCTGGCCCCGTACTGTTTAGAATTAGTTTAGTATTGGTTTAGCATTCCTTTGAGGTGGCCCTCGGTGCAACACCGTTTTTCTCTATTCCCTACCCTTAAACAAAACATATCATTGCCTTCCTGGGTGTTCCTGGCGCGCGCCACCCCTGTTTGAACATATGGCTGGGTGGCAGTTTGAGTAAAGAGTCCTAAAGAATTTGGCTGCTCAGTCAGGTCAGCTCTTCTTGGTAGCCTTTGGATGACTTAGAGCTGAGACAGGAGCTGCTAGGACTGGGGTATGGATCAGGTTGAATGCAACAAGCTCAGACATTGCAGCGCACAAGCATGTTTCTTATCCACTTGGAACGCATTCGAATTTTTGCCCCCAAAGTGGTTGTGTGTGCATTTCCTACCCTTATTGTTTTTGAGGTAAGGGGAATCATGTTCGGAACAAACATTTGTATTATCTCCCCATTCATTAATCGTTATCCAACAACCTGGCTACACCCGCTGAACAGAGACTTGCCAAGACGAGCTGTTTGATGTGGCGAATCGATCGCCTCCTTGAGCAGGGAACATTTCGATTTTGGGAACAATCTGTTTGAGGTTCCTTTGCAGGACACCAGTTTGAGCCTTTTTACCCGTTTGACACCAAACAGAGGCACATACCCTCAAAATGGGTAAGTGTCAAGCGAAGAGCACCCCCAACATGTTGGGCTCCTTCTGGTTTCCCCCAGCAACCGGGAACCTCCCTGAGATTTTGCACCCTGCAAGGGTCAGGGTGTGTTTCTGCCGAGACACCTGAACGCTCCTGAAACCCAAGTTGAAGACCCCACGGGCCTACCGCCCCTCCGAGCACACCATCCCCGCCCACATGCTTCATAGATGTGTGAAGGGTTTCCTGAAACTCCTCCATCAAGTGGTCCCTTTTTCACACATTTGACATAGTTTGTTCTAGCGTCCGGTGGCCAAACTTGTTTCAGCCAGGCCCTGACCCACTTCAAAGAGACGCCATCAGAATGTTGTTTAAACAATTGTGGTTGTCAAACAAACGCATTAGGCCCCCTTTTTTTGTGGCTTCCTTTTTGTTTGTTGTTGTTTTTTAGCGGGTTGGCCGCAATCGATCCTAAATACATATGCCAGATGTTAGTGGCTTCCCTTGTTGCGCTGAATGTCCCACCACAGTTCTCTTGGCATGTTGTCTGGTTGTTTATGGGCCAACTGAGTCAAGCATCAAAGACTATAGGGTTCCTGGCATGGTTTAACCGGGTGCCTTGGTTCTACGGGCACGGTATCCTGATCCCTGAAGGGGCCTGCCGCCTGCCGTCGACTTCGGACCCTGCCCAAGATTTCTTGCCTAGGCGGTCACACAGGTTCCAGGCTTCCCTGCAGTTCCCACTTTGCTGTTGGTTGCCAATCTGCGGTGAGTTTCCTTTTGGAGTGATGCCTTCGGGTTGAATTGGGGAGTGGCGTCGCAGCCTCTCCTTTTCTGTACACCTAAACAGGTTCCCAGGGCTTTTTTCCGGATGGTTGCAAGCCCTAGCTGGAACAGCCTAAAAGAATGGCTGGCTGATGGGAACTTACGTAAACGACGTCCACCACTGTCCACCCCTCTTAACCCGTGAAGCTTCCTGCGCGCTTGTGGGGCCCCCAGTCGGGCCGTTTGCGGGTCTTCCCCCTTAGCATGGCGCTGACAATGGGATTGGGACCTGGTCGGTGAGTCGGTATTTGTTTGAGAAGCACAGGAATCCAACCGCAACATTCAGGGGACTAACTTGCCTCAGAAATAGACATAGAACCTGCAGAGGGGTTCCTGGGCCATTTTCTTTTCGAAAGCTCCATGTTGCTTTTGGGAGGGTATCTCATGATGAAGTCGCTATGTGTTTTCCTTGAAACATGGATTTTCATGTTCAAGGAAACGCGCATTGGCTTGGCATCCAACATATGTTACCCCCTGTCGGAGCTATCTCTCAAATGCATATAGCTTCCACATATATCCCATTCAACAACGCCAAGCAAGCACCCTCAAACAAAACACGCAACCGCATGGCTTGGGACTTTGGAGGCGCTCCATTTGCGAGCCCAAGCTGTTTTCGTACCCACGTGAAAAGGGGTTCTTATTTGCCCTCCCTTATTAATCACCCTCCCTTATTTCGCCAGCAAGCTAGGTCCCGGTCCAACCCTCCCTTATTTCGCCGGCCACGTAGGTGAAATGAGGCCACGTACGGCCAAGTTTCATAGGGCGTGTTTTTTTTTTTCCGTGTATTGGGGGTCGAAAGGGGGGGATGATTCGCCGTTCGCGGGACGTCGAACACAAGGCCTCCTGGGCGAGCGTGGCAAGGAGGAGAAGATGAAGTCATTGAAGGGAGAGCCTACTGTTTTCGAGGCGCGGGTCGATGGGTGCGTCGGTGCTGGGTCTGCCGGCTTTGCACGGAGGCTACGGAAAGAAAACGGGCTTGTTTTTTTGTTTTTTTGTAGGGGTTGGAGTCCGTTTCCATTCTTTTTCACCATGGTTCTTTTCAAAAACCAGCTAGTTTCCCTGGGTTTGAAGAATGGGCACGATTTCTTAGATCCTCCGAGCGGCCAGAAAGTGGTGTCACGGATTTCGCTCTTCATGGCAAGAGCTTTGGAGCCCCCTGCGGTTGCTCCGAGCTCTGCTGAATAGGTCTCTTCTGCCTGGCAAATTGCCACAAACCCGCCCCGGCGACGTTGCCAAGTGTGACTTTCCTTGAAGTGGTTTGACTGTAGCCTTCATTTGGTACTGAATCAGGTTTAGTTTTGGGAACTGGCCAGAGGTCATAGACATGACCCAACTTTTTACCCTGAAATGGTTTTGATTGGTCATGCTGAGAGAGGGTTTCACCCAAATGGCCACGCTCGGGGACGGGGCACAAAAAACACCGCTGGCCGGATGTTGTTTGTTGTTGCGACACCCGGAAAGCAGAACACGGCGCAGGCGATTGCCTGGTACCTGGCAAGCCTGCCTTGATGTCCACTGGCGGGTTTTGTTGGGGGCAGCTTGGGGGTAAACCGTCGTACCTGTTCAGTCTCCAAACTTGCAACACTTTTTGCCAGGTATTTTCATAGCCTCAGGACGGGAGTTGAGTTCTTTTGGGTAGCCAACCCACGCGAACGAAGTGCAACGCCCTGGTATCTTCTGGTAGTCTTGATATATTCATAGGCTTGCCTCCATCTCAACTGGTGCAGGATATGGTCCACACTTTAAAGCAATTTTGTGCTTTGGGCAATTCCCACCCATTTGTTGAGAGTCAACCAAGAACCACCTGGAGTCTGCACGGCCCTTAAAACATGGGGTCGTGACGATGACCCCATGTTGTAATGGTCATGGAGACTTCAAGTATGACCGTCGTTGTACCAGTTCTCATTGAAGAGAGGGTGCCTGACGGCTCAGGAACCGCGAAGAACCCACAAAGAACCACCTAAGAGGTGTCCGACACAACTGTTATGCAATATTCCAAGGGGGGAAAGTTGCCAAGGGCCCTAGATTTTTTTTTTTTTTTTTTTTTTTTTTTTTTTTTTTTTTTTTTTTTTTTTTTTTTTTTTTTTTTTTTTTTTTTTTTTAAAAAAAAAAACAATACTTCGCTTCGAGCAATCCCCACCCTCCACACTCACGAGCTTACGACCGTTGCAACAAATTCCTCCACATCCTAGGGACTTCGACTCCAAATTCCCATCAACTCAGCGGGATACTCGGCGGGATCCACTGGCGAGCCGCTCTGGCGGGATACATCCACTGGCGAGCAGCTCTGGCGGGATACTGGGCGGGATCCACTGGCGAGCAGCTCTGGCGGGATACTCGGCGGGATCCGCTGGCGAGCTGCTCTGGCGGGATACTGGGTGGGGGCGTGATGTAGAAGCATCGCAAACGCGGATTCCAACATAAAATCTAACAACCCCTTCCTGTCGGGTGGGGAACAAAACAGGAACTCTTATGGAATCACTACAGACCAGGTAGTGCTTCCCTTTGCCTGCTTGTCGCTTACCACCCAAATGGTCCAACCAACCAACAAGTGACTCAAGTTCATAAGTTTTTGCAAACCTTATGAGAAACAAGTTGATCACGTTTAGGCTTGATTTGCAAATTTGTATACCCTGGAAAGGTACAAGTCTGGGTGGCTGAGCCTTATTAGGGCTCTTACTGTGGATGGTTCCGAAGTCTAGAAATCGCACCACCGTTCAGAAACCCAACGTTTCTGATGATTCCCCAACGTACATATACCAACCAATGTTATGGTTTTATCTTTCAACCATTTTTTGTAGGATGTTGCCTTGGTTTCTGATAATTTTTCTGTAAATGGCCATGGGTCATAACCTATGGCTCCGTTTTAGGGTGGATGAACATCCATTTGCCACCTGTTTTGATGTTCACCAGGGGGTACAGGGTTTTGACCGACAGCCAAGTACCAACCAACCTTGCGGCTTCAACCCTGGTTTGTAGGATTTCGCTCTTGTTTCTGAGGATTCCCCAACGTAAATACCAACCAACCTTATGGTTTCACCCATGGTTTGTCGGATTTTACCCCTGGTTTCTGAGGATTCCCCAACGTAAATGCCAACCAACCTTATGGTTTCAACCCAGGTTTCAAAGCGGTTTTCACGGGTTTTGTCCACCCCCCTCCCCCCTTGTTTTTGTCGGATTTCCACCCCTGCCCTCGGTACTCAAAACGCGGTGCCAACGGGGTTTTGTCCCCAGCCAGCCCGTCTCGCGAGGACTTCCCGGACACCACCGCGCCGTCGGAAGACGACGTGTTGGCCTCTCAGGACGTCGGCGGTTCTTTGGAGTTGGGCCCCAGGCAGACCCCAGGCGCCCATTTACAGATTTTGCCCCTTGGTCTTAAAAGAAATTGGTCCATCTGCTGCAAAGAATCTCTTGTATGTTTTTGGCCTGAAAGTTTGAACTCAGGTGCATATATATAATTAGGTCTTGTATTTTGTTTGGTTGGTCTTACGAATTCCGGTGCGGTCTCCTTTTCGCTGGTTTGGCTCGAAAAATGGAGGGCGATTCCTGGTTTACCTGGTGGTTTAAGCATCCACCAGGGCCATTTGTTTTGCCTAGGACACCTATGGTTGGGTGCCTGTTTGTTTGTTGTAGCAACGCCTGGCCCACAAAAGGTTTCCTCAGAATCAGAACAGATACACCTCTTTTAGTGATTAGAGGGCGAGTGGCTTTGACTATTGGGGGCCATTCAAAACCCCGAATGCCCGTGATCTTTCATGGCTTGTGTTGGTATGGCTCTGAATCAGTTTTGGAATAATGTGAGGCTCCATCAACATATGGAATTGGCTGGCGTAAAGGACATAGGAACATTTGTTCAGTTCCCCGCGGGTTTTGTGGCATTGGCGAGTGCCCCCAATGGTTCTCTCAAATGGACTTTAGACTTATGTTTTGACCGGCCCCCAACTAGCTCCTTTGCTTGGAGAGCCCTCGTTTTACGGTTTGCAATTATTCCCATACATCCAATGGTGCCCCGAGGGTTCCTTTTATCTTCGCAGGCTACATGAACCAACGACCAGTGCACCATTTTGTCCAAGACAATCCACTGGCTCTTTGCAAAATGTGATTTACTGTTAGGTCCTCGTGGTAAATTGCCTCCTTGGACATGTCGAACATGGGCAAAGTCCATTGGCGGGTTGGCAGGCTTTTGGTGCATTTCCGGATGTCCCGATTTCTATGGTTGAAATAACGTGGTCTCCAAGGTTTTGTTCCATCATGTTTAGTGAGGAGGCAACATACTGATGTATGGCATTTGTTCCATTGTTTTACATTTATTTCAAACTTTTCTGCACAAGTACTTATTCCCTTGCAGAACCATACCCTGAAAAAGGTCGGGTATTTGGAGACAGTATGATCCGCCAGGTTTGTCTCCAATAGAGGAACTCCCCAAAACAAGGGGGCGCGGAAACCTTTTGGTTTCCCTCCAAGACATCCAAAAAAATGGTACCCTCCAAAAACCGGTACACCCCCCCCCCCCCCCGCGTCTTGCCGCGCACCCCCCCGCGTCTTGCCGCGCACGCAGGACTCATACTCCTGGGGCGTCGAGAACCTTGCCGGGCTCTGAGCTAACTCTCCATGTCCTAAACCCCAAGTGTCCGGTGTCCAAAATCTGTGTCCAAAAGTTGGGTGGGGGGTGGGGTGTGGGGGGTGGGGTGTGGGAGGTGGGGGGTGGGGGGTGGGGTGGGTGTCCAGTGGGGGGTGGGTGGGGGTGGGGGTGGGGGTGGGGGGTGGGGGGTGGGGGTGGGGGGTGGGGGGTGGGGGTGGGGGGGGTGGGGGGTGGGGGTGGGGGGTGGGGGGTGGGGGGTGGGGGGGGTGGGGGGTGGGGGTGGGGGTGGGGGTGGGGGGTGGGGGTGGGGGGTGGGGGGGGGTGGGGGGGGGTGGGGGGTGGGGGTGGGGGTGGGGGGTGGGGGGTGGGGGGTGGGGGGTGGGGGGTGGGGGTGGGGGGTGGGGGGTGGGGGGTGGGGGGTGGGGGGTGGGGCTTCGGAACAAGGAGAACATGGACATCAACGCGTTGCTGTGCTCAGGTGACAAGCTCGTCACGTCCTGGATTGATTAAAGGGGGCTATTGGTTTTCAAGGAAAACGACCCGAACTACCGTTTGCCACGATTCGGATCGGCAAAGGGTCCAAGTGACAAATGGGCAGACTTCCGTGGCGATCAGGTTGTCATGAGGATTCCCTTCCTCGAGACATTGGTGTGTCTCATGAGGGAACCCCCCCCCCCCCATTTTTTGGGATCCCAAACAGGGTACCCTCAAAATCGCCGTCAAGCGCCCAGCCGGGGCCCGTGGAACCATTCGACCGTTCGACTTATCCGCTTTGTCTTTAGAACTAAGCCTGGAGCTGGGGTCGGAGGTCAGAGCCGAACCGAAGGGCACGAAGCGAGACGCCCTGCAAAAGGGGATGCTCCCCCCGGATTCCTTTTACCTATGTGGGTAACAATATCGGCACGATGCTTGAAAGGCTTTTTTGGGACATGGTGGCTACCATACTGGTAACTGGGATGCACCAGGCTTTTAGAGTGGAACCAACCCGTGGACCAAGCCGCTGCCTCCGGATCTTGGAAACAAAAGGACTCGGACGATGTTCAGAAGCTTCACTGATCCACCTCTGGCCAGGAATTGCTTAGTGGGGGAACCACCAACCACAAGTGATTGGTCACAACCAACCCAACAGTGCTTGGTGGACATGAATCCCGGCCGATTTTTGTTTTGTCCCAAGGGTCCCTTATTGGAATTCACAGCCATCTGAGCTTTTGGGTTCATTATGCCTCACCCAAGAGCCGGACTGGGTGACGAAGGTGACGCAGGCGTACCATTTGTTATGTTGCATCAGTTTGATATGTATGTATATACTACATATATACATATACATATATATATATATACATACATACATACATATATATATATATACATGAAGACTCCCGCCTTAATAGGTCCGATCAGGGTCGCTTTTGGTTTCATCCTCTTTGATTTGGCTCTTTTGTCCTAAGTCTTCGTTCTCTTCCAATCCTGATTCGAACCATGGATCTACACTAGCTGTATGGTGTAGTTGTTGCTATTTAAGTACCACACTTATCTTCGTGAAAGTAGCGTGCCAGTAATCTCTCACATGGATACCCGCCGTTTTATACGTCTGGCTGCCGGGCAGGGCGCACTGGGGCGGGTTCACCCTATAGTGTAACCAAATGAACAACTCAGCAAATAAATAGTTAATAGAAATCACTAGACATACATACACATAACAAGCCCCTCAAAGCAGAAACACACATACAGCTCTCTTTTGCCAGTCACATCAGTTGGTTTGTTGTTTTGAGACGGGTTTGTGGGGTCTCAGAGCTGTGCAGGCAGTGCCCCTGTCCAAAGGTGTTGTTCCGTTCTCAGCATCTAAGCAAAACGCCCACACACGGACAGATAGGCGTTGTGTAAAATGTTTAGTTGGCAACCGCAAGTGGGCCCAATGAGTTGTGCATGTGCAACGCAGAAAAAGCTGGCAATCAAGTCAATGATGATGAGAACGTAAGAAGTGCGAAGCTACTTCAAAGCTTCCATGTTGTTGACCTGCCCAAACAGTTTATGGCTTTGGCAGAGGTATACCATGCCTGTGTTCACAACTTGCTCATGATTTCATTGCACCCATGCTGCAGGAACGAAACTTGCTACGAAAGGCTCACAATTGACAACACCAGCAGTCATGGACATGACATGCTCTGGGGAATCCCCGGAGAAGTCGGACAACTACTGGGAGAGAACCCTTGAAGGGCTATTTGGAGTGGCTCTCCACACCTCCAAACTGTTTTTTGGGCGCGGCTTTCGGGTGCTTTCGGGTGTGTCCTTGTTGAAGCTACCCTCCGTGGGCGGTATTTCAGGTGCCCTCCTGTCCACCAACATGGAACCTGACGGAGGGTCCTGAAAAAATATGTCCTTTAAGCGGGACCCTTTGGTGGGTTCGACAAATTTTGGATGTGTCTTTGTTTAGGATTTGGTCCGCCCAACGTTGCGCAACGGTGTTCCTGCTGGTTCTTCTTTAAAACCACCACAAAAGGGGTACTCTCAATAAAAGCACACCCACACTACACATGGACCAGAATCTAATCGGTGAAGCATCCATAGGGGCCATTGCTTCAAACTCGATGCCAAGGTCACTGCGGAAGAGATGGAAAAGGCGGGATGATCAAGCGAGTCAGATGCGGGTGTGCCCAAGTTCTAAGGAGCTTCTGCGGCTTGACTTACTTCTGATTTCCAGCAAGGTGATTTGCAGGAATGCCGGAACATCCTCAGGACAGACTTTTGAGCTCACAGATTGTGTAAAACTAAGGGGTACCTTCCTTTGGAAACCAAGGAGAACAACATGACCGCGTAGGGGGACTCCTAATTCCGCTTGACGTTTCACAGGGGATAATTGGCTCCTCCTCCCCACATCCCATTTAGGGAGGTCCATTTGGATGGGACGTTCCGATCAAAATGGCCCACGCTTCGCCAAAGTTTCGCGAGGCGTACTCTTTGCCAGCGGCCACCTTGCAATGGCCACAGGCCTGGGCTCCCCATCGAGATTCGAGCCCCGCGAATCGGCGGGCGGCGATCCTGAAGTTGTGGATGCTCGATGACTGATTTGCGAACGGGGTTTCTCTGTTTGGAAGTGAGGCTCAACCTTTGAACCGTGCGCGACGGATGTAAGATTTCAACCTTTGGGATGTTTTTTTTTTTTTTTTTTTTTTCAAGTGGGCATTCAGGTTGGCAGGAGTGCTTGTTTTTTTTTGCTTAACGCGTTTCGACGGGTGGTGTTGCTTGCCTTGTGGTCATGGCGACTTTGGCATGGTAGGCATCATATCTCCACTTTCCCAGACTTGTTTCTCTCATTTCTTCTCATCAGCGGAGACAACATCCCCCCGAGTTAATTGGATGTGCAAACCCACTTAGTGGGTCACTTAGTAAGTGGGGTTATAGCACTGGTTATTACTGGCTTGGGTGGACTGACTTTAGGTTGTGGTAGATTTCCCGCTTGCCAAGTGTGAACCTCAAGTACCTGCTCGAAAGTTCTATTCCTTCGCTTCGTCCTGCTTGGTTTCGATAAAAAACCCGTCAGGTGTGGGTGTGTGTCGAAATAGGGGGACCCCCAAAAAATGCGGCTTTCCCTTTGACTTCCCTTTAACACCTAGCCAAAAAGGGGCCGGTCAAAAACTACACATCTCAAACATGACAGGCCGCGCACTCCCCTTTTCCCGCATACGACGCGCACTCTGACTACGACTATCCGCAGGCGGGTGTGCAGGCTAGGGCTGCGGGGGTTATGTCTCACTTCCCAGTTTCTGGTTCTGTCCAGTATTTATTTGAGGGAGGGCATGTGTTGTTTGTTTCCAGTACAGTTGTTTGCAAAAGGAGGACTGTTGCTCGTGTTGCTGGTGCCCTCAAGAATCTTGTGTTAGCGCGTTTTCGCGTACCATGTTCACCTCAGACTCCGTTTTGGGGTTCCTTCAAAACTCCGGATCGATCCGGCGGGATTTGGATTCCAAGCGAAGAACAATCCCTTTGGAGCCCGAAGAAGGCACCCAGTCTTGGTTGCTCCTTTCACAGCTGGACGGAAAGGTCACTTGGGTGTGGCTCAAAAAACCGGTACCAAACTGGAACCCTGGTAAGTGGAAACATGGACCAAAACCTGCGTAACCCCTCCTGTTTAATTTTGAGCCACACCCACTTGGTAGACCATCGTGGCAAACCAACACTTTAGACTTTGGCCAAACTGGGGCCACACAGAGCTTCCAGGTAGACGATCAATCATTTGGGCGTGTCATTTTTTAGGTGACCCGCAAATTGGAGGTGTTTTTGTTTTTGGTGTTTTTTAGAGCCTCTAAAACTTGTCCCCGCAAAAGAGACACTTGGAACATGGTGGCTTCGGGTGGAGCACCCGAGGATGTTTCAGTCCAGCATGGCCGATTCGATTGGGCTTCTACCCTTTGCGTAGTTGTTGAAAGGGCATATAGGAAACGCCAGGTTTCTAAGATTTTATGGCAAATTTCTCATTGCTCAGTCATTAGTTGACATCATACCGAATCGGACACGCATGTGTATTTTGGAGTGGGTCGAAGCCAACCCCTCGATCCCTTTGGAACCCGAAGTTCCCCAACTCCCGGAGTGCCGGTTCAGTGGCAAACGAAGAGTTTGGACGGCTTTCTGTCAATCCACTCGTTCCGAAGTGAGTTGGGTCCCGAGCCCTTACAAGTTTCTGTCTGGACCATTGGAGAGGTAAACAGAAATGCATCATTGTCTCGGGTTCTTGGTTGGACCTCAGGAAGTGAGATGAATCTTTGGCCGTCAACTTCTCCCGCGGCTTGTTAGAAAAAATAATGAATGAATCCCAGAGGGTCCCTTGGTACCTCCTGAGGATGGCTTTTGGGGGGTAAGAAGAGGTCGTTCAGTACCTCCTTAGAAGACACCAAAAAACCCTCTGGGCATCTTTGGTTGCGAACTTCGGCCCTGTTCGCCCGCGAGGCCGGCTATTTTGGCTGGCCGCAGTACCTGTCGCCGCAGGCGAGAATTAAGTAATTGGTGTGGGCGAAAGCGAAAGAAGAATGTGGGGACCGAGTTGGAGTGAGACCCAAGTGCTCAGTGGGTTGCTTCCTTTGTTGCTTTTTTTTGGCAAGGGTTTCCTTTTAAAGTCAACCAACCAAAAAAAGGATGCTCTTTTTTTCACATGGCCACTGGGCATCTGGGGAGACCAAAGCTTTGTTAAATGGGCAATGTTAACGCTGGATCAAGTACTCCTCACCCTCCCCATACGGCTGGACGTACTGTTGTTCCCACCGAAAGGTGGGTGGGTGGATGGGGTCTTGGGTGGGTGGGTGGGGTCTTGGGTGGGTGGGTGGGGTCTTGGGTGGGTGGGTGGGGTCTTGGGTGGGTGGGTGGGGTCTTGGGTGGGTGGGTGGGTGGGTGGGTGGGGTCTTGGGTGGGTGGGGTCTTGGGGACCTCATCCCGAAATGAAATGCGGGACCCGGGCCCGATCGGAACAGCTTGGAAGAAGGTTCCTTCCGAACCTGTCCCAGTCGCTGGGCCTTCGGGTAGTCCCGACTTGAGACATTTTGTGAGTTCTCTGAGGCTCATAGCCCTCTTTTGGGGTGCTTAAAATATGGAAACCAAGGGGAGAAAGAACCAGCATTTTGGGGGTCGAACAAATGGACACCAAAGGGAGAACCGGGATTTTGGGGGTCCCCCATATTTTTGAAAATGGGACTGCATTTGTTTTTGCACGAGCACCGATGGGGAAACACGAGCTCACCGATTGGGTGAAGCCAGCTCACCCAGGAGGATTCCGACTGCGGTTTGTGAGTTCATTTGCCAATCGTGTGCTGTTTACTGATGTCTACTCCAAGGGGCGATTCAAATTTTGGACAGTTGCATTCTACTGGCGGTGTTGGGCTGCTGGTGATTTCCCATCTCAATCTCTTGGGATCTGTAGAATGTAAACACTTTTGTGCAACATGTACAGTTGCCCAGAAGAACGACTCCACTCAGGAGACACCACCTCTTCGGTTTCCAAATGTTCTCATTCAACGACAAAAGGCACACATCTTGAGGGTTGAGCCATCTTGCTGCATCAATAGGTCTGGCCGGCAAGCCAAGTGATGGGGGGCATTTCTATGCCCTAAGGTTCAAGCGTCATGTGTGGTCTGCGGGAAATCAAACCTTCAGGACACTTTAGGCTTTTAGAAGCTTGGAACCCTTGCATAGCTTGATGACCTTTCTTCCCATGCAAACCTTATCTTAGTTCTTAAACCCACTATCACCTTCATAGCCTTGCAACTTCTAAATCTTACAGCCCTGAAAACCTGATACAACCTCTGTGATCTTTAAGCCTGTTGCACACCTTACACCCTTTGAACTTCCCACCACAGCCACCCACACCCACACCCACACCCACAGGAACACCCACACACACACAGGAACACCCGCACCCACACACTCGCTCACCCACCAACCACCCATCCCAAAGGAGGTCTTTGTGTATGTGTGTGTAGGGGGGCGGGGGGTGGGGGGGGGGAGGAGCAGTTTATGAAGAAGCGAATCAGGGTTGCTGCCTTTTGCACACCTTGCCTTTAACCTGGTATAGATATTCTAAGTTTTCAACCTCAGCCTCATACTTTAAGGCTGACTAGGTAGGAATTATGTTGACTGATTAGGAACCACAATCTGAACATCATTTGTTTAGTTGGGCCAAACACTTCATGAGCAGAACCGGTTCGAGCCGCCGCTTAGGTCCCATTCTCGTCCTCGGGCGCCTTGCAAGCACAGTCTGTGCTCGGGATGAACTCTGCCGAGTTCAAGAGAGGCTCGAAGCGAGCGGGGGATTTTTTCAGTGTCGGTGGTCGCGATGTGGCGAAAGCAGGGTGCCCCTTCCTCCATTTGGTGAAGAACAAGCATATGGGTGTGGGTCAAAAGTAACCACCAGGGGACCGCAGGTTTTGGTCCATGTTGCCATTTACCAGGATTCCATTTTGGGTGCATATTATTGATCCACAACCTTATTTTTATTCCTGGGGACTTAAGCTAGTGGAAGCCTATGAGGGAGCGGCATGGTTGTGGAGAGTTGGGCCCGGAACTGGTGGTACCTTTCGTAAAATTCCGTTCAAAGGGAGTCAACAGAATCTGGCGGAATCTGTCGGGTGAATTCCTACCGTGCGAGTTCGGGCCACGGATCGAAGATTTATCAAAGAGGTGCACAACCATTTAGAGAGTCGTGAGGATGTCTTATATCAGCCCAGTAGAAATAGCTCGGGGATGCCCCCTGGAAAAAAGAGAGAGCGAGAGAGAGAGAGAGAGAGGAAAGGCATATTTCCAGTGATAGACTCCCTCGTAACACCAAGAGGAGAACATATAAACAACAATCTGAAAAAAAACAACAACACGGAAGTTAGTAGAGGTTCCTTTGCCTTTCCCTGAGGATTGAGAGGCCTGAGGTCCATGAAGAACATCACGGACGCGTATTCGCAAATGGCTGTGGCTCAAAAAAAGAAACGGTACCAAAATGGCTTGCCAGGCTAAGTGGAAACATGGACAAACACCTGCGGTTTGCCCCTCCGATCGTTTAATTTTGAACCGCCCAAATGAAAGATAAGGGTAGGGTGGAACTGGTGACGGCCTTTTGGGTCCATGAGTATCCAGTCAATTCACAAGGCTCCCGAACTTGGAGAGACAGTTTCCAAGCATAGGTGTCCTTTTTGGTGGTTTTGGTAGGCAAATAGATGGCGATTCCTGGTTTACCTGGTGGTTTAATCAACCAGGGAAACCCATCTATTTCCAACCTAAAAGGACACCTATGTTTCCATCTTTCCTCTCGGCTCCGACTGAATTTCTAGGTCCCACAGGCCCCGAGAGCCGGCTTCGGGCGCGAGCCGGGCTTCCCCTCGCGGCCTGGGTTGTTTTGAGGGACCTGGAAATAGGAGCGGCGCTTTTGGCCGCCTTCCGCAGGCTATTGGGCGCGTTTTGCCCTATTTGGCCGGCAAAGTGCCGGCGGAGCCCTGTTCATTTGGCTCACCCTGGTGGTTTGATGGCTGTTCTTTTTTCTGCTGAGGACGGGCAGAGCTTCGTCCTGGCACCTGTTTCGGAGATATTACTCTATCAATTCAACTGAGTGTTTCTCAAAATAGGGGCCCCCGTTGTATACCCTTCCTCCCACTAACATGGCACCCACCAGACGGCCCATTTTTTGTGCGGAAAATGGTCTACCGGGACCCCGAAACGTCAGGTTCCATGTTAGTGGACAGGGATCGAGTTATACATGGCTTGTTTGCTTCTGGTTCCCCGCAGCGGGGGGGTTCTCCAGCGGCCATAGGTGCCAACTGGTACCTTGCGTGGTGCGCGGACTTTCAGCGCATGCACCAGCACCAAAAGTTGAAGGACCCCACCAGACGCGTGTTTTTCTGGGGGGCAGCGAGGGGGCCAGGGAAATGGGGTGACGTGGAGCCTTCAACCCTTTGAACCTCGAGCCGTATGCATTTTTTTTGTTTTCAGGGAGGTATGTTGGATGGGTTGAAAGAGACAACCCGGAAACCGCACATTTTAGGGGCTTCCCCATTTGAAACAAGCCCATGTGTCAAAAAGAATGAGTTGCACCTCCCCCCCGAGAAAAAAAAAACGTCGACTCTCCATTTTCCACTTGAGCCAAGGTGACAAAGGCTACGAGCTCAAAACAGACCCATGAGGTGAGATCCAGTCCAATTTATTTCTTCGTCCTGGTTCATGTGGTGAGGCTGCAGAACCTATTTTCCGACATATGTCCTGTGAGGTTCCCTGAGATGTCCTCAAACTGATTGGAGTTTGAGGGCTTCGCAAGGGGCACCCTGAACACAGAAACCCCCCACTCCCTTGGCCAGTGAAAGACCAAGCTTCCTTTGGGTCGAAATTGGGTGAAGGGTGTCCTTACTCACAAAGCTATTTCGAGAATTCATCCAAAAATATAGGGGAACCTTGAGAGGTTCCTTGGAGTTTCCTTTGGTTTCAAGAGCCATTTTGCCTGGGTCGGATCAAGTCTGTTCTTGTGGTGAGCTGCCTTTTGGCGTTTTGAATGGTCTGGAAAACAAACCATAGACAAAAAGCGGTGCGAGCCACGAACATGCACGTGTGGCCCGCTTCCAAAAGGAAAGTCGTCTAGCAAATTGGCGAACCATACCATGTTTGTGGGAAGGATACTGTGCTCGCATCAGTTAGTTTGTGTGGGCAATTTCCGCACCTCGCATTTCAAATTGGGGAAGACGTCCCATACTCCAGGAAATGCACAGTTTCAGCCCAAAAATAGAGTGTGCCACTATGACGGCCACGGCGTTTGGGACACTTTTTTGATAGATTGATGCCAACAAGACGGGTAGAGCGTGTTGGAACTCGCACCCTTTGGCGAACGGAAACTCTCGAAGGTTGTTGTTTTCAATCGCACTGTTCTCAGTAGTGGCTTAAGATAGCCTTCCTTCCCTATATTTGACAATATGTGGGGTTAGTCTCATAGACTGGACTGCCATCTTGGTAGGCCAACATAGTGGCCACACTGGTCGTGTTGACGACTTTTCTTCTTGCAGTTTGTGGGTGGTTTGACTTAGACTAATTTCGGCGGCATTTTTCGTGGCACGCCAGTTTCCCCTTGCCTATCTGGTGCCTGGGTTGGTTGGACCCTCTTGTTCGCGTTGGGAGGTGTTGCCTTTAGCCCCCCAAAGAATCACTCGGATGCAACAGGGGGCATCCAAAGGGGGGGACAAAGTGCTGTGGGGCCGACAACCTCTTCTCAGAAGACATGTCACTTTGTGAAATCTAAGTGTGGGAACCAAATCGAAAGTGATTGGTGGACAACTTCATGCTCCAATTTATTTTTCTAAGTCTCCGGGACCCATTCAAGTGCACGAAGTCCGCTTGGCAGATTCACTGAACCCTCTGGAAGCACTGCCCATCCGTTCCGAAACGCCAAATCGCCAGGACAGCCTACACCAACTGGTCGTCGCCAAGGGCGGTGAGGCCGGAAACTGGTCGCCTTGAACGGAGGGGGGAGGGGGTGACCCCATGGGCACTTCAGGGCTCTGAACTCATCTGGCACTGAGAGCTATTTTGCCACGAACCAAAAGGTCCTTTGTCTTTGCGACTCGCTCAGTGCAACTAAGTGCGCGGCGTTTTCTTCTTGGGGGTCAGGCCCCAAAAGCAGCAACAGCCAAACAAAAAGGTGGCAAAATAGGCTCTAAGTGTCGCAGGCCTTCACGCCCAAGTGCTCACCGTAGCTTGTTTTTTGGAGGAAGCCAAAGGAGGAGTTCGGTAGTGGAAAAAAGTTCGGTTGAAGGAGTGATGCAGATTTCTGGTGGTGGATTTCGAAAACAGGGCCTCTTGATTTTAGTCGAATCCATTGATTCAGGATTTTTTTCGGAACAATTGCACATTTTGCCTTGGGTTGGGGGAAGGGGACATGTCAAGAAAATTCAAGCCTGCAAAAGGTTAGACGAGCTTTTACCCAGTGGAACGTCCCATGCCAAGAGAACATCCCTCGATGGCATCTTTGTCTTAACACACCCCGGCCCCCCGCCCCCCCCCCCCCCCGCCCTCCCAACAAAAGCTGTCGGTCTCCCTTTGGTTTTCCCTACCAAAAAAACAGTAGCACACAAGCTCAAAGGGGTACCGACCCCAATAATTAACACCGGTCTACATCACAAGTTGGTCGAATGTGAATTGAGAGCATCCCCACCCCCAACTCAAGACAAATGTGAAGCCCCTTGTTCTACATGTTCCATTTCTCCTCCAAGCCTCTTTTTTTTCTTCTTCCTTTTTTTCCGCGGCTCAAGCCCGAGGTGGTGCCCTTCTGGTCGGCTAGAAGTTTGTCCAAATGGCTCCAGAGCAAGTCTGCGCAGAATGTCTCTCGAATCCACGAAGTTCGGCGAGGTGGATTTTGGACACGTCCCAGATCGAGGGGGGTGGGTTGCGTGGGGTGTGGGTATGATATCGACACGCGTGGGGCTCGATTTTGCGGCGCCTTCTTTTAGGGTACTGGTTTTTGAATTTTGGGGTGCTTGGCTGCAACATAGAGCAAGTGTCCATGGCGCGGGAGGGCGTGGGGGGGCTGTAAAGGCCGTAAGGCGTTTAGAGAAAGGGGGTGAGGGATGAGGCATTCTCCAACAAGCATGGCGTGGGTTGCTGCCAAGTTAGTGTCTCCTTGGCGTGTTTTGTTGGGGTTTCGCTTTGGTTCCACCTTTACTCTCCTTCCAACAATCATGAGTTTTAAGCCTCCAGAAGAGGCTGTTCAGCAGCTTGATGGATATGCTGCATGGTATGTGAGGGTGATCCTGTGGTATGGCCTATTGCACTGATGTGTGCGGCCACGAGCCATGTCTTCAATCTCGGACCTCTCGGCCATACTGTGGATGGTTGTGAAATCTGCTTCTCAACAGCATTCATTCAGAGACCCCGGTTTCTGATGATTCCTATGTGTAGATACCGACAAACGTAATGGTTTCAACAATGGTTTCTTGGGTGGTGCGATTTCTGCATGTCGCCACCATCCACGGTATGAAGCAGGAGTTGACGTTTCAGGCGCTCCGGGCAACTTGCTTTGGATCAAGGGGCCTGGTGGGTTGCACAACGCCAAGTGCGAGTAACGAAAAGTCGCCTCGTCTGAGTCTACCTTTGGTACCGCGCCTTACGCCCTTGACCAAATGAGCTTTAGCTTGAAAGTTGACCGAGTTTTGTCCCACTCCCCGAGCCTCTGGATGTGAGTCACTCCTTTTGGAATACCGTTTTTAGTGGTAGTGAGTCTTTGGTTTGACCGAACTATCCGTGCTCGTAGTGGATTAGATTCAACGAGCTGGAGCAAAAACACAAAGATAGACCTCTTGCGCGATCTGAAATTGGGGACCCCCCCCAGAATTCTGGTGTTCCCTTCACCCCACCCCAAACGCGCCCCTCTTTCACTGCGGGAACACCGCGGGAAAGCATTTTTTGGGCGCCATGGCGATGCGAGCCTTGATACAAGCTGTTCTGGCAACGGTGGCCGGGGTCCCAGCTAGTGGGGGAGAACGCAACGAAAGCGGTATTTGGCCTGGTTGGCTCTACAAAGCATATGCCTACATAGGCCAAGTGGCCATGGTTCAAAACCAATGGGATCCCATTTTGGGATTGGTGCACCATGTTAGTCTAGTGGGGCACTGGGTCTACTCTTTTTTTACCCATGGCCAAGTTGCGATCGCTTTTCTCAGTCACTGTTGCGATCGGTGTTTGGGGTGCATTAAAACAACATTTGTTTTTTCTTAAAACAATTTTTTACTTCGCTTCGAGCAATCCCCACCCTCCACACTCACGAGCTTGCGACTGTGATCACGGTTGTGTGAATTCAAGCATGGTTTTCGAGTGGCTTGGGCCCTATGATTGCTCAACAAGCTTTGCATTGAGAGCCTTATCCACCTGTCTGTGCGTCAAACTCCACTTGTCTGCGAGCCGATCTCGAGAACTCAAACATTGGTTCCGTTAACAAAAGCCAAGCCCCTTCAAAAAAGAAACCCGGCGGGGGAAAACAAAGTTGCTTATTCGCCCAAGCAACACAAAAGCATCACCCTTTCAGCCTCAGGGCACATCCAAAACACGAAGGCACCAACATGAAATGTAAACTGTGCGCCGGGCGGGACATTAAGCAAAACCAGACTGGCGAGCTGCTCCGGCGATACTGGCAGGGTTTTCACTGGCGAATACTGGCGAGCCGCTCCGGCTCGATACTGGCCGGATACTCGGCAGGACCCACCGGCAAGGGATACTCAGCGGGATCCACTGGCGAGCTACTCTGAAATACTCAGCGAATACTCGGCGGGATCCGCTGGCGGGCTGCTCTGGATACTCAGTGGGCGGGATCCACTGGCGAGCTACTCTGGCGGGATACTCGGCGGGATCCGCTGGCGAGCCGCTCTGGCGGGATACTCAGCGGGATTTTTAGTGGCGAGCCGCTCTGGCGGGATACTCGGCGGGATCCACTGGCGAGCCGCTCTGGCGGGATACTCGGCGGGATGCACGGGCGAGCCGCTCTGGCAGGATACTCAGCGGGATTTTTAGTGGCGAGCCGCTCTGGCGGGATACTCGGCGGGATCCACTGGCGAGCTGCTCTGGCGGGATACTCGGCGGGACCCACTGGCGAGCTGCTCTGGCGGGCGGGATACTGGGTGGGGGCGTGTTGTAGAAGCATCGCAAACGCGGATTCCAACATAAAATCTAACAACCCCTTCCTGTCGGGTGGGGAAAAAGAGGAAAAACAACAAACAACAACTGGCTATCCAGGTGGGCTTAAAAAATCGGGTTTGGACCCCCACATGCCCAAAGTGCCTTCAGCATTTCTTTTGGGTCCCTTTGGACCTTCTGACCAGGATGCGGTCGTGGACCTTCCTGGAAAAATGTTGCCATTGAGCCTCAAGGGGCCCCCCTTGTTTTGTGGTTTTGAAGGAATCCTGTTGGGTGGTTTTCAAGGAACAAACCAAAGGAACGCCAAAGCCATGTTGGACTTTAAAAGTGAGCCCCACGGCTTGAGTACACAGTACGCTTTGAGCAAGGATTTAAGTTGCGGAGCCGCGAAAAAAGGAACACCTTCAGCAGGCACCGACGTGATTGTCAAACTGTCCGGTTCGCGTGCCTTGTCAAACTCTTTGCTGTTATTTGCAAAGCCCCTCGCTGTCAGGTAAGTCACGCTACTGGGCGGGCCCCTTTAGGGAAGCAACGCATTTTGTTTGGGCTGTGAGCAACTGCGACATGTGCTCAAACTTGGCACTTGAAGCGTTCAACCGTGGTTGGTAGCCCCAGCCAGGGACTGCAGGGGGAGTAAATGGAACTGTTTGGGACAACTGGGGTTCCTAACTCGAAATACACATTCAGGGTAGACTAAATATGAAACCGACTCGGATTGCTACCCTTTGTGCCAAGCTGCTTAGCTCATTCGGAACAGGTTGCCAAAGGACTCCCGAATTGCATATCGTTTGGGTTGCAATAACATCTGGTCCCCCTAATGCCTCCCTGGAACCCCTTTAAAGGGCTGCAGTAAGGGAAGACCGCGGACGCTGCATTTTGCAAGTGAACGAACCATATCCAATCACAAAGCCGGCAAATGGCAATATTTCGCAGGGAACACCCCTTTTTCCCTTGCAATATTTTGTTGGCATCCACAGTACCCCCCGGAACCGTGATTCCGATTTTCCTCAGCCAAGGGGCGAACCCTGATTTGACTCTTCATAACCTACTTGCCTGACGTTGGTTGGACACCCAAGTGATCATGAGCTATATGGGTGGGGCTCACTTTTAAAGTCCAACATGGCTTCGGCGTTCCTTTGGTTTGTTCCTTCAAAACCACAAAACACGGGCATTCCTTGAAAACCACAGAACAAGGGGGATGCCTTCAAAACCACAATACAAGGGGATATACACCCATCTGGGTCTCCAGATTCCGGGCGCAGCAGAGGCCGCCGGCCTGTGTGGCGACGACACGGCCTGCCAGCTCGAGATGGCGGCGAAGTTTGCGCCCGAGATGCGGCTGGACAAGGACGGAGTGACGGCGTTGGGCTTCTGGGCTTCTGGGCTTCTGGGCTTCTGGGCGCAAGGACCAGAAAACAGGGAGGGGAGGGGGAAAGGAGGGGAGGGGTGGGGAGGGGAGGGGGCAGGAGGGGGGGAGGGGGGGGTGGGGAGCACTCGAAGATTTGATTTTTATCCCCCTTTTGGACCAGCGATCGGTTCAATGGAAACCGCAAGCAAATTGATTCGAGGGGAAATCCAATGACCCCTCAAGTGGTGGTTTTGCTTCTCTTTTAAAGCCATCCCAAGAAGGATTCTAAAAAAACATCAAAAACCAACCCCTACATCCCAAAAGACGTCCTTTGCCTAACTTGGCAGGCTCTTGTTTAAGACAACCAATGACTGTTGGTTCAGGGCGTGGGTGCACAAAAATGCAACATATAAATCGGTCCCTAAATTGGTTGGTTGGTTTCCTTTGGGTTCTTTTTGGAAACCAGCCAAAAGGGGGTCCGAACTCCATTTTGAGAAACACTCATATGGGTATGGGTCAAAATGAAGCCAGTAGGGGGCCGCAGGTTTTGGGCCTTGTCTCCACTTAGCAGGGTTCCATTTGGGGTGTTTGTTCGCAAGTGGCTCCTTTCGAAGACTTTTTCCCGGCAGCGCTGCTCACCGTGGTGGGCTTGCAGGAAGCGAGGCACGGAGGATCCGGGTTCCCTGCTGGTGAAAGTTTTATTGAAGAAGAGCCCGCTACGAAAGCGTCGTGAAAGTGCATTTTTTCCTGTTGTTGCTTGTGCTTGTCTCTTCCTGCCCGTCTGTGCTTGTCTCTGTGTCTCTACGAGTGCGTGAGGAGTTGAGGTCAATGCAAACGGCGCCCAAATATTTGGCTCTGCGAAATCTCCGATCCTTACAAAACCCATGCAGCCACGAAAGTGAAACGTTTGGTGGGTGGTGGTTGGTGGGTGGTGGCCGCGAAAGCATCGCGAAAGGTGCCCACGAAAACGGTTTGTTCCTCGATTTCGGCACCGCTCAATTGGGAGGGTAGTCACCAATTTGTTCTCTCAGGTCTGAAAGCTGAAGGAGAGCGACAATTTGATGCAAGCTCTACCCGTCCAAAAAGACGGGGCCTTCTTTTTGGCGGGGTAAGGACAAGAGGGTAAGTCTTCCAAACCTTCTTTTGGCAGGGCCGATTCATTGGTTGCGAGCCCATGAAGCTTCCTTCCCCAAGAACGACGTGAAATAAAGCTGGCTCGTTTGGCAAAAGGCCACACCTGGGTTTGGAGGATCGGTTCATTTCCAGACTGAGCTTTCCTTTTGATGGGGCATCCGCTCTGTCCCGGCGCCACACTCTCATCCTTTTTACCCTTGGGCTTCCTTCATCTTCCCTTTCAACCCGCAACACGAACAGTAAGTTTTCGGAGGTCGGATGGATCTGTTTGGCCAATCGCCTCGATCCAGGGTTCGGATTCCTTCGGGTTTCCCTCGACGACCTTTCTACGGAAATCGGTCGAACGAGCCTTGCCCTGCAGAACACCTTGTCGCGAGACCGGTGTTTGCCTGGACATCCCGCGGACGTGTACTGGCAGAGAAAAGCCGGACACACTGATGTCATTTGCGAGTCCGACGTCTCGAAACTGGAGAACGGCGAGGTGCCTACGTTCTACCACTACGAGGATCTACATGAGGGCGTGGTCGAACAAAAGTCATATTTTGGCGATTCTGGTGTTATGTGTGTACCGACTTGAAATGGGTTTGCCAAGCAGTTCTTGCAATGTTGGTGTGACCCTCATGCTATTAGGAGCTTACATACTGTGGATGAAGTCCATTTCGCACCACTGTTCAGAAAGTGGAATGATATGATTCCGATGTAAATACCAACAAACAATGGTTCCCACGGTTTCCTAGGTGGTGCAGGATTTTGTCCATCCACAGTACCACCCCTCACGTAAAGGAATATACTGCCTGACAAAAGTTTATGAGTGTCGCATCATGCCCCAGAAAAGGAGTGCGCCGGGGATGAGGTGGTTGCCATCGACTACTTCGTCTGGTATAGCCATCAAAAAGAGTGCCTCAAACTCGGGTTTGATGCTCAGCGAATCAGCGACTCCGAATCCGGCTTTTCACCATCCCGCAAAGGATACCTTTCGGCCAGGATAAAAACTTTTGCAAGAACACTTTTACCGGTTGATTTGGATCCAAATCATTGGACGTATCCTTCAAGCAATTTTGGTCGCCCTGCTTTCTCAGCAAACATGTGGCTGTGGCTCAAAAAACCGGAATTCCAAAATGGCTTGCCCTGGGTAAGTGGAAACCTGGACCAACCCCTGCGGTTTTTGCCCTCCGATCGTTTAATTTTGAGCTGCACCCATTGATCGCCCCGACTGGAAGCAGCGCCTCGCCCCTTTCTGCGGATGGGCCCTACGAAATCCACTTGGCCGGGCCTTGGGGTTGGAATGCAGAAGCATCCAGGGCTTCTGAGGGTGCGCCTTGCGAAGTTTTTTTTTTTTTTTTTAATATATATATATATATATATGTATAGTTTTTTTTTTTTTTTTTTAAGCTTTTCGGGAAGACCATTTCGGTGGACGACACAAAGTTCCTCTTGACTTTTTCGGGACCAACTCGGGAAGTGAGAGATGTTCTTTTTCCCATGTCCGGGAAGCTGTTCCGGGCGACCGAATCTGGCGAGCAAGCGCTCGACTTTTTGGGGCGCTCGAACATCTATTCGATGGTTTTCACGACCAAACCACTAGCCCCCCAAACCCCCCCGAAAGCAGGGTATAGCCTCCTGCAGATTGACATGGAGCCCCACAAACCATGGTTCTTTGACTAATCTCCTCTTGAACCCCTTTCTGAAAATTATCCTATGACCTCCATTTGCCTAAGTTGTTTTTTAATATAATAAAATCCAAAAAACATCAACAACCTTTGTTGGTCTTAAAAGGAATTCATCACTGGTGGACATGTTTTTTTCATTTTTTTCCTGGGGCCTTAGCATTAGATGACGGCTTGGGATCTGAGGACGCGGTGAAGAGCGAGATCTTCGGAGACCACCCGGGGGACTGGGAGACGGTGGCCGTGCAGATTGTGCATGGCGAGGCCGCGTTGAGCCGAAATATATATATATATATATATATATGTTCCAGGCCGTGACCCCTAGGTCCCCCCCCCCCCGTGGGGGGTGGTGGGGTGGTGGGGTGGTGGGGTGGTTGGGTGGTTGGGGTGTGGTTCGGAGTTGGTTTAGGCTTGGTGGGTTGGTTTAGGCTTGGTTCAGGGTTGGTTCAGGGTTGGTTTGCGGTGGGTTTCGGGTGGGTTTGGCGTTTAAGTTGATTTAGGCTTAGGGTTGGGGTTAAGGAGGGGTTGCAGGGTGGTTTGGTTTAGGGTAGGATGTTGCGAGAGGTGCTGGGGTGTTGGCTCACGGGGTGAAAGGGGGAGTCTGGGACCGAAGCTGCAGGGCTCACACGGTACTGGACAGCATCCCCAGCATTGCCAGCATCATCCCCAAGATGCAGATGATGTGGGGGAGGGGGGGTACGTGGCCCAGGGACTGGTACATATGTACAGATAAATATATATATATATACATATATGTATATGTGTATATGTATATTTCATTTGCTGAACTTGGTGGGTCCTAGCCATCCGGTTCCTTAGCTTCTTAGCCATGTGGTGTTTAGTGGGGAGTTCCATTTAACCCACAAGTTAAAACTTTTAGCGGGGGATCTGAGGACAGCCCGGTGAAATGAGTATGTTTAATCTTTGTTTGTTGATTTTAAAGGAGTAGACTAAGGATATGTTGATGTGTCCTTCTTGGTTTTTAAAGGGAATCGAGTTCACTAGTGATGTTTTTTTTGAGGAGGCGAAAAAACAAAGGAAGGTCAAAACACGGGTGGATTCAGGACAGTAAGGGGCAATCCCAGCCATCAAAGGGTGCGGCCGCCTGCTTGATTCTGTACAAAGTCACCTTCTGAATGATGGGTTAAAGGGAAACACTCATTTTCTGACTTTGAAAACCCCTAGAAACGGTCAAAATAATGCCCCCAGCAGATGGCTTTGAAACGGTGTGTCCTTTTTCCCCAACCACAGACGCTGTGGGGTTTCTGCCCAGATCGGGTGGTTTGGGGCAGCGGTTCAAGGAAGTTTCGGGGCTGTTGGGGATACCAGCTGAGCTGCTTCCTTTTTTTTGGGGGGGGTACCCTTTTAGCTTGGTATTAAAAGGAAACCAAAAGGACAACCATCATTTTTGTTTAGGGTGTTCCTAAGAAGAGGCAAGCCACCCGCCACCCACCAAACGTGTCGAAATTCCGGGCCCAACCATCGCAGGGGTAGCATAGTGGCATGGGGAATTGTCCAAATGGATTTCGGACCTCCTTGTTTTGGGGGCCACTATTTTGAGAAACGCCCATATAGTGGCCATACAGCGGCTAGACCGGCTACATACTCATACATGATGGCTATACACCTTATACAGTGGGTACTATGCTTTTCCCACTCTGGAGAGTCACCAGGGTTGGGACAGTTTGTTTAAACAGCCAGTCCCTGGTCAGAAGATGAACAAAAAAGCGAAGGATGATTTTTTTTGCAGACAATTCCTCCTAAACATTATAATATAGGAATGAATGGACCTTTGCCAAGGGGCCCGCAAATTGTGTTTTTTGTTGGTTTTCCATACGACCGGAAGAAATGGTACCCTTCAAGAATCAAACACACACACACACACACTCATACACACACTCAGACCCATACCGATTTGCAGAACTCTGGAGGTCCGGAAGGTTCGTTTCCACCAGCACAGCGGCTCTTATTCTCTGCCCCCAAAGAGCGTGGAGTTTGTGGGCGACACGCATCCCGTGGCCTATGTGGCCCACTTGCATTTGGATGTGCCATCCCCGGCTTTTGTCCTTTTGTCACAGTGTTGTCCGGCTGTTGTCCTTTTGTCGTTTTCCTGTGAAAAGAACGAAACAAACAAAACACTTGTTCCATGGTTTCCTTTTTGTTGTCTGGGGGGGGTTCTTGCTGAACGAACCCAAGGGTCCTCGTAATTACTAGTTGGATGGTTTATCTTGATCATTTCATTTCTCATTCCCTGCATCTTTCGCGTCAGCAAATTTTCCCTTTGAATCCGGAATCCCCAAGCCCTCCCCAAGACCACATGCTTTTGCAGCAGAATGGCCATGAAGGTGGGGTTGGATAGCCATGGATCCTACCACGACCAGGGCGGTACCGGGAATTGCTTGTACTTCCAGGACTACCGACGGTTTGAGGACTCGACTGGGCGCTTTTCTTTTTTTTTCTCGGCGGTCCTCCGTCCTTTGTTGGGTGTCTTTAGGACCCCGAAAGCAAAGCTGGTGCCTGGAGTCTCCGAATCTGACCCTCAAAGAATGGTTGGTCAGAAAACCCGAAATAATGGTTGGTCATTGACCCATTTTGATTTAAAGGGTCAGAAGGAGACTCCGGGTGGTTTCCTTTTGGCTCACTTCCCTTGGCTCCCTTGCATTGGCCGCAAAAGGTGATTTAACAGCATCAAAACGGGCGTGGCTTTTTGTAGACCCACTCCCAAAAAAAGTGGGTTTCCTTCTTTGGGTCTCCCTTTAAACCACAGAAAAGGGATAGCCTCAACAAAAGACGATGCGGGGGGAACCCTGCAGGATGATCGACTGAAGTTGGAGGGGTGGCGATTTCTGCTCGACACGAAGAATAGGAGCGAGAACATGCCGGAGTGGCACAATGGAAACAGGGCCGCGTTGCAAGACAAACGGCATGTTTTTCAGCGGCCTTTTATTTGTTTAGCTGCCTTCGGTGGACTCTGATTGAAATCAACCAACCGATTTCCAAATGTATTTGTGGCTGTTTGGTGGGTTTCCCTTTGAAATCACGGTTTCCAAAGGTTTTTTTGGACTTTTGGCAGGTTTCCCCTTGAAAATAACCAAGCCAGAAGCACTTGCTCCCAGTTTCAAAGGTTGTCCATGTAAAGTTTACCAGCACAAATGCAATATGAGTGGTTTGTATCACGAAATGGGAGGTCTTCTTCACACTCTTTTGTTGGAGGGTAGTTTAAAGGGAAACCTGCAGAAATCCCACCTGTTTGGGGTTCGCCTATTTTAGGATCCACTTTTTCGCTTTTTCTTTGTGTGTGTGTGTGTGTGTGTCAAACTCGGGATTTGTACCCGAGGGGAGCACGGAAGTAGACTTCGCGGACTCGTCCGCGATGCGTGAGTCGTCCCGGGCAGGGGTTGACTTTGCTTCGCAGATGGGGGTGTGTCAAGGTAGGGCAACCACTGCACTTCTTTGGTGCATTTTGCTTGGGATGTTAGGACTTTGACTTTTTGTCAACTGATGAGTTTTCCATTAAACCACGAACAGTTAAACTTTTTAGCAGGGGAGCAGACAGCAACCGAGACTCGTTGTTTTCCCTTCGGTGTCCCTTGAAACCAACCCAAAGAATGGTACCCTCAAAAGAGACACCCAAACGGGTTGGTTTCCAATTGAAATCTGGTTTCCGTTGGGTTCGTTTTACAGCCAACCATGTCTTGTTTTAGGGGTTCCTTTTGGTTTCCCTGTAAAACCACAAAAGCAGGGGTGCCCTCAAAAAAAGGCACGCCCACCAAGCGGGGTAGTTTCCAAAATTAAAGCTTCCCTTGCGGAAGCCGTGTTTTGCTGGGTAGCCTTGACCCAGCTCCGGGACACCAAAAGAAGAGACTCAAGAGCGACTCATGCGTGCGGTCCATATCCCAACGTTTTGACACAGCCAATTTGTTTCATGTTTGTTGGGACTATCTTCATTTCTGTTTCCAAATGCGTCCAACCCTTTTCGGTGGGGAGGAGCCAATACAACCCTGGTTATAAGGGGCCAAACCCAAGTTGCCCCACCTACCATGGTATAAAAGATTGGTTTCATGGGGAAGAATTAGTCTCATGTCTTGGGAGTTTCCCTTTCATTCAAACCCACCACTGGTGCCGTTTGCGGTTTTTTTGCTTCTTCTTCTTCCATGGCGTCAACCGTATTTGTAGGCGTTCCCCAATTCAATCCAAACCACGGGTGCTCACACTTCTTTTTTTTTGGCCATGGCCAGAACAAAGAAAACGCCGGGCGCGCCGTGTTTTTTTTTTTTTTTCTTTTCTCCCTCTGTGTTTCTTTGCGGGTTCTTTTAAACATGTTTTCTTCTTCCCATGGGCGTCTCAAAAAAACTTGAGGCAAGCATCAATGAGGCCTACTTGGATGGCTTCCCCACCCCCAGCGAGAAGGGCTTCGGCTGCGGGTACCAGTCCTGCAAGGGCACGGACTCCTGGGTGGCGGCGACCGGGATCTGCACAGGCGAGGAGCAGGGCTTAAGGGGGCTCTGGCTTTCCCTAGGGCCTACGGGCTGGCTGGCTCCGGTTTTTTGGGAGGTTGGTATCCTCTTTTTTTTGGGTGGGTCAGGATTTTAGGAGGGAGTGGTGGAGTCTAGAGGGGTGTATGACTTATCAAGAGTGACAGTTTTCTTGCAAAGGATCAATACAAGACAAAGTTGAGTTGAAATGTCACCCATTTCAGGGACTCCACCCCCCCTCTCCCCTACACACAGAAAACTTAGTAACACCTAGGGCCTTTTTGTTGCCAGATTTGGCCTTGAAACGCTTGTTTGGCCCTAACCCTTGCCTGAGTTGGCAACGTTTTTCAAATTCCGTGTTTGTTCGCAATTTCCCGTCCAGTCCATATAGGCTTCAACTTTCCACGGGTGTTTTAGGTTTCTCCTGCACTCTAAACGGTCCCCTTTCCGTCCCATGGAGTTTTTTTGGATGTTTGAAGGAGATATGTCAGGCCTACAAAACTACATAGGTCCTGCCTTGACTCCTACGTCTAAATTTTTCTAGTTTTTGTTGACAACTCAGCTGGTCACCTGATGATGCCGCGAACCCTGACAGGGAAAGCCTGTGGCTGCCGCAAGAGCGAATGGTGCGATGACATCCCCTTCGGCAACGTGACGGAGACTTGCAAAAAAGCGACCTACCTTGAGGTCTGAAGTGGTGTGTGTCCATAGGTGTTCAGCTTAGTTGAGAAAGTTTCAGGGCCGTGGTAGACCTGGCCTTGACCTGTTGGTTTATTCAAATACACCAGGGCCGTCTATTCGCCAAAAGGGACGCCAAAATGTGCGCCTTTCTTTGAGGGCACACTTTTCACTGGCTGAACTTACCTGAACGCCATCTTCAAGTCTGGCCCAGGTTTTCACAGGTCTGGGCCCGGGTTTTGAGCCTAGAAAAGTCGGATTAAATGCCTCGACAGATGAAATCCACAAAAAACACGCCGCTCAGAAACACAACGGTTTCGGATTCGATTCCTCCTGCAAATACCACCAACGGTGGTTTCCCATGTTGTCTTAGGTGGTGCGGGATTTCGTCCACAGTATGTCCACCAAGGGAGTTGATTCGACGGGTTCCAGTGGCTAAAGGTTTGTTTCACACTCATCCTGAAAAGGTCTGCTGACGGTTACGAGTCCCCGAGTTATCCAGGGAGATTCGGATGAACAAGCAAGCCCAGGTGGAATCGGGACCCAGCCCCGAAACCCTCTGGAACCGAATCTGCGGAACTGAATCTCTCTGGAATCGCTCCCCGGAGCCTATCTGGGCGGAGACCCCAAAGCTTCCAGCTGTTGAGGGAAAAACGCGGAAAGGGCAGCCGCGCCCCTGTTTACCCTTCACTGCGGGATTGCTAGAACGAATGAGTACCTGGTATTATGTTTGGTTAAACCCTGGCCGGTTGACTCGCGTGACTTGATTGTCACCAAGGGGACTCCCCTTGGTATCACAGAAAACTGGCCAGAAACCCAAATACAATCACGGAGTTGGTTTAAAGGACACCCAAAAGGAAACACCATAAGCTATTTTAGGGGGCTGATTCCTAGTTTGAGCAACCCAAGTAGCTTTGCCTCAGAACTTGGCACAGTTGCCAAGACTGAAGACTTAAACCTTAGCCCAAATGTGGGGTACACCGAAACTCATAGGTGCAGATTCTGGTCCATGATGGGCTACCCAAAACGCACAGGGGGGTCGAAGCACCATTTTGAGAAACCTCATGTGTCAAAGTAGGCATGTGGACAAGATGTGGATTTGCTACTGGTTTCCCTGGAAAAAACCAGCCTGGTTTGGCGGCCGTTGGCTTTTCCATGGCCCCGAGTCACCAAATCGCGGTGGTGGTTGGACCAACCCCTACACCAATTACCCGCATGTTTAGGGTATGATGTCGACCCTTACAGAAAACAATTGTCCAACAAGTATTCAAAAAAAGAGGGTATTTGGAGAGGGGGGAAGTCTTGCTGACCAGCATGATCCCTGAATCTGAAGACAAACTCGAGTTTTTTTCGGACCAACCTTGCTCCATACTCCACAGAAACCAGCTACAGGAAGGTTTGTCTACTGGACATTTCCCGGTAGAAATTCACCCTTTCTGATGGTTTCCGGGGGATTTTCGAGCAGCTCCCCCAGTGAATTCGGCCACCGCGCTTTCTGTCGCGAGGAAGAGAAGCCGTGCGAGCAGAGCCTGGCGAATGACGTCTCAGAGAAGGCCAGGTCCCAAGACTGGGGAAGGCGAGCGTTTCGCCACCGAAGGGTTCTAGGTCTCCCGGCTAGGCGCCCTTTCTCTCACCTTCTTTTTGGTGGGGAGGGGAAGCCCCTACTAAAAAGGACAAACAAGAAGAAGGTGGGTACCCTGATTCTAACCTCTCCACTGGAGGACCTAGCCACAAACAGTAAGCAGGGGAAAATGTGAAACCTGAAGGTGCAGAAGCCGAAGGGTTACTTACTATATGACTATATCTGGCTTGCCTGGAAGCACTGGGCTTGCTGCTATTTTCTTACGTTCCCTTGTTGGTTTTGAAGGGAATCGATTTCGCGACTGGACACATATTTATTGCTGGACACATGTTCTCATTTTTCCATTTACGACTTAAGCAAATGGAAGAATTCCACCTCCCAAGCTGCTTTTGATTAGTCCAGTCCAATTGCGTTGTGTTGTCCAAACTCTAGAAAAAACAATGACTTTGTTCCGCATCCGTTTCATTTGGGGCAAACAAATCTGGGGTTTCCGCCCAAATGGTGGGTGAAACCTCTGTTTCCTGCAACAAGCAACCCCCAAACGGGTACAGGGTTCCCTGAATGGCCTAAGTACCTCCTTGGACCCTTAGCTGGACCTCCCCCTCACCCCCTCCCAATCCCACCCCACGGGAAGAAAAATCCGCGGTCATATGGCTGTGGGTCAAAAACCAATGGTACCATGTTGACATAATACCACCCATTTTAGTCTATTTTAGTGGGATTGGGATGTTCACTGGGGGTACGGGCTTTTGACCCATGGCCATAGGCCAACCCCATCTTTCACACACCTGGCCATGGATTTGAATCGGGACCCACCGCAAAACCATCTCACGTGCACAAGTCTGCAGTCTTGGGCGCCGGGAGAAGGAGGGTGGCCCACTGCAAAAATCCCCACTCGGCTCATGTTGATCCCTATCTAGGTGTCTCAGTAGTGCCCTTTCTCACCTTCTTTTTGGTGGGGAGGGGAAGCCCCTACTAAAATGGACTAAAGCAAGAAGAAAAAAGTTGGTACCCTGATTCTATAGCCTCTCTACTGGAGGACCTAGCTATCTTGGGGGAAACCAGCATGTCAGGCCGCAACCTTCGGAATTCCTGACTTCAGGTTGGTGATTAATTAAGGTAATTCTTGCAGATCATTTTGTTTTGTGATGCCAACGCCATTAGGCAAAATTAGGCTAAGACAATAGTATTGTCACCCTCTGATGCCATGATGTTTTTTTGGTAGTAGCGTAGGGCTTTCCATGTAGTCACCAACAGGCCTTGTTTAGGCCTGTGCTGAAAGTCAACGTCCACTCTGACTGCGCGCATTGAGAACACTCTGACTGCGCGCATTGAGAAGTTGTTGGCGTTTTTTTGGGGCGTGACAAGTCTGATTACATTCAATCGTTGGGGTCAGCGACAAAGAAGATTGGATAGATTTGCTGCTGCATGGTGCTTCACAAGATCTAGCCCTTTGCCTTTCAGTTTCAAACTTCGCGGTTGGCTTTGCCCACGAAAGCACAAGGCTCAATGAAAAAAGCACCCCCTCGCCGGGGTTGCTACCTTGATGTTCTGGCAAAGAAGCAGGACACTCTTTGGGCGTGGATCCTGTTTTGGGGGACCCCCCAAAATGATCCGATTTTCCTGGGGGGTTCCCTCTACGGGGGCAAAGAGAAGGGAGCCACATTGCAGCCCAACCTTGTCGCCAGAATCAGACCACGGAGACCTCATTTTTTGGTGCTTGAAACGAGCTCGTCCGCCATGTCCCTCCCAAATGGAACATACGAAACGTACCTTCCTCAAGGCCCGTGGTCAGCCCAAATTTGGGGGAAAGGTTTGACGGCGCATAGAACCTGGTTGTGGAAACTTGGGGGAGTTGGGGCCGTTTTCTGTGATGCCAAGGGTATCTTTTTGGTGACGAAAAAGAAGCCGTGCTGGGAATTCCCTGTTGGGGCTCATTTTCCCAAGGCATGGGGCACAAGCTACAACCAGGATACGCCTTTGGAGGAAACATTCATAGCTTTTACCTCTCGTGTAGCAACCCTCCGAAACGGGAACAGATGTGTTTTTGTGAGGGCACCCTTCTCAGGCAGGCCTTTTTGCAAACCAAAACGACCACCAAAATCATTTTCGGAGGTTTCCTCCCTAATTTGACACATCATGACATGGGGGGCAGCTTTCAAGCATGAATGCCTTTGTTAATACAAAAAGGGAACTGCAGCATTTTTGCATAGGTAATTTAGGCAGGGGGCATGGGCTCGCGTAGGCATTTCGGGTACATGATTGGTCTGTTTCTTAGCGGCAAGCCTGGGATGATACACCAGTCTGAAGCTTTCATTTTTTGCAGTGGTCTACGCGAGAGCGAGTGGCTACAGGGGTATTTTTTGAATCGCTGCGTGGCCGGTAAGCTCCTGCTCAGACAGTGCCTGGGTGTTTTAAAGCAAGGCTGTTTCAGGCTCTGCGTGGGCTCTGCGTGGGCTCTGCGTGGGCTCCGAGTAGGGCTCCCGCGTAAGCTTGAGGCCCGTTTCGTAGATCAGTGGTCCCTTTCCGGGTTGGCCACTGCTGCTCACATGCTTCCTGTTGTAGCCTGCTGCATGTTGCACCTCCAGTACTTCACTTGCATTGAACAGCTGCATACGTTTGGCAAAGAACGACTTGGCGCCAGAAAAACTTGAGGTAGAGAAGCGGACAGCAGTCCGACCAGATACGCGCGCGCGCGCGCAGCCCTTGTCGTAGAGGCCTCGAGGTTACTGCGCGTGCAGTGTCTAGGCATCGAGCACCTATTAAAAAGTCATTGCCCAATTGTCCGAGGGGAAAAACACACACACACCCATATGTAAGAGCCACCCATCTTCCCATTTTCCAGGAAACCACCCATTTTCCCAAGAGCTTGGCAACCTTTTGGTGAGGGGAAGGATCCCATTCATGGGGAGCGCACCCAAATTGGGGGACCGCGCCGGAGGTCAAGGACTTGCTCTTCGGGAAGTCAGCGCAGGTCAGTTCAGCGCAGCCCGTAGGTTTCGCCGCGGCGCTCGGCGTGGCGATGTTCGCGATGTGAGGCAGTT
Source organism: Effrenium voratum (assembly GCA_963377175.1). NCBI lineage: Eukaryota > Dinophyceae > Suessiales > Symbiodiniaceae > Effrenium > Effrenium voratum. The sequence continues at coordinate 205,021 of CAUJNA010003513.1, read as the reverse complement.
GGACTTCGCCGCGATTCGCCGCGATTCTCTCCCCTGGCCCAATTCCATGGCTGAGGATTCCAGACATTGGTGCCTCTTAGCGTGGCCTGACCCCTGAACACAGATCCAATTCCATTGGATTCCATTTCTCCGGGGGGCTGAAGATTCCAAAGCTCCCAGAAATCTGTCCTCTTAGTGTGGTTTCCCCCATAAAAAGACGGATGCGTGCAATTTCTTCGACTGGGTTTGAAGAGGGACTCAGAGAGTCGCCCACTTTTTGCAAGTTGCACCATGAAAGTAGATAGCCCGATTCCCTTGTTGGACAGCATTTTGTATGGCTGTAGGTCAAAACCAATGGGATACCATTTTGGGGGTAGGTGAATTCACCACCCATGTTAGAACCTATTTTAGTGCGGATTGGTTGATGTTCACTGGGGGTACGATTTGGATTTTGACCCATGGCCAAATAACTCAACAACGTAAACATGTGGCATATGCCATGTACTTTCACCAAATCGTAGGGTGGCTTTAATCAACCCGAACCAATGGCAGATCTTTTTAGGCAAGTTCCCTCGTTTCGCCTTCACTTCGAATCCGGTGAATGATGTCAGTTGGGCAGCTGGCCTATGGGATGGTCATGGACCTGAGGGACGAAACTGGACGAGAACAAATCCAATGAACGGAGCCACGGCCCACATAGGGAGCGCTTGGTTTTTGGCGCGAGCTGAAAAAAGAGGCAAAGGCACCCATTTATGGCTGGGATTCTCAGTTACAAACCTTCACCAACCCGGGAATTGTGGCTGTGGCTCCTGATGTGATTGAGGTAGTCCCCTGAGCCAACTGAGCTGCAATCAAAACTTGAGGTGGAGAGACCGGGATAGGGCTTTGTTCCCAATTGTTTACACATTTTGTGTGCACCGCTTTAGGTTTTTATGTCCAACTAGTTGTCTCCTTTTGGGCCATGGTTTTTTCAGCATCAGCTAAATCGACCAATGTCGTTTGTGATGTCGGGGGACACAGGAACGGAAGCTGAGCATTTGCTTTGCTAGTTGCTCAGCTCTTGGGACTTTGGCTTAAAAAAAAAATTGGGGAACAGTTTAGCTTTTCCGAACCCACGAAGAGTTGAGCAGCAAGTTTTGCAAAGGGGTCAACAGCAACCAAGTTTAGGGTTCCATGGAGAACCACAAGTCAGCGGTTTCGGTGCTCGCGACTCCCGGAATTTGGGCAAATTCGAGGGGCGGTCATTGGACCATCCATCGCGCGTGGCCTTGTGTTGGGATGCTCACTCGGAAACTGGTCCCGAACTTTTTGCAGGGGTTGATACTGTGGCTGGACAAAATCAAATCCTGAATCCTGAGCCAGTTAGGTGGTGTAGGTGGTGTATCCCAGTATTTATAGTATTGATCCCACTGTGGCTGGACAAAATCCTGAGCCAGTTAGGTGGCTTCTCCCAGAATTTATAAGGCTTTTTCCTGATCCCCGGAGATTTCGTCCAGCCGTATGGATTTCAACCAGTCTTTTCAAGCGTTCAACCTCGGGCTTTGAGCCACAGCCACAATTCCCGGGTCGGTGAAGGTGAGTAAGGGATACTCCCAGCCATACATGGGCCCCCTTTTTTCAATCACATCATGAGCCACAAAAGAAGAACGCGGGTAATTGGAGGGTAGTAAGGGTGCAGCCGCCTCTTGATTTTGTTGCATGGATTTGGGTCGACCATTTTAATACCGATCGGTTTGTTTTGATTGCTCATCAGGCGGCTTCCCAAAGCACCGCTTGGTTTTCACATGGGACGTGTTGACCCCTTCGCCCGGCTGAAAAACAAATGCCTCAGTGCCGGGGCTTCTCCGAAAGGGTTCAGATGGGTGTCTACCCAGTTGCCCAGTGGGTTGCTTCCTTTTTGTTTTTATTTAGTGGAAGGGTTCCCTGTAAACCCAGCCAACAAAAAACAGGATGCCCTTTTTTTCCCCTGGCCACTGGGCATCTGAGCTTTGAACCGCCATGTTGGATCCGTTGATTTCGAAGGATCGGTCGAGACTGGGGCCGGAAGCCAGTCAGCACCGCCAACTTTTTTCCGCCAAGGCCCCGACACCCAGACACCCAGTGCCCCGGTTTCTGGTTTTGGAGGGGGTTCCCGGAAGTCGAGGTCAACCAAAAGCGAATCGGTTCCATTCCCTGGACCCCCAAAGCACCGACTCCGATTCCTTGTGTGCCTTTCACCCACAAAGGCAAAGGGTGCAATGGGAGTGCAGGTTTCCTCTAAAGTCAACAAAAACCTTCCGGTTGCCTAGGAATATGTTCTATGTCCCCTTATCGGTTTTAAAGGGAATCGATTTCACTACTGAACGCATCTTTCCCCATTTTTTCCAGGCGAAGGAGCAAATGGAAGAAACCCAACTTCTGCTCCGCTTGCGGAGTTCCATCTTGTGGGTGTCTGGGCTTAGACAAACCGCAGGGGGTGAGGACCACCTGTGGCACAATTACAAAACTCTTCCTGCGGCCAAGCTGCAGAGATCTTTGCGGAGAAAAATGAAAAAACGAACCATGGCGGCGCGTTGTTTTTTTTTTTTTGGGGGGGGGGGCTGGCGGTTGTGGGGTGGTTTTTGGGGAATCACCGGAATTCTGAATATCTTCCGCTTCCCGCTAATTGGTGGTTTGGATTGCGCGGTGGTTCGGTGGCTAAAGGAGGGGTTAGGGGTTTTCAACATTCATTGTTGGGGTGATGTCCTTTCGAGCACCATGTACTTAGGTCTAGGAATTGCTAAGCGGCTAGCATGGTTGTGACCCACTTATGGTTTTATGTCCCCTTTCCGGGGGTTTAGAACCATCAGCAATCATTTGGATTTGTGTGTGTGTGTGTGTGTTTTTTTGGGGGGGAATCGGACCCCGAACCTTTTGGTTTCCCGGAATCAAAAGAAGAAGGTAGCCTGAAACGAGACGAACCCGCTTCGCGAGCTCAACCATCCAAGAGGGTCGGCAAAAATGGAGCCGACGGGTGCCCGCCCCCATGGGGTGGGCGGGGTGGCGTGGGTAACGTAAGACCGCGCTTGGAGATGCTTTCTTTGGAAGTTGCTGTTTTTGTTTTATCAGGTTGATGCCGTGTTTAACACTATTTGAATTGCCCTTGAATAAATTTTAGTTTTTACCCCTTTTGCGGTTTATACTTACTTTTGTTTCCCGATATGGCCCACGGTCAAGTGAAGTCTTGAGGGGCCAAAGCTGTCATTCCCCGCCAAATTGTCGGAGGACCCGAGAAGATAATGTTTTTTTTCGACTTACTTGAGCCCAAGAAATAACTTATTAGGTGTCTTCATCATAGTAAACAGGGTTGCTCCGGTCAGAGTGTGACCCAAGGTTTGGGACAGTTGGTCTGCTGCCACTTACCCAGCTTGCTTGCAGAAAATTGGTTGAAGAGAACTCGGGAAGAAGTAGTTGGGTGCTGGGATAACTTGTCCCTTTCTTTTGACCCTGAACCCTTCTTTTGTTTTAACCCTAACTGTTTCGAAATACTTTCCGGAACCCTTGTGGTGTTGGTTGAGATTCTCCTCTTTGACCGTTCCGAAACACCAGAATCTGAACGTGCCTCTTTGTTTTTCCTGCCTCAAGAATCTTGGGACCTCAAAAAGGCCAACAGGCCAACACCTTTCAATGGAGGTCCTGACCCGTTCAATGGAGGGTCCAATGTTGCTTAGGGTGGGGCTGTTTCAGAAGTTGAGTTGCCTGGGAACTCCCCGCCTGCGTACTCACAAGACACAAGAAAGGTGTGCTTCTTGTGTGTTTTGCCTGCCGGCATTCAAGACACGACAGAGACACATATCTATATTATACATATGCACATATACATTAAATAAATATACAAATAACTAATGAATAACTAAGTAAATAAATCAATACATAAAACTATGTATAGTATGTATACAACATATATATATATATACATATATACATATATAGATATATATATATATATATACGTATACACATATTATATATATATATATATATATGTGTATATATAATCTGACATGTCACATGCGTAATATATACATATAATATACATATATAGCCTGCGAGAACCATGGGTAGGATCCAATCATGCCAGCCAAAGTTTGGATCCGCGCGCCCCGAAACCAGTTGGCGGAACTCGCAAGGAGCCAGCTGTGCCACGTTTGGGCTTGGAACAGTTGGTGTCCTGGGATCTACTTTCTTCCCCCATTTTATGGGGGACTTGGTTTGCCAAATAGTCGGCGGTCGGCCAATTTTACGGAGTTGGTGTGTGTTTGGCTTCCCCAACATCGACAGGGGGCCCCATCTTAAAGCAAGTCCATTCTTCGGCTCCGAGTCGGAGCTTTCCTATCGTCCAATTGGTTTAGTCCCGGAATGCGGGTCCACGGCCCAAAGCAAGCGAAGGGGAGTAGACCGACTGGGTGGCTCGATTTTTTTTAGGGGCACCCCCTTTTGGTTGAGGCAAGCATGCAAACCAAAAGGAACCCGTTGCCTTTAAAACGGGGGTTCCATATTCCGTTTTAAGAGACGACCCAAGCTTGTGTTTTTGTCTTTTGGCGTGCGTCTGAATCTGAGGTTCCTTATGTGATGCTAGCGGACGCCAATGTGCTGGACATGTCTTTGAGGTCCACTACGCTCCACAACGGGACGCTGGGTCGATCTTGGTCGACAGGTCAAGCCCCGTTTAAATGAGTCTGGACCCCATTTTCGTCCAGGTGCGGACCTGTTTGGCAGGAAGTGTTTGCTTTCCTTTTTTTCGATGTTCTGTTTTAGGGTAGACCAAGTATGGACCAGAATCTGGACATCATTTTTGCTGCACTCCAGATTTGGGCCAACTCTGACTCTCCTTGATCATTCTGCCTAGGGATCAGCTCTCCAGCATAGGAAAAGGTCGCTGGAAATGGCTTCCAGGCAGCTTGGGGTATGCAGAGGGAATCTTCGAATCTTCGACGCCTCTGAGAGTCGCGCAACGGGGCCACTCAGAAAGGCGGGCCATACCGGCCACACATCGCTGGGAATGGTCCACACATTAGCAACAAATCGGGGCGAGGAGATCGGCAGATCCCGTTTCAAGACCGCGAGATGTTTGAGCTCTTGCAGGTTGAAGGGAAAAAATGAAGCCCGAAAGGGCCAAAAGGTGAACCAAGTCTTGGACAGAAAAAGCCAAGATGGGCAAAGGATGGCAAGGAAACATGCAGGAATTTCAGAGGCCATCCAGCCAAGGGTTCGGGGTCAAGCCTGAACAAGGGAACTCTACAATAGGCCGGCGGGGCTGTGTTTATTCTTTTTGTTCTCTCTTTTTTTCCCGGGAGGAGGGGCGGTACAGTCACTTAAACCTGGAATCTGTACAAAGGCTGGGCCTTTGGTTTTGGCATGATGGGGCTAAACAAACCGGCGTGGCTTGTAGGTTCGTTTCACTTCCTGAGCTGATTGGCCAAACATTCTCCAGACTTGCCACAGTCTGAGCAGCGGCCACAGAAGGTCTCAGTTTCTGGGGACACTTGCCGAAAGTTGGCCCAAGCCCAGCAGAAAGAACATGGTCCAAAGTCTCTTCTCGCCCAGAGAGTAAGAGTTCCGAACCCGGAAAATTTGCTGACAGGTAGTAGGAGTCACATGGGGGCTGGGGCTCCGGGCGTTGCGAACCACGCCTGAACCCGGATCAGCGAAGCAATGAATCTAAGATGTGTTGTTTGAAGCGATCTATCCGTCTAGGGACTCAACCTATGTCAAGGTCCGGTGGGCTGACCACTGCAAGCGAAGACCAAGCCGGCTAAAGACGAGAAATGGAGCCCCTTCTTTGGCTGGCCAGAATACTCGCATGCCAAAACATGTTTTTTCCCCACATTGACAACAAACGCCGCCTCTCCGCCATTTCCGAATTCCACGTCCAGAGTTCGGATTCGAAAATTCGGCACCCGTGCGCATCTTCCAACCTTTTGGTTGAAACAGCTGTATTCGCCGAATTGGACCCAAAAGTTGGTTCACTTTCTGCAAAAAAGTCCACAGCCCTCAAGAAGGTGCTGCGTAAGTTACCAGGCTCTGGTGTCCGCATTTCAATTCTGAGGCAGATTCAAAGTGCTCAACTCGCCCTTCTCCGGTCAGTGGTTCGGTTCTTCTGGGACAGGGGCCGTTTCGTTCGGCACCATCTTACAGTTGTGCCCTTGACGACTTTTCAACTCGCTGGCGGTAGAAAAGGTTTCAATCCTGGGCTCAGGGAAACCGGAGCATGGCAACCTACTTCACAAGCATGACCTTATGCGAAATTCACTGAGTAGTTAATGGTTTATGACCAAACATGGTGGGATTCCACTGAATGCGACGTCACCCAACGTGAAGGTTCCTTTCTTGGCGGGTCCGCCATGTTCGGTGGGTGAATTATTTGCCATGGGATGGTGCTGTCGACCTGCACCCGATTGGGCTGGTCTTTGGAGTCACCTGAAGCCCCTTAGACCCTTTGGACACATATAGCTTTTCCATTTTGACCTTCTGCGCAGCCCAGGGGGTCTAAGCATCCCATACCTGTGTGGTTCCAGATTCTCGAATCGCAGATCTCTCAAATCCGCAAATATGATGATTTTTCCAGGGTTTTGGGCAGAGCAACCCGGTGAGAGTCCTCAATAGTCCAAAGCCAACCTTTTGACCTTTTGGTTTTCCCATAGTCCATGTTTAGTCGTGGCAAAAGATGCTCATCTTTTCTTTCTGGGTCCGAACTGGGCAGTTGAAAAAGAAGACCACCCGTTCCAGCAAAATGCGGGTCCTTTTGGCTCCCCGGGATGGCTTTTTTTGCGATGCGTTTCCTTGAGCTGCCAAGCATCCAAGACATTCAGTTGTCCCAAGCCGACCTTTTGACCTTTTGTTTTCCCATGTTGAGGATCCCATTTTTTGGAAAGGCCCCCAAAAGGTGATCACCTTCTAGGTCCGGCGAAAGGGTGCCCTTTCTCCCCCACTTTTTGGTTGGGGATTCGGTTCCCCTCCAAACATAGACAAAAAAGCTTCAAGCGGGTACCAACTTCTAAGCTCTCAAATCTGGAGGACCCTCTTCCCAGCCTTTTGTTTCCAGGTCCAAGCTGGGCCGGCCACTGAAAAAGTCGGGCCCGTTTTCCCTTCGCACCGAACGAAGCCCAGGAAGCAGAAGGTGGCCAAACGGCCCGTCCACGTCTTTGCCGCCAAGCCGACGAGTTGGGGGGCGGCGCTTCTTTTTGGTTTGGTGGGGTTGAAGACATGGCGAGCTTCCATGGGCATCGGATATGGCGATGTGTGTTATGTTTTTGTTTTTTTTTTAATGTTTTTTTCTTCTTTTGTTTTCTTTTTTCTGGTTTACAGCTTTCATGCTTGTTATGTTTCTTCCTGCATGGTTTCAAAGGGAGTCGATTTCACGACTGGACATATGTTCTGGGTGAAGAAGCAAATGGAGGGATTCCAGAGTCTGAGATGCCTGAGGCTTAGGCTCTCTTTGAGGGTCGAACAGGTGATAGCCTGCCCCAGTTCCCCTCACCTCAAGATCCATGATTGTGGGGTGGGGCCCTTTTCAGGGAGTGT